>CM053770.1:607258506-607335347 GCA_028658325.1 Potorous gilbertii
AACGGAGATACAGATAGCAATAGTAGCTGTGAAAAAAATTTTTTGAAGCAAATTTCTTTGATAAAGACTTCATTTGTCAAACATATAGAGAACTAAGTGAAATTTTTAAAAATAAGATCCATTCCCCAATTGATAAAAGATACGAACAGTCAGCTTTCAGATGAAGTAATCAAGGCTATCATATGAAAAAATATTCTCTGACACTGGCCTTTGAGTTCCTCACTTGTGACACTCACTCAACTCTATACCTTTTCATTGGCTATACCACATGCCTAGAATGTTTTCTCTCCCCTTAGCTTCCTGGTTTCTGTGTCTTCCTTTGAAATTTATCTCAAATTCCACCCTTTGTAGAGACCTTTTCAGGTCTTTCCCCCATTGCCTTCCCTTTGAAATTACCACCCATTTCCATTGAACATGTATCTTGTATGTACAGACTTGATTCGTGGTTTTTCTCCCATCAAAATGTGAGCTGCCTGAGGAAAGATACCATGTTTTTGCCTCTTTGTACCCTTAGCACTAAGCAGAGTGTCTGGCATATAGTAAGAACTTAACAAATACTTGTTGACTGATGGAGAGTATTACCAGTCATCTTGGTGCACAACTCCAATGTCAGTCTTGACTCCTCATTCTCATTTACCCCACATAGCCAATCAGTTGCCACACCTTGTCATTTCTAACTCCATCACACTTTTTGTATATTGGTTTGTCTCCTGTCCACTTATATAGTCATCGCCTTAGTTTGTATTGTTGCAATGGTCTTTTCTTTGATCTGCTTACCTCAGACTTCTCTCCATTTCAATCCATCCTCCATTTAGTTGCCAAAGTAATTTTCCTAAAACTAAAGTCTGATAATTTTCGCACTTATGCAAAATAAACTCCAATAGCTTCTTGTTATTTCTAGGATCAAACAGAGACTCTTCTGTTGTCATTGCAATCCTACACAAACTGGTCCCTTCCTACTTTTCCAGTCTTTTTAAACAGTACTCCTTTTCCAACATACACCAGCCAGACACACTGGACTACCTGAGGTTCATCTCACGTTATATTCTGTCTTCCTCTCTGGACCTTCATATCAACTATCCCCATACCTGGAATACTCTTCCCCTTCACTTGTTCCTCCTAAAATCCCTGACTTTCTTAGAGCCTTTCCCTTTAAGGTTATTGTCCATTTTATACATACCTATTTACGTATGCCAGTTGCTCTGACTCTCTTTTATGTCCTAGATCCCTTTGCCAGTCTGGTGATGCCTCCTCAGAATAAGATTTTGAAATAACAGAAGGAAATGATCGATTTCAGATAAAGGTTAGTGAAAAACATGTGAAATTTTATTTCTCCTTCAAGTTCAAGGACTCCTTAAAATCTGACTGTAAACCATTGGAGATCTATGACTGCAGATTAAGAACTCCTGATATATAATCCCATTAGAATATAAACTCTTAGAGGGTAGAGGATATTTTATTTTTGTCCTTGTCATCCCAGAACCTGGGGATACAATATTCAGTTACCACGGTGCCACAGAATAAGTCCTATTGTTTAATTGCTCAGTCTTTTCAACTTGTAAAGGAAAACATCACCATTAAGTCAAGTTGAGAAATTATTAGCTTCTCTGTATTGGGCAGACCTAAAACTCTAACAGATGTACGAATAATTTGAAACTACCCATCATTACTCTATCATGCCCCTCATCCTGGTTGTGATCTGTTTCCCAGACTCATCGTCTATTTCCTTTGTCTCTTCAGCTCTTCAGAGGACTCCCTTGACAATATTGCTTAAGATTCCACTTCTATTGATCTTTACCCAAATGATATGCATCATGCTTCCCCTTCTTTGATTCCTAGATTTATTCACAAAAGTATATCTTCTTAATATGACAATAGTGCAAACTGACACTTATGTAGCCTTTCAAATTTTATAAAAACTTTTTGAGACTTCTAACATTCCTGTGAAGCAGATACTAAAACATTCTTCCTATTTTGCAGCTAAGGAAACTAAGGCACAACAGAGGTTAAGTGATTTGCCTTTGGAAAGAATTGTCAAAAGTATTAGTTAAGTGTTTATTATATAAACCTACACCATATTATGTATTGTGTACACACAATATATACGTATATTAGATTTATAAATGTTATGAATAAATATTTATATATAAATACATATTAAATACTTACGTATGCTAGGAAGAAAGACCAAGATTTAATAAAACAATTATTTTGAGCTCTATTAACTTTGATTTAATGATAATTTATTTAGGGCATAGATTAATGTTAATTTTTTATCAAGGGGAAAATATTTACTACAAATGGAATGAACATTAATAATACTACAAGAAAAACATTTAGCTGCTTGAGAGTAATACAAAAGAACTACATTTATCTCCTTTTAAGAATTTTGGAAGCTAGAATACTACTGTACTATAAGGAATGATGAGCTGGCTGATTTTAGAAAAAAACATAGAAAAGACTTACATGAAATAATGGAGAGTGAAATAAGCAGAACCAAGAGAAATTTTCACAAAGTAATGGCAATGTTGTTCTAAGAACAACTTTGAAGGACTAAGCCATTTGGAGCTTTATACTCAAATCAACTGCAAAGGCCCTGTAAAGGAAGATACCATCTACATCCAGAGGGGCAACTGATAAATAGAAGTATGTATGGTATGGTTTTACATATATACACAACATACGTGTGTATATACACAAACACAAATTTGTGCATAATGATAGCCTTCTGTAGTGTGGCATGGGGAAGGAGGGAAAGAAAAAAGTGCACATCAAAAACCAAAGAAAGCTTGGAAAGAACCACAGAAAAACAGGGTAGCTTTGAAAATGATGTGTAGTATTTAATGCACAGTTTTTTTAAAAAAAATTAAACTGTGAAATGGAAATTTATGGTATTATATTAAAGTCCTTTATCAGGTTGTGCTATGTACATGAAAATGTTGTTATTTTGGTCTTTTTGCATTTAAGTTCAAGATGAGTAGAAATGGAAAAAAATAACTTTGGAAGCCTGCATCTGTAAACAAGCAAAAAGTTCCATTAGCAAGCAATTATTTTATGACAGCATTCATTTTTAAGACAATATTAATATTTTAAGATAATATTAATTTAATTAGAATAACTGACATATATTGGAGAAAAAGTTCTTTAAAAATATTCTTTATTTCAAATAAGCCAGATCAAGAAACATTTATTAAGTACTTATTAGGGACTCTTCTGAGCATTTAACAAAGACAAAAAGATGGTTTCTTCCTCCATATTTAATGCAAGAAACAACTTACAAATAAGTAGGTGTTTAGAAGATATATATATATATATATACATATATATATGTCTACATTCACATACACACATTATATTAGAATATAATATAATGGTTGAATGAAAGGCAAAACTTGTCTTTGCCCAAGAATTTCACAATCTAACAGGAGAGACAACAGGCAAACAACTAGGTATAAACTCAACCTAAGTCGGAACAATTGGAGATGATCTTAGAAGAAAGGCATTTACAGTGAAGAAGACTGGGACAAGCTTCTTGCCAAAAGTGGGGTTTTATTTGAGATGTGAAGGAAGATAGGAGGTAGAAATGAGAAGGAAGAGAATTCTAGGCACATGGAATAGACAGTCATTTCGGAGATGAATTATGTTGTGTGACGTACAGCTAGGAGCCAGGGTCACTGAATTGTAGAGGTTATGAAAGGTTTTAAAAGCCAAACATGGGTTTATATATTTGATCCTGAAGGTAATTCAGAGCCACTGGGGCTCACCGGGAAGAGGCTGACATGACCTGATATACACTTTAAAGAATCATTTTGGCAGTCAAGTGGAAAGTGGATTGAAGTGGGATGAGACAAGGCAGGAAGATTTTCCCAACCCCTCTTAATTTTAGAGCCTTCCCTCTCCTAATTATTTCATATTTATCCTTTCAATGTTTTTTTTTGGTACATGTTAATTTGCTTATTGCCTCCCCCATTAGGTTGTGAGCTCCTTGAGGACAGGAACTGTTTTTTTGACCCTTTGTACTCCAAGTGTTTACCATGTTGCCTGGCTCATTGTAGGAGCTTAATAAATACCTATTGACTAACTAAGAGCAACCAGAAAGAAGACTTTTGCAATAGTTACAGACATAAGATGATGAAGGCTATACCAGAGTTTTGGCAGATATATGAGGGGAGAGAAGGGAATAATATTCATAGAATGTCTTGTGATAATAGAAACAAGATTTGGTATTGAATTGGCTACATGAGGTAAGTGAGAATAAGGAGATGAGGATGACATCTTGGTGATGTTTTCAATAGCAGTCAAGAAGTTGGGGAGGGGAGAAGAGATAATGTGTTTTGCTTTAGCCTTATTGAGTTTAAACTGACTGTGGAATATCCAGTTAGAGATGTGCAAAATGTAATAGCTACCCTTGTATTGCTTTGTGGGTGCTTATGTGAGTTCTCCATAAAATGGTTCAAACAACAAGGCCAACCCATCAGAGCATCCCTCTCTGCGATAGAGTTTGAAAGCTTGGCGGTGTCGTTTAGAGCAAGGACCTCAGTGTCTGGTACCTTATCCTTCCAGGTGATCCTCAGAATCTTCCTAAGACAATTCAAATGGAAGTGGTTCAGTTTCTTGGCACGGCATTGGTAGACTGTCCAGGTTTCAAGGAAGCCACATCTCAGTGAGGACCAGAAGATAGAAGGAATGAAAAAGAGAAAGGGTCACGATGAAAAAGAATGTGTTCAGACTTTCTCTAAGTCAGATTGATTATGTTCGTCTCTTTCACTTGGCTTGTTTCCATATGATCATAGTCGTATTTACCCAAGAGTAAGCAGTTTAAATGTTTCCTGCTGGAGCTGAGAGAAGACATTTATTTAATTTCTGCATTGCATATACACATTATTGTTTATTTATAGAAAACTCAATATTTACATGTCATCAGTTAGGATTTTGCTTTGGAAAGAGGGTGTGTGGGTTCTTACTTGATATTTAAAATATAAATATTTTTTCTCATTCTCTGTTTAACATACTAAAAAAATGAGTGGAGGAACCACTGGAAGTTATGGCATCCGTAGGCATGCATTTCAAACAGGAGTATAGAAGCCTTGGGTAATGCCTCTGCACTGCTGTCCATATGACCGTTACACTCCCTATCATTTCTTTTAAATTTCCATCATAGAGATCCCTCTAGCATCATCTTGAGTTAACATTATAAGTTTTTAATATCACAGGGTATAAGTGCTTTGGTGTTTCCTCTCCATACTTTTTATCCCTTCCTAAAGCAACCCTCATAGGGTTCATAGTCTTTGAATTTCTGAAATGCAATTCAGTTCAACAAGCAGTTTTTATTGTCTTATTATATGGAAGGCAACGTGCAAAGTATTACAGAAAGTAAGTTACATACAATGCGGAACCCCTTCTCAGGGACTTTTTAATTTAATGTGCATTTATTTGTATCAAGATATGAGTATGTGCCATCCCTATATAGACAAAATGAGAGAAAGGTTTAGGGAAAGTGTTAGGAAAAATTTGAGAAACAAGAGACCATGTTCATGAACCTGAGGGTGGTTCTAGGAGGGCTAACTAAGCAAAGGTTTTGTGGAGGGTGTGGCATCGGTGGTCTTTGACATATGGGAGGGGCTTCAATAGTTGGAGTTGAGAGTGTGGGGAAATTTGTTCCAGGCAGAGAGACGATCAAAAATTAAAAAAGAGGTAGGAGAGAGCATGGGGAGTACAGGGGCAGAGTGTCCCTGTTTATCTGGATTAATACTTCATGAAAGGGCTTAGCATAAGACAGAGCAGGATATGTACTTTTGAGCCAGAATGTAGAGGACATTGAATGGCAGGATTAAAGGTTTAGGTTTTATTCATTAGGAAACAGGGATTCCCTAGAAGTTTTTGAGTCCTATATCTGATTAGTGACATGATTAGAACAGTGTATTAGGAAGTCACATACATGTACATATGAGTAAATATAATACATATGTGTGTACATATATGGATAGATACAGACACATATGTATATATGCACACAGTGTGTATATATACATATGAACACATATACATACACACAAATACACAGTGTATATACAACATTACATATACAATGTATGTTAGTAAGAATACAAAAACACATGTGTATATATGTACACCCATACATATCTGTGTATATATATAATGCATATTCCTAATGCACTATTGTATATATGTATGTATACACACATAGATGTATGCATACATCTGTATATGTATCCATACATATATGTAATATAGGTATGTTTATATGTGCATATATACAAATTCTGAGACCATCAAAAATTTATGAGCACAAATAAGCTTTCCAAAAACAGGTTTTTTCCTGATATGCCTTAGAATCTACTCAGTATCCCAGACGGTAGCTAATAGACAAATAAAATGAATAGTCAATTATCCAATTGTGTAACCCTCTGGATAACTGAATCTCCCAAAGACTCTTCCTGCTCTGCACCACCACACTCCCCCTCATCTGCCAGTTATTCATTATTTGTTTTTGTTTTAGCCTCATCACACTTGCTCTGTTTTTTCTGTTGGTTTCTGTTATGTCCAGGCTGCCTTTATAGTCTCTCTATGTTGTTTCTCACCAAGCACTGATGGAGGTTAACGGCTGCTTCTGTTTGAGAGGTTATTCACTGTGACTGAGAGACGTTTGCTCGGTAGCAAGCCACGGGGGTGCCCATATGAATGTTAAGCCACCCATTTCTTCCTCAGACATGTTGGTCCTTTCAGAGCTTTGTCTGAGGTCATTGGTGGGGCACTAGAGGGGATGAGTGCACAGCTGATTTTATTAGAGCCTGTGGTAGATAAGGAGCAGTCTAGAGCTGCAAGGTCAAATATTTGACCAAAAGTGAAAACAAAACGAAGCTGGATGTTGCAAACAGTAGAGGAAAGAGAGACTTTTAAAAGAATGACATAAAAGGGCTGAGGAGAAAAGAAACCTGCTAAGGTTTCTATGTGAATCTTTAGTTAGTTTCTGTTCTCTCCTTTTATGACCATTTCAAGTAACTAAGTACATATGGCATGTTTGTAAGTAAAGCAGTCGATGAAGTTAGTTACACCTCTGCATTTATAGCCATACCCCTGAGTATTATTAACTTTTACACTCCCCATAAAATATAATTTATCACTTAAATAATTTGCTTTGTGTCAGGGCTCAGTGTGCTCCAGTGCTCTCCTGCTCATTAAATGAGATATTTTTACTTAATGAGCCAAGGATGTCCTTTGCATTTAACATAAGAATTGATTTCAAACACTTCATTTTTATAACACTTTGGGTATGTGATTTCAAAAATGTGGGTTTCATCTCAAAATGTCAACGGGAAACAAATCAGAAATTGTTCAATGTGGACAGTCTTTTAAGAGATAAGGAAAAAGTTTTATACTTAGTGAAATCTGGAGATTTAGACTTGTGAAAAACAAATTCAAACAAAGCAATATCCTTCTGCCCCACCAAACCCCCAAACACTGCCCTGATATAATCAGAATTTCTTCTTAATAGCAACACAGAAATTCAAGGACTAATATATTAAATGATTCCAAAAGTAAGACGGTATTGAAATAGAAATTGTGAACATGTTAAAAAAATAAATTGAGTGGAGTAACCACTGGAAGTTGTGGCATCCCTAGGCATGCATTTCAAAGCTATCTGAATAGCAATATGAATAAACTGAATGGTTATCCTCTTATTGGTCAGTAGGTAATAAAGACAAGGACTGGACCTTTGATATCATTTTTAGACAGAACTCCCAGATGGGGAAATTCCCTCTCACCGACTCATGTCAGCGACTTTTTCTGCAACCAATGCAAATCAAGTGACTTGCTCAGGGTCACGCAGTCAGTATTATGTTAGAGATGGGACTTTGAATCCAAATCTTCCTGGTTTCTACTCTGCCAGGCTGGTTCTTGATTTGACTTTGTCCTCATGAAAATGATAAATGGCTACTTCAGTCTTTCATTCTTACAGCTAATCAAAAATTTCAGATTTGAAAGTTTCTACTTAACAAATTCATAGAAGATGTCTTATACAATGTCCAAAGAGAAACAAGCTTTCCTATAGAGGGGGAGACACAGAGGAGATGTATGGATTGTATCAAGCTACCGAATCCTATAGAATTTCTTCAGTGCAATATATAGCTTCTAAAAAAAAACCAGCCTCGCCATCTGCCCCCTGAAAATAGGCATGAATAATAATTGCCTAAGACAAGGACATGTGAAAAATGGTGCTATGCAATGAGGAAAGCAGCATTCACAGAAATGAAAACTTCAAGATCAAAATAGTCAAGCATTAAGATATTTTCAAAGTTTTTCTAAGATTTGAGATTGCATCATAGTAAACTTTCTTATACTGGAGAAAGTATTTATTAAATTATTTCATTAAATTTTTCTTAAATTGAAATTAAAATTTTTATTAAATTAATTAAATCATCTTATTGTGAAAAATAAAATACTTTGAAAAAAGTTTTTCTTTGGATAATATTAGACTGAATTTATTTTCCACCAAAAGAATTTTCCTAGCATATAGCAGAAACAAGAATCTTGCCTCCCTCTGTTATGCTAGGGAAAGGTTGATAAAGGAGGCAAATGTTCGTCCATGATGTACGCTGACACGGCTTTCTAATGAACCGTGGAGGCCTAGTGTCTGCAATAGTTTTAAAACCAACACTCTCTTAGTTCAGTTTTGATGTTGGAATATAAGTGTCTTGAAAGCTAAAAACATTCAGTAAAGACATTTAAAGACAATGAAAACAAGTCATTGAACATTTAGTAAAGGAGGTTTCTTTCGAGCTAACACTGCAAAGATATGCAACAAGGACGCTCTAGTGTGACCACTGTTTCTGCTCTGGACTCAACTCCACTAAACTGTATCTGGAAACATGTCTGGTCAATAAGTCATTGGGGTTTGGATATTCACATGTTTTTTGGCACTTACAAAGTGAATAGTCCCAGACTCCACGTGACTTGGACTTTTAACGTCCCTACATGATTAGGAAGGTCCATCAAGAAAGTCAGGGTCAATGAAATCTCAAGCGCAACTTTGTCTTGAACCTACTTCATATTTGTTGTGGGGGGAGGAGGATGAAGAGAAGGGACAGGGAAAGGAATAAATAGTTATATAGTGCCTACAGAGTGTCAGGTACGGTGTTAAACCTCTTACAAACATTATCTCCTTCGATTCTTCACAACAACCTTGCAAGACTGGTACTTTTATCATCTGCATTTTATAGTGGAGGAAACTGAAGCAGAAAGAAGTTAAGTGACTCGTGCAGGGTCACACGACTTGTAAATGTCTAAGTCCAGATTGGAACTCAAGTCTTCCTGACTCCAGGTCCAGTGCGCCATCTAATGCATAAAGAAAAACTGGGCTTATCAGACCTAGCAATGGTTATATGGCCTTGAATCATGTAGCACCGTGACCTCTGAGGAATGAAGATAGATAGCAATCAGAGCCCAATGGAGAGACCCATGGTAGATATAAGAAGGCTGCAGAATGTGGCTGAAAATAACTTGCATGAAAGAAGTAACATAATAGATATTTTCTGTTATAAATTAGAAAAATTCTGTATACTTATGGGATTAGACAAATTCAGCAAAACATTAACTGAGGGAAAACTAGTTTTTAAAATAACTATTTTTTATTAAACAAAACTCAAAATAAAATAATGTATACTCAGAAGAGGAGGTGGGCAGATCATATAAGTGAGAATCAAGGGTTACAGATTTAACTGAGGACTGCAATGGTACCTATGCATTTTTTTCTTTTCTATTTCAATATTTTATTGATTTTCTTGACACACATACACACCTATGTATATCTATGGGTATCACAAAAATTTCATATACTATATAATGCATATCATATAACATTATTATGTACGTGTGTATTTGTGGTTCAATTGTTCAGTCGTGTCCAACTCTTTGTGACCCCATGGACCAACTGTCCATATGATTTTCTTGGCACAGATTCTGGAGTGGTTTGCCATTTTCTTCTCCAGTTTTATGCGGGCAAGGATTAAGTGACTTGCCCAGTGTTCACATAGCTGGTAAGTGTTTGAGGTCATATTTGAACTCTGGTCTTTCTGACTCCAAACCCAGAGTTCTATCTACTGGATCACCTACTTGCCCCACATAAACATATACACATATACGCATACAAACTTACATACATTGTTGCTTTCCATTGACTCTGCCCCCCCTCTTCCAAATAGCAACCTTATAACAAATAAATATAATCAACCAAATCAATACCTTGGTCATATCCATAAATGTATGCCTCATCCCATACCTATTGTCTGCCGTTTTTCTTCTGAGAGATGGGAGACATGCTTCAGCATCAAGTGCATAATTAAACATAGGGTTCATCAGTGGTCTGAAGTCTTTTAATGCTACTTGTCTTTATATTATTTTTGTCTATGAAAAGTTGAAAGAACTAAGGGGAAAGTAGTCACTGAATTGAGTAGTATTCATGCAAGCACATTGATGTGATTCTTTTAGCATGTGAAATCTGAGATGGGCTGCGATCTGAACCATTGACAGAAGAGGCCACATTGATGTGATAATGGATCCACTAAAGTATCAAGGAATATATAAAAAACATTTAAAAGAGAGAAAAAGGAAAGAAAAATTTTCAGAAAAATGGATTTAATTTGTTTCCAACTTAAAAGTTTTATTTTACAAGACAATATTTGAGATCATCATTGTTATGTTTATGTTACAGAAGCAATTAAAATGAAAAGATAATTTTCCTCTATTCTCTCTTTTATGTCCCTTGAAAAAACTAATAAAAACAGTTTCATTACTTACATATAGTGGCACATACGTTGCAGATGTTCTTCCTGGTAAAAACATCACTGAAGTTTACTTTTTCCTGTTAAGGATAAAAAAGAATATTTCTAATGCAATAAGTATTAGTAAGATAATATTTGTACTGAGCAGGATAAACTTAAGAGAGTTGAGCAATAGTTGAAAAAAGAATGGAAAATTGAAATGAATTGGATTTCTTTTAAATCAATTAAACTTTCTTTAGTGAAGCTAAATAAGCCCTAAATGATTTTTCTTCACAAGATCGTAACTGCATTGGGGTGGGGCAGCTTGGTGGCATAGTAGATAGAATGCTAGTCAGGAAGAGTCCTCTTCCTGAATTCAAATCTGGCCTCAGACACTTATTAGCTGAGTGACCCTGGGCAAGTCACTTAATCTTGTTAATTTTAGTTTCCCCCATCTATAAAATGAGCCAGAGAAGGAAAGGGCAAACTGCTTTAGAATTTATGCCAAGAAAACTCCAAAGGAGGTTGTGAAGAGCTGGAGATAACTGAAAAAGATTAAACAACAAGCAATGACAACAGGCTGCCCTGGAGTACATGCCAATGCATTAGTGCTATCTTGTTTCAGACAAAATCCACTTTAATATTATTAAATTAATATAATTTTATTGTATTGTTAAATAATTATTAAATATTACTAAATATTGTTAAATTAATATAATTAAATTAGTAATTAAATATTAAAATTACTAATTATTAGTGATGCGTAATAATTTTTCAAATACCAAACTCAAAAGAAAGAATCACATTAACAAGAAGCAAGAGACTGGGAAGAGACAATGGAAAAATGGAAATGACTGCTAGGTTTGGAATCAGACGACCTGGGTTCAAAACCTGCTTTAGTCATTAACTACCTGACTGGACAAATCACATAATCGCTGTGGGCTTCAATTTCTTCCTCTATAAACTGAGGGGGTTGAACTGGATGGCCCCTGTTGCTCCTTCCATCCCTAGGTCTGTGTGCTATGATTCTTTGTTAATGGTGTCTGGCTCTCTTGAGTGGCGTGAGACATGATTAGAAGTTTTTAAAGGGAGTTCCAATATTTGAGCAGTAAATCAACTAAAAGTCTATGAGTAATGAATGATCTTCACCCTCCAATCTACTTGATTCAAGTCAATCAACATTTACAAAATATCAACTATATAGAAAGCATTGGTAATGGAAAGACAAAAAAATGAAACAGCAAGGAACGTAACTTCTACTGGGGAGATGTGACTGCAGAGTTGAGTAAACACAAGGTGATTTGATAATACCTGCAGGGTTAGGGTGGAGTGGGTGAGAGGGTGGTGCTGGTCCAGGAAGGCTTCCTCTAGGAGGTGTTACCAGTGGTGCTAAGCCTTGAATGAAAATAAGGATTCCATCAGGTAGAGAAGAAGAATAAGTGTGTTCCAGGCTTGGGAAAATGAGATGAGAGGTAAAAAGTGATGTATTAAGAGCATCAAGTATTCCAGCCAAGGCTATGAAGAAGGCAAGGAGGAACTAGATTGTGCAGAGCCTCCAATGTCAAATTGAGGAATCCATACTTTATCCTAAGAGCAAGAAGGAGCCACCAAAGGCTCTTGAGGAGGAGAGATGAGAGTTTCACAAATTCACACAGTGGCAGAATTGGAATTCAAACACAGCCTTTGACTCCCAAGCTTGCGGTCTTTTCACTGTGTCATACTACCTCATACCAGAGTCAAGTCAAGTCAACAGGCATTTATTAAGCAACTACTATGTGCCAAACATTGTGTGCCAAACATTATGCATGGGTTCCTCCATTTTAGTTGTAGATAGTAACTGTTCCAGGCTTTACATGATGCGTTCTTGAATTATTGTAGCTTAAAAAATATGTTGGTCAGTTTGTATGAAAGACCCTGGTGATAAACTTCTCTGTGCTGAGTTAGGCTGATCTGATAACAGGCCATCACTTGGTGCCAGATCAATGTCTTTGTAGCTGGTATTGCTGAAGTCCACTGGCATAGGTTTCTAAAACTCAGGGTCACCTCCTTGCCATCTTGAGAACTTCAGTGAACGATTAATGGTATACTCATATTTTATTTAGCAAATAATAAATAATGTGTCCAATTTCTGGATGCTATTTTAAAACTTTACTGTAAAAGAGATCATTATCACCTCCAACAGTTTGATTTCTAAAGAGCTTTAGTTGTCAATATTTATAGCAAATACTTTGTTTTGTTCTAATTATGCTTTCTATTTCCCCCTACCATCCTCTTTTTGTGGTCAACATCATTCCAACTCAATGGGGAGCATAGCACACTCATTTAACAATTTCGTCCTTCAAAACCAGTTTCTTCCATCTTTGAGATACAGCAAGATTATTGTGAGGCCCTTTCCCCGCTTTCTGTCAGCACATGATACAGTAGAAATCCTAAATCAATAACACTTTTTATTCCTACACAATTGATGCATAACATTCTTCTTCACATGGAGGTTTAATGTGTTGTAAATTAATTATCTGGAATGAACACAGGGTCAATGGACCTTGGTATGACCAGGATGTAATGTTAAAGTGTTCCATTTCCTCCCTCTGCTCTTCAGCTCTTACTGAGTCTTTTATACATGTCAGTTATGCCATCTTCCACAATAGGTTCCCTTAAGGGTAGTTAATGCCCCTCTAGGGATTGATCGATAGAAAAAATTTTGCTTTACCATAAATTTGCTCAACTATTTTCTGCCTTCCAGGCACAAAAGGGACATTTTTATTCACCATACCTCCAGCAGTGCATTTTCTATTAAGAAAATTTAATTGAAATGAATCTCACACATTTTGTCTCCATCCAGAGTGTTACATGAAAGATCCAAATGGGGCACATGTGGGTTTTATTATTCCCCTCTGCCAATGGGAAAGGGAAATAACTGTTTATTTTCCTCCCAGTCCAGACCAAAGAAAGATAAAGTTATCCACCCCGTGATCTAATTGTGGAAATGAAGGCAGTTCCATTTCAAATGAAATAAAAACAACTCCAGTAAAGTGGAGTCTTCATCAGGAGCAAAGCAATTAGAAAGCAGAAATTCACTAAGTTTTAAAGTACCCAATTTTCTTTTTCTTCCCTTTAAAACAAGACGAAGAGCGGCAAACTCCATTATAATTTTGAGGGTAGCTCTGCTATTAGTAGCTATAGAAACAAGGTAGCCAGGTAGTGAATACAGTCTACACACACACATGCACAAGCACATGCACACATACGAGCACATACATACACACATCAATGCCTCTAGGATGAGGAGATGACAAACAAGGCTATTTAAATTCTTATCTTGTGATGGTGTCCCTAGTCAGTTGGGTGACTCACTGGGAAAAGGAAGGTCCAACGTCACTCTGTCATGTTTCAGTGAGAAGTCTAGGATTCTCTAGGATGTGTTCCACCCCTCCCTTATGCCAGCACATCCCCCAACCCTTCAGTAAACAAGACAGCACTGAAACTACATTAACATCAAATGACAGGAAGCCTCCACTAGGGCCAACGCCATGATTTCTTTTCAGATGTTCTTTCTCTTTTGTCAAATGATGATGTCAAGTGCAGGGGTGGTGAGTGGCACCAAATCTCCTTTACTTCCCTTGACAACGAGGTCAACAGCACTTGTAAATTCAGCCTATCCCAGCTGCAGCTGTGTCAAAAGTTGCGAGCTCAGCGGGACGGTGAAATGATACAAGGAGCGACGTGTTTCCCGAACTCCCACTTGCCATGCATCTAGGGGAAATACTTCCCTTTGATCTTAGCACAGCTCCTATGGAAGACTTTTCAGCTCAGGATTTATCCTCACATCTGTTCCCACAGACTCTCTGATTGTCTCCTGACTTCAGGAGTGATCTGGGTGCCACATAAGGAGCATTATAGGTTTGATCCCTTGTTAACCTTCCCTTCACATGTTTCAGGGGTTGGAGTCATGTAAAAACAAACAAACAAACAAAAAACAACCAAACAAACAAAAACAATCACCCACAAATTCTTGAATGGCCGAGAAATGGGTAAGCAGAACCCTAATTCTAATGAGGTCTTCTCATTAGAAAGCAGGGCTCTTTCTATTGCATTAAAAAAAAAAAAGTGCTTTTATTTCCTCTACAATCTAATGTTCTCCATTCCACTTCAGGAGATTTGGTCTCATTGGCTTCAAGATTTTGAGGAAGTATTGGACAAATTCACTTCATTAGGAAAAAAACAAATCAAAACTGAACTTTTTTTTTCCTCATCTGTCAATAAGGCCATACTTTAGTACCATGGTTGATTCATGATTTTATCAATGTGATTCCTCTTTGTTTTTCTCTTTATATGATTTACAACCCTGTCCATGCTTTCTCATCCTCCAGGATAATTGCTTTAATGTACTTGGCCTTCATCTAAGTCATGTAAGGTGTCAGTATAGCATGAAGGGTGTTTATTTGTGGTCTCTCATTCTTCTTGTCTAATTGGCCAACATCCTTTTCGGAGTGAGTTAGTCCCTATCAATGACATAATGGAATGACAAATAAGTTGTTTTCTTGCACTGAAGCTGTCATTTAAGACATCATAGGCTACTGTCACCTTATTGCTAAGTTGTTTCAATCATGCCTCGCTCTTTGTGACTCCATTTAGGGTTTTCTTTGCAAAGGTGCTGGAGTGGTTTGCCATTTCCTTTAGCACATTTTACAGATGAGGAAGAAAACAAGGTTAAGTAACTTGCCCAGGGTCACACGGCTAATAAGTGTCTGAGGCAAGATTTGAACTTGGAAAAATAAGTCTTCCTGACCCCAACCCTGGTACTCTATCCACTGTGCCACATAGCTATTGCCACCTGCCAGGTACCTTTCAATTGTCCTTTAGATTTACAATTTTAGATCTGTTTGGACCTTCTTTGGTGTTCTGTGATTAGTAGTCACACATAGCATCCTCAGAACAATGCCAGTTTTAAAGATATGGTCTTTCCCAGCAGTGAGCAGCCAAGGACATGTTAATGATAATATAAATACTGAATGACCACATTGACTAATGTCTGAGATGGGGGAGGGTGGGAAAAAAGGGGTATCTGTAGTGGGTCCTGGACCTGGAGTTAGGAAGATCAGAGTTCAAATCCAGCCTCAGACACACAAGCTGTGTGACCCTCGGCAATTCTCTTAACTTCTGTCTGTTTCAGTTTCTTCATCTGTAAAATGGTGAGACCAATATCACCTACCTCCCAGGGTTGTTGTGAAACTGAAATAATATAACAATTATAAATTGTTTAGCACAATTTAGCACTATGTTTAGCACATAGTAAGCACTATATAAATGCTAGCTATCATCATCATCATCATTGTTAATTACAAGGGCCCGTCTTTTATTGCTGTATAATTGTCTGTTAAGTTCTAAAGGCTAACAAGGTGATAAGAGGCTTAGATTGCTGTGAATTTTGAATATTTCTTTCTAGGAAATGCCATTCCATAAAGATTTAGGGTTATACATTTAACACTGAGAGTGACCATAGATCCATGTGATTGGAGGAGTAGACCAAGGTCACACAGGTTGCATGCCCATAGAGCCAAAATTTGAATGTAGGTGCCCTGACTCCAAACCAAGAACTTTCCCCACTATATTCCACTCTAATATATTGTCTCTCCATTCTCCAAATGGAAAGGGGTCTCAGCTCTCTTTTAATTATGACCCGTGATGATCCCCCTCTCATCAGGAAATGATGCGGAGAAACTGAGTCTTTATCATCATTTTCATGTGTTCCCTTGTCAGGTATCAGACTACAGACCTGGAAGAAATCTAATGTTGTGGATTAGGAAAGCACCAAAGTTTGACTACTGCAAAGGTGTACTATAGCTATAACCCAAAGAGAATGTCCTTACCTCCCTCATTGGTTAATAATGCAGAGAATATAGTTAACATATGACATAAAAATGTGCAAATGTAAAAAGAACTCACTCATACAGCACTCCTTCTTTCTACCAAAATGAAACTACAGTGAAATAGCTGAGATTGGAATTCTGAATTATTTTACAGCTACTCATAAGTAGAGTCAGCCTCATACAATGGATAGAAAGGAATCAGGAAAATCTTGGTTCAGATCTTCCCTCTGACTCTTCCTGGTTGTCTGACATAAGGCAAGTCACAACCTCTGAACTTTCAGACCTCTCCTTAGAGTTTATCTGCTTAGCCAAAGAGGACTGTGATCTGGTTTCCCATACTGCTTCCTTGTGTGTATTTGCCCTTCATTGCCAAAGAAGACTATTCCCTCAGAGAAATAATGACATGACTTGCACTTGACTTTGTTTTGAGTGATTGAGGGCTGTGCAGGTCACCAGCCTCACTTCTCCTCTAGAGCCACCTGAATCCAGTGACCAGATATTCAACAGGATGACTGGAGATGACCCAGGATGAGGCAGTTGAGGTTAAGTGACTTGCCTAAGGTCACACAGCTAGTGAGTGTCAAGTATCTAAGGGAAGATTTGAACTCAGATCCTCCTGACTCCTGCACTAGTGCTCTATCACCAGCACTACCTAGCTGCCTGTACTACTTCCTTTGTTGTATCCCCAAATAATACTATCCTTCTACATTCCAGTTTATAGTTCACTTATCACAGTTATACTTGCATCCAAAGGCACTGTGTTTGTATGTGATAATATCCTCTTTGTCAGACTGACTCATCACTTTGAATGCAAGTTAAAGAGATTGGTGAAGGTTTATATTCTTTTCCCTGGCCCATTTTCAAGGAACTGTCATACCTTTACCACTAGGCAGAACTATCTTTTGTGGGGAATGGGAGAAAAGAGAGATGTCATCAGAGAAGGCAGGGTTCAAGAAGAATGTCAGTTTGAGAGAAAAAGGTGAGTTTTGTGGGAAGAAGGATTGGCACTCAATTATTCTTCACACTGGAGCTGTCCACTTTGAGCAGACTGAAATCTTTATACATGTAATGCGGAGGGAGGCGGAGAGAGGGAGTATCTGCAGCTATAGGATTTTATAACTATGTGAGGATCTTATCCTCTGAGCTGTCTTTCTCACTCTAACTTGCTCTCAGTCTGGAAGCTTTAGCTTGTTAGAGAAGGACCACCACCCCATAGTTAAACTCAAATACTCTTGGGACCCTAGAGGTGGGAATACGCTCCCCTTCCTCACCACTAGGAAACTAGGTGGCATAGTAAATAGAGCACTGGACCTAGGATCAGGAAGACCTGAGCTCCAATCTAGACACAAACTTTTCAGCTATTTAACTCTGGGAAGTCACTTAACTTCTCTCTGCTTCCGTTCCTTCATCTGTAAATCAGGGTGATAATAGCAAGTCCTCCTAGGGTTGTTCTGACAATAAATGAGATAATATTTGTAAACTCCTTTGCAAGTTTTGGATCATTATATAAATGCTACTTACCACTATTAGTGTTGTTTTGTCTACTACAACTATTATTAGGCCCCCAGTAATGTGCTTCCTTGTACACAAACCAATCACTTCACAATAATAGCCCTTTTAAATCTTAAACCTAACATTTTACTTAGCAAAAAGGCAAAATCAGTAATAATATCACAGCCATTTACTATATAGTAAAGCAAAATGCAAAAAGAATAAATATGTCAAGATCTACATGCAATCTTGAGTCACATCTTCCCACCAATGAACTTAGATCTATGAGGAAGAGCAAGCACACATACTTTCAGAATCCTGGTGGGGAAACATATGAAGTAAAAAAAAAATCTATATTCCTGGAGTAACTCACAACTCTGGATTATAGGCTTTGATGTCATTGGTCTATTCAGTAATATCTGCACCACACGAAACCATTTTTTTTGCTATCTGGTGGTCCTCACTTCTCTCCAAGTGGACAAGTCTTTTTCTCTTCTGTTCTCCCAGTCATGTAACATTTATGAGCTCTTTCTACTTATAGTCACCTTTAAACAGAAACCTTGAAAGGGTGTTGGAAAAGTGTTGCCCTATTTGAATTGGGTAGTGGTTCCTGTTAGGCTGGAGAATGGTAGGGTTATCAGGCTGGAATTTCTGGGTAGTACAGACCAGATATTCATTCATTTGCCAGCATTCTGCTTTGCTGTCCAACAAGAGGTTTTAGCAAAACAACTCAAGGTTGACTTTTTGAGTGTCTGAATTTTTATGGACCAGCATCCTGGGCTGTTGTAGATCTTGGCATTTGTCTTCATGAAGGTAAATGCCTGAAGAATCTTTTTCCTTTCAGCTTTTCTCTCTCAAACCAGAGAGACAGAAAAGAGCAATAATATCTAGAGCTCCAGTCTTTATTAAATTAAGGATCTTAGCCTTTTTTGTCAGCTGACTGCTCCTGTTGTTTTTTTTGAATAGCTCCAGTGGAAATGCTTTTCAACCCCATATTGAATCTTCTCCTCTTACCTTTTCTTGACCATTTCAGCCTCAGCTTTAGCTTTTAACTTTTCTAATCTCTATTATCTTGTTTTAGTGACTTAAATCAAACCTTCCTGACACTTAGTGACTCACTTTTCACTTATAAGTAACAACTACCAAATTTCCCTTAAGAAATCAATGGTCAATACCCACTTAAGTTTTAAAATAGTTCTATGCAAATTAGCAGAGAAGTCATAATGCCCTACAGATTTAAGTTTATAAAACAATCCTCCATTTCAGTCTATGATCTTGAAATTGCTTTTTCAACCCTACATATGATCAGTTTTTAATAAATTATAGTTTTTTTAATTTGCTCCTTTAAAACATAAAACATTTCACAAGACATTACCTTCTACCCTTTACAAGTGATCTAAATATGTTTATAGCACAACTAATTTTCTGTCCCAAAGTGATTAAATTCCATCTGATATATGTGATTTTTGTTTCCCATAAATTTTTTCAGTTTTTGTTATAGTCCTTTTCCTAGTCCTTTCAGGTCTCAAAGTATTCCTCCCCGAAAGAGGAAATAAATACTTTACAGTTGATTGAACTCTCATTCTTTTTAGGAAAGTAATTTTTCTTCCTGTTTCAGCAGTCAATTGTTTTATATGAAATGGCAACAACTTAAAGTGTAATTTCTTGAGTTTTCTTGTTGTCGCTGTAGTAGCTGATGAGTTATCCTTCTCCTTGCCTCTTGAGCACTTTAGAGAAAATGTCAATGAGCTTTGGCCAATAGGTGGACAGCACTGCAATGCCTTGATGTGTCAGGTCCATTAGCAGCAAAATCCTAGTTAATGAGGAATTTCTCTCCCCATTTCTGAAATTGACTAGATATAGGTTAGAACACAGGAAGTTGTTCAGACCCCCAATATTTTTCCTCATTAATTTTTTTCTTTTTAATTGGAAATGAGGCAGAGAAGTAGATTGAAGGAAAAACAGGGAAGTCTTCTTGTTATAGAAAACTGCAAGGCAGTCAACCAGCATTTATTAAGCACACAGGTCAGTACTGTGCTAAGTACTGAGATCCACAAGAAAACCTACTATTTTTGAATTATTTATAAATTTTTCTAATCCAGGAAAGATGCAAGAAGCAAAATTTATTGTAATAAACCAAAACTTATGAGTATTTATTTGCACTTTAAGGATAAAGAGGTGGTGACATTGTCTCATTAGCCCTTAAGTCTGGTTTAAGACTCACTTTCAATGTTCAACCAAAGGCATGTTTATTCAATATAAACAAAATATGCTCCTTATTAGGTACTTTTGTATGGACACACATACTAGTTTATACATGTGCAATCATGATCAAAATTTCCATATTAGCAATTTTGTACAAGAAGACAATTTTTTTTAAAAGATGTATGTCATGGAGCCTTTTGGGAGTCTAGTGAAACCTATTGACCTCTTCTCAAAACAATGATTTTAAATGCAAAAACACATACATATAGGAAGAAAACCAAAAGCCAGTAAAATCATGTTATTTTTTTAATCATCCAAGCTCACAGAACCCCTGACTCTATAGATACTTTTGGGGACTGTGGACCCCAGGTGAAAACTTTGGCTTAAGATAAATATTATAGAATCAATCTTGGTATTGTTGATAGAACTCCGGACCCAAAGTGAGGTCCAGACCTCAGAAACTGAACTCAAGCCCTGCCTCAGAAATTTATTAAGACTCTTGGCAAGTCATTTAAGCTCTCAGCTTTTCTGATATGTAATATGAGAACAACTATAGCAACAATCTTATTAGATTTTAATAAGAATTAGATGAATAATATATAGATAAAGTATTTTTTAACCTTAGACTCATATAAATGTGTACTATAATTGAAGAGGAGGGCACAGGATAGATGAGGTATTTCATCTATTGGGCATGATCTTATTTAACAACTAAAATAGCTGGTATATATTCAGATTATACTGGACACTACCGAGCATGAATGATCTTTCGGGGATTTTTTTTCTTGAAGTCCTAGAAATTAAATATATTGCAATATGATGGGTAAGAAACATGCTGTGACAAAAACTACATCTATTATGAAGATCTAGCTTTGTATTTCAATTATGTCACTTACTACCTGTGTGACCTTGGATAAGTCGCATCCACTCTTTGGTTTTCATCTAAAAAATGAGGGGATTGGACTAGCTGATTTTAAATGCCTCTTCCAACTCTAAAATCCCCTAATCATCTGACAGTGATCAAGACCTCTTTGATGAAGTGACTTCTTGAGGGGAACCAATGTTACACTAGGCTTAGTCCACCACAACCTAAACCTAAGACAATAGTTGACTGGGGTTCCCCAAATCCATTAAAGTTAGTTTTTATTCTGAATTATGACATCAGTTTGCTAATTTTCTTAGTGTAGGAGGTTTAAGTAGGAGTTTTTTTTCCTTTTAAAAGAGTGGATAGCTTCCTGGCACACAGTAGGCATTTATGAAATGCTTGTTGGTTGATGTAATTATTGGATGGTTGATTGATTGTTCCTTCCATGCAACCATAAATTAGGGGAACTTGGTTCTCCAGCACCAAGAACTAAAGCAAGTCTGTTGGTTCTTGGTGCCACCAGTAGGGTTTAATCATCCATGTCCTTCACTTACCTCTTATATATGATATGGTAATTAAGCTCTGGCAAACCAATGTTCCAGAGTAGAACATCATCAAGAGCTGCTATTATTGTGTTTCCAGTTGATATCACCACATGAATGCTACAAATCCTTTGGGTTTCCTCCTATTGTATCACTGCCAGGGTCATTCTTCTTCATCCTTCAAATCTGACACTGGACTTGACCTAAATCTTGCCAGCCTTCTTCTTCTTACCCATGGTGAGCTTCTAGCCATAGGAGTGGTGGACAGCAACATTTTACCGGATACCACTGAACAAGCAGTACTGTTCATGATCAACATGAATTTTTTTAACAAAGAACTTCATGTAAAGTTTTGTTTACCATTTGTTAATCAGGAGGTATCTGTGTTCCTCCTTCACTTTTGAAGAAGACTATGACATCAGAAAAACGATGACATGACATGTACTTGACTTTGTTTTGAGTAAGGTCACCAGTCTCACTGTCCCCTCCTGAGTCATCTGGGATTCAGTGACCAGATATTCATCAGAATGACTGGAGAAGGCCCAGGATGCAATGGGAGACCTTGGACTATTAGGGTGAGGTAATGCCCATTTAGTGAATAAGCGTCTTTAAGAAGTAATCAGGGAATGGTCCCTTTAATAAGCAAAAGAAAAAAACAAGTAAATCCAGCTGGGAGGGAAAGAGCAACAGTTACTGTTGATAACCATTCTGGAGCCAGGAGGGTCCTGCAAAGAGCCATTAAGTAGAATTTGCAGGAACTATTGTTGAGCAATGTATGGGCTTCAGAGTGCACTGGATTTAAGGTTTTGGGAAAGGAAAGCAGGAAGGAGGGAAGGAAGAAAAGAAATCTGGCTTGTAAACTTCAAGTTAACTGGACATCCTCTGCCATCCAAATTTACCTTCCTTTGGAGAAGATAAGGAGGTGGGGTGGGGAACAGAAGGAAGCAGATGAGCTGAGTTATCCAGCTAACTGGGTCCCCATTCAGGCAGCTCAGTCTACTCACAGGTCTGTGTTGATCCTTCATTTTCAAAGAAGACCATGACATCAGAGAAATGATAACATGACTTGCACTTGGCTTTGTTTTGAATGAGGGTGGGCTGTGCAGGTCACCAGCCTCATTTTCCCTTCCTAAGCCATCTGCATCCAGTGACGAGATATTCATTAGGATGCAGTGGGTTTAATGAGAAAAAGAAAAAAAAAAGTAAATCAAGCTGGGAGGGAAAGAGTAACAGTTAGTATCACTCTGAATCCAAGAGGGTCCCGAAAAGAGACCTTAAAGGGAGAGAGAGAGAAAGAGAGAGGGGGGTGGGGAGGGAGGGAGAGAGAGAGAGAGAGAGAGAGAGAGAGAGAGAGAGAGAGAGAGAGAGAGGGAGGGAGGGAGGAAAAAAGAATAGAAAAGTGAAAAAAGAGAGAATAAAGGAGAGGTAGTGAAAAATGGGGCAAGAAACTTCATAACACTTCTATTACTTTCTCAGGGTTACATGTTCAACTGTGATTGAAAATGATCATTCCCTCTTTTCTTTTTTTAATGTAAAGAAAATGGCCTGGTTGCTTCCTCTCTCAACTTGTGTTTCCCTCCCCTCACGGTTTTGCTGCCTCCAACAATATTTCCTCTCAGTGTTATTGTATGGCTCCAGGGGCAGGATTATAGACTGGCCTGAAGCATTCTGCCAGAGCCTTCCCTTTAAATCTACTTCATACAAGATTTCTATTTTTTTCCCCGTTGGGCCAATTCTGCAAGCAAAAGAGAAGAGAGAAAAATAAATTTAGCATTTAGAAAATTAGTGAATTTGCTTTTCTATTTTGATGAGGATACAAATACAGGTGGGATTTTTTGAAATTCTCCTGGAAATACATGCAAATGAAATCTTTCTTTTTCTGGGTTCCTTTTTTCTTTGTGACATTGCTTCTATGGTCACATTTATTTCCTGATCTGAAATAGACATACCATCCCTTTTAGCCACGTATAATAAGTACAGTTGGATCAAATGGTTTTAATCTTCTGCCAATATAGCAGAAGTAGCTTTCCATTCATTCATATATATAGTTCAATGTTGCTTGATCATTTAAACCTTTTTTTTCATGTATGCCTTTTTTCACAAAGGACATATGGTTTCCTTGCCTCATCATTTGGTGAAGAAATGTGGGAAGTCCTTTTGTAAAACTTTACTCAGAAATAATTTCCTTCTCTAATTTTTTCATCATTCAGTAAACTCCTTAAATTCATGCTTTCATCCATTTAGCATCCATTTATCAAGTATCTTCTCTATGCAAATCTTAAATACATCCATACATTTTCTTCCTTGTCTTCATGATGGAGTTGCCTATTTTTTTGGATTTGAAATCATAAGACCGTGTTGAATAATGAAGAGAGGAATTGTTTTGGAGTTAGATAGCCTGGATTCAAACTCTGGCTCTTCACTTACTAGCTGTGTGTTGTTGAATTAGTCACTTAACATCTATGAGTCTCAGTTTCCTCTTCTGTAAAATGACCAGGTGATCATGAAGGTGAGTTCCTTCCAACTCTAAATCTACCATAATCAATATGAAATGACAGAACTTGGCTTATTATCTATCTCTGTTACTATTTGAGATTTAGATTATATTAAAAACACAAATGAATTCATGATCTTAACAATGTGGCTTTTCCCCCTACTTACTCTGACAGCTGCCTAACCACAAGTGGGAGCATCCTATGGGATTTTTGTTTATGCCTATCCATAAATCTTCTATTCAAGGTCTCTTCTTGCTTAATTTATCTCTGTGGTTCTTTACACTACTTTTTCAATGCCACTGTAACACTTGGGCTATCCAAGCATCTCCTGGAGACTATTTTACAACATTAAATTGGTCAGAGTTATTAAAAATTCTGCACAATTTCCTCAATACAATCCATACCGATCTTATCCTTTTATTTAAAGCTGGGACCAGCTCATTCTCCATTTGCAATAAGGTTCTTCATATACTAAATTTTTCCATTCTGGGTGACTAACTCTATCTTTTTAGTGACTACAGATCCCATTGGGAAGGCTCTCTCAGTTAATTCAATTCAAATTAATTCAGCAAATATTTATGAGTTTGACAAATATTATATATATAAGAAATTAACACATTCTTGCTACACATAAGGCACTGTTCTGTCATGTTCTAGAGCTCAGTGAAATCATGTCATGGACTAACAAAAATATTTAGAGACCTCTCTGATGACAGAGAATGCCTCTTCTTTTTGGATTATATAGGCTATCTTCAGTGATCCTAAAGAACTCTTGGATTGGAAACATACTATAAGAGAACAATTCTTCATTTCAATCAATATAGCTATATTATAAAGTTAATGGAAAGTGAATTTCCTGGTGTGAGAGGAGGCTGATATAGGTTTGAGGTATAGTTTTAGACATAAACCCATCTTCAAAGAGGGGAAATCAGAAAGTCACAGGAAAATACAAGAATGATAAAAAAGACGAAAGTCACCAAATATCTCAGGAGGAAAAAAAAATCAGTCAAAAATCCAGAAAACAAGTAGAAAAATTAACAACAGTAATACTAAAATCATCAGGGAATATGAGTAATAAGGTATTTTAATATCTTTTTAATAAATATTTTAAATGCTTCAAGCATCTATAAATAAATATTGCAAGACAAAAGAAATTGAAAGAGAACCTCATGAACCCTTATCTACAAGAGAGCATGGAAGTGAAGCAACATGTTCTGAATGGTGTAAGAGAGAGATAAAAATTTTGAAAGCAGAAGTTGAGAGAACAAACAAAAGAATTTTTGATCTACCCAGAGGAAAAGAATTAATAGAATAGAAAAATCTAAATCCATAGTGATGAGTCTTTCCAAAGAAGTGAAAGAAAATAACTGTCTATAAATATAAAGGTACAGAAGTAAGGTACAAGCTAGAAGAAGAATAACCAAAAATAACATTAAAAGAACACACATCTTTCTGCAAATCAAATACAACCTCAAAAGCAAAATGAGTAGAAACAGCCTAAGAATGATAGAATATTACATGCCAAATAGAATAGTGGCTAAGTCAATTATGATAGATTAATTTAATGGAATATTAAATATTAAATGGAATATTAACAATATATATATAAATATTAATGGAATATAAAAATGCAGTTGAGATGGACAAGTATGAAGAATACAATGAAGCTGGAAAAATATTTATAAAATAAGGCAAAATTTCTAAAAAAGCTGATCCATACTACCTATGTTTATTTTAGCAAAAGTAATGGGGAATGAATGGAAAAATAGTCTTGATGACTTGGGGAAAAATTGAAAAAACATGAAACTGTACTTTTAAATTAATTAATTGAAATGTAAATGATTTCTAATCAAGTTTAGTCATTTATATTGATTTTTAATGTTTCTCATTTAATATTTAAGTTAGAAATATTAAATGAGACCCACTTCATGTCTTCACAGAGTTTGTAACCTTGGAGAGTTAAGAAATGTGTATAGAAATGACTGCAATACTAACATGATAAAGATATATACAAATGACATGTGGTAATTATCTCCATTTTCCCCTAGGTTCATGCTGGAGTGATGCTTGAAGGATCTCTTACTGAGCAATGTAAAGGGGTGATAGTTTTCCTTTGGTCATAATCATTGAAGTTATTATAGATAAAATATCTGAAATATATTCATTAGAGGAAAGATCTACTAAAGTCTCCCTTTGTTTCCTCATCATGACATGGAGGGAACACTGAGTTCTCAAAGGCAGTGTCAGCAGAGTACAAGTTCTGGCAGATCCTGCCAGCTGGGAAAGGTCCAATGTATCTCTCCATTGTATGAGGGAATTCCTCATCAGACTGACTAGAGAGCAGAGAAGTCAAAGACTTCTCTGGCAATGCATTGAAACATTATATTGCAGAATAAGGTTTTTTAATGCACAAAATAAAATACATAGGATTACAAAGGAAACCAATTATATTGAAATAGTTATCTATTTATCTGTTATCATTTATATCTATGATTTATCCTTTCTCTCTTTCTCTTCCTCTTTCTCTCTCATATACAGATTATTCCAGAAGTCTTTATGTATTTTAAACTTTAATAACTTTTGAAGTATAGATATTGCAATCTTATGAAAAGACATTTAAAAGTTTAATTATTTAAATTCCTTTTGCACTTCTTTAATTTTAAGAATTTAAAATTATATGTACATGTATATTATATACACACACACACACACACACACACACACATACCTATAAGGCACATTGTCACTTTGCTTTTCATGTGTGACAGTTTCTAGATGACACTTTCTAAGACCAGTGAATGGGTAGGAGAACTCCTTACTCTTAGCCACCCAAGTTATCTTCCTTAGACCTTTTTATTGTGTGGTCACATCAAAATTGTCCTATAAGCATCACTGACTCATTTTTTGGATGATTCTAAGGCTAAGATTATAAATTCAGTCACTGAGTATTGGCTGATGAAAATTTTTTATAAAGTTCAACTATTGATTAGAGTCATGCATAGCACAAAATAGTGGTTATGTTGAATTTTAATAAGAAGCATCAATATTTCAAAAATTGAGAAAATTAATGTTTCAATCTTTCGTCATATTTATCGCATTTATACTTCAGAAGCTACTAAAACATAAAATCACAGTAAGACTTTTGGAATACCATATACACATACATACATATATACATATATGCAAACATGTCTATACAGAAACACGTACATATATAAACATATTTGCATAGCAACCACAAGAACAAAGATGCACCAACATCCTCCCAGTCCTCCAGGTCAACAACCTAGGTGTCCTTCTGAACCCCTCACGGTCTCTTACTCCCCATATCTAATCTGCTGCCAAGATCTGTCCAGTTCACCTTTGTTACATCCCTCGAATACATTTTTTCTTCTCTGCCACAGCTATCCCTCTGGTGCAGGCCCTCATCATCTCATGACTATTTCATCCCAGTAGCTGGTTGGTGAGTCTGCCTGTTTCATGTTTTTCCTCACTCCAATCCATCCTCCATTCGGACAGTAAAGTAATTTTCTTCAAGCATAGTTGTGATCATGTTACCTCTTTACTGAATAAACACCATTGACTACCTCTGACCACCTGGCAGGTTCCAAAAGCAAGCCATCCTATTTCTCAGTTTCAGGCATTTTTCTAGCATTCCATTCTTCCTGGAATGCTTTCTCTTCTCTTCTGAGCTTACTAGTTCTTCTGAGTCTTTTCCATTTTTTAAAAAAATTTTAATGCCTCCTCTTTCTTATTTTCTTCCTATTAAATCCTGACAGCTCTTAAGCTGTGGGTTGCCACCCCATGTGGGGTGTATAATTGAATGTTGGGGGTTATGAAAAATTTGACAACAGTAAAAGGTTTCTGAACATTCAATGACCAAAAATTAATTCAGAACCAAACATGTAATGAATCTGAAGTGTTTCTGGTAGCCCTTGTCTATGTTGCATCATGCAACTTCACTGCAGTGTTAATTCTGAATGTCTCATTGACAATTATAAAATCAAAATATCAATCAACTCTGAAAAATGTTGAAGATACTCTACGTCCTGCAGTATCAAACATTCCACCAAGTTTTAATTATTTATGTCAAAATAAACAAGCACATCCATCTCATTAGTAGAAAAATTTGCTTTTCTCTCTAATAAATGGTAAAATTATACATATATCAAAGAATTATTTTAAAATAAATTTCTTTATGATTTATTACCAGCAAATGTTTGATTTCTATATCTACTTTATATATCTATATACCCAAGGTCACAAAAAAATTTCCTGAGTGAAGAGGGGTCATGAGTGGAAAATGTTTTAGAAGCCCTGCTCTATATGTACATTATTTTTGCTTTTTCCTTTACTAGAAGGAAGTGTGGATTGTTTTTTGCTTCTCTTGTTTAGCATTGTGCTTAGCACATAGAAGGGATTGCTACATACACACACTTATACATACACATTATACACACACACACATACAGACACACATGTGAGTGTGTGCATGTATTTTGTGGACCACAGATTAGGAATCCTGGTAGAGAAGGATGGGTTTTTGAGCCTCCAAAAATCTCAAAGAACATTGACCAAGTTGTGCTGTTGGATCTGGAGTCTTTGGTGGTGGTGGTAGAAAACAGGGACCTTTGAAGTTAAATAGCAGAAATGAAAGATTAAAAAAGACACCATCATTCATATTTGCTCCAACTATATTCAAAAAGGGAAAAAATTCATTTTGATGAATTTATATGCATACATATACACATTTGTGTATGTGTGTGTATATGGACTTATTATGGTTTTACTGGTCAGGGGAACTTCTGATGTAATAATTTGCTTAATTAGTGCAGATTGGTAGCACTTCTATAATCTGTGGCTTTAGAGAATATGCCAGGAACACAAACATTAATTGACTTCCCCACAGTTACATAAGTAGTAGATGTCAGAGGTAAAGACTTGAACTCAGACCTTCCTGACTCCAAGACTGGCCCTCTATTCATGAAGCCTTGCTATATTTTTGCATTTATGTAACACCTTAAGATTTATAAAGTATTTTCCCTACAGAGGGCTTGTGAGGTAGGTGGTATAAATGTTCACAGGACCACAAGGTCAAAGATTGAGAGAGGTCTTAGAGGTCATTTAGTCCAATGCTCTCCTTATATAGATTAGGAAACTGAGGTAGTGGATTGCCCAAGGTCATAAAGTTAGCAAATGCCAGAGCTTAGGTGTCAGTCAAGATGCTCAGATTTCTAATCCATTATGATTTCCAGATAAAGGAACATAGTTTTAGGGAAGAAGGAAGGAAGGGCTTTCTATGTGCCAGGCACTGTGCTTAGTACTTTCAAAGTATCATCTCATTAGACCCTTATAACAATCATGCTAAGTAGGTACCCCCATTTCACAGATGAGGTAACTAAGGCTAAGAGAGATTAAGTGAATTGCCCAGGATCATATAATTAAGAACTGCATCAGAATTTGAACCATGTCTTCCTGACTCCAAGTCTAGTCCTCTATCCATTGTACCACCTGTGAGGCCTTTCAAGGATGCTTGTCCTGGACAAGTTAATTGTGTTCAGTCCTTTCAGTAGTGACTGACTCTATGTGACCCTATTTAGGGTTTTCTCAGCAAAGACACTGGAATGCTTTGCCATTCCCTTCTCCAATTTGTTTTACAGACGAGGAAACTGAGGCAAAGAGGGTCAAGTGACTTGCCCAGGGTCATACAGCTACTAAGTATCATAAACTGAATTCAAACACTTCTTAACTCCAGTCCTAGCCCTCTATCCACTATATTACCTTGCATTTGACAAACCTGTCCTGGATAATGTGATTTAAAGGAAATAAGTCTCAACTCAGATTTTTTTTTGGGGGGGGGGTAAAGTGATTATATACAAGATTGTGTGATCTTGTAAATTCTGAGAATATTTTAAAAGAAGTATTTTTGAAAGACACTTTCCTCTGCCAAAATGCCTGATTATTTCTGACTTTACGTATTAAGTGATTTTTAGTGTTATGTTGACTAAAATCCACATTTGACCCTGAGCACATGATTGTGTTGTGTATAAAAGTCCCCTAGCCAGTTGTTGCCTGAACCCTAGACTACACTTTAAATGTCAGGGATGCTAAATCTTCTCCTCTTCAGTGTTCCTGACTTCTTAGCTCAAAATGACTGCCTTCTTTATAGTTGTTGCTAAGTTGTTTTTCAGTCTTGTCAGATTCTTTGGAACCACCATTTGGGGTTTTCTTGGAGTGGTTTGCCATTTCCTTCTCCAGCTCATTTTACAGATGAGGAAACTGAGGCCAACAGAGTTAAGTGACTTGCCCAAGGTCACACAGCTAGTAAGTGTTTGAGGCCTGATTTGAACTCAGGAAGAGGAGTCTTCCTAACTCTAGGGTCAAGGTTCTATCCGCTGTACCCTCTAGGTTTCAAAAACGCATCCTTTTCTTGATTTACCCTAGAGCTCATTTCATATATCTCCCCTTACTGATGTTTTGTCCTTACTGCTTTCTCAGTTCCTGAGCTATTTCCTTGAGCTTTGAATATTTTCTTAATCTTTCTCAAATTGGGCCAGATTTGTTATCAATGTACCTTGCCCGTTTTTCATCTCCTAAGTCAACCGTCCAGAATATCTCTAGCAGCCTCACACTCTGAGTTAAAGGTAGGGTGGCTGGTCTCACTAATTAACTTAGTCTTTTTTTTTTTCAGGAAAGGAGAATAATTGTTCAGACTTTAGTAACAATGATAAGATTTCTGAGGAAAAGGAATTATTTGAAATGGGTAAATGATTAAGCAGTTGAATTGAGCAGTGGGTGGAGGGCTGGAGCTGGAGGCAGAAAGACCTAAGTTCAAATCTTGCCTCAGATGATAGCTGCGTGACTTTGTGACTTTACCTCTGCCTCAGTTCCCTTATCTATAAAATGGGGAAAATTATCTCCTATGGTTGCTGTGAGGATCAAATGTGCTAATGGCATTGAAGTGCTTTACAAGCCTTACTTGCTATGAAAATACTGTTATTACATCATATTATATAATACTTATCATATTATATAATGCATATAATCATATTATATAATCACATCATATATTACTTCATGTCATGTCATATATTATATTGTTAACTAAGAAAGGAAATGAAGACTGAGAAAGAAGGGAGCTTTCTTCCTTTCATCAACCATTTTAACAGCGAAACACTTAAGACTGGCTAATGTATCTCTAAGTGCTAACTGTCTGCAACAATCCCAATCCCAGAATGACATCAATTCTACCGCTAAGGCACTAGTGTTAAATGGACATTTTAGTGAATGGAATCTCATTGGTTACTCTCCTGGGAAATCCTGGGACTCAACCACGAAGAAAAATGACATGGCCATTCATAAAAAGCTGAGAATGTTATTTTAATAAGACTTAACAAGGTCTGGGTCCCTCTGTCATTCACCCAACCTTTCTAATGCTGTTCTATTAGAGTCACTTAGAGAACAATTTGTATAGTTTGTAGAATCCCACAGAGATATAGCTATTTTTTAATGGAGGTGTTCTAATGCATGCATGCACACACACACAAACACATGTATGCATGCACATGCACATAATTGTGATGGATGGAAAGTCTTTTGAATAGTCATGAACTAGCTTACAAACAATCACCTGATTCAATAAAAGGGCTGTAACTAGAATTTTTTTTCATCTAGGATAAAGTAGCTTAATGAATTAGAAAATCAACAAACACTTATTGAGAGAATGCAAAGACCAGACTGGAACAATTCTTGTCCTTACGGGACTCTCGGAGGAGACAACACGAACATAAATAATATATACAAAATATATAGAAATAAATGCAAAATAAATGTATGTCAGGGAGGATGGGAGACTATTAGCCAGGGCTTTGAGGAAAGGCTTGATATGTAGGGTACCTTTTGAACAGAATTTTGAAGGAGACAAAGAACTGTACGAAGTAGAGGTGAGTGCATTCTAGGTATAATGAAACAACCAGTGCAGATATGTAGAGTTAAGAGGTGGACTGGTACAGGTAAGAAAAACCAAGGCCAATTTGGTTGGACTATATAATTTAAGAAGGAGAGTGGAAGGCTAGGTGGGGCCAGTCTGGCCAGAAGAGCAGTTATGCGGGGAAAGGTGTTAGAGAGAGTCAGGCTTAGAAGAGAGGGGACCATGGGAACAAAATGCTGGAGGTGACAAGTGGTCACTGCACTGGCTGGTAGCAGACCAGGAAGCAAGGCATGGGGAAGGTGGTCATTGTGGGTAGCCCATTCTATGTCATTGCCTTGGGAAAAGGCTGGCTACCCTCAGTTAGTTAAAGCTCTACTTGCTAGGTATGGTTATAGATATGTATGTTATGATCTGTATTGTTTTTATTTTTAGCTAAAAATCAGTTCCCAGAGAGGTAAAGTCGCCAGCCTTGAATTCAGGGAGAAATGCATGTAAGCACCCTCCTTGGATATATTATGTACTAATTGCGTGACCTGGGCAAGTCATCTCGCAGTGTCTCAGGCAACTCTCTAATACTAACTCTAATACTAACTCACTGATGTACCTCAGTGTAGGCCTAGAGTTTCCATACCAGGAGTTCTATATGGTAAAGAAATCGTATTTGGACAATATTCTCCCTCTTTTTCCTCCTTTTTTCCCTCCTAATTTCTAGTACCAGCATGAAAGGCTAAAAATGACTAATATTTTGAAGATTTTACCTTTCCCGTCAGAAGATGATTCTGAAATAATAGAGGGGAATTTTTATTGTTTAGTTGTTTTCAGTCTTCTCCAATTCTTTTTGATCCTTTTTAGGGTTTTCATGGCAAAGATGCTGGAATATCCTTTTCCAGCTCATTTTAAAGTTGTGGAAACTGAGGCAAACAGGGTTAAGTGACTTGTTCAGGGTCACACAGCTAGTGTCTGAGGCTGGAATTGAACTCAGGTCTTCCTGACTGCAGGTCTAGAAAGACCTGAGCTAGAATCAGAGTACTAAACTCGACAGGTCACTGAGTGACTGATCCCAAAATCTCCGTGCATGAAAAAATGAAATTGTACTATGTAGTTTTATTTTTTAAAAAAACAAAAGTTATTGATTTCTTCTGTTTAACTTCATTTCCAAATACATTCCTTCTCCCTTCCCTCCTCAGAGATACATCCTCTAGTAACCAAGTACAAGGGGGGAAAAATGTTAAGCAATGAAACTAACCATATATCAACTGGTGTTCCACACCTATAGACCTCCACCTCTGCAAAACAAAACAATATGAAACAAAACAAAGCAAAACCCAAAAAAGGTAGGGAAGATTGTTTTGCTTTTAAATGCTTTAAGCTACTTGTATGAGAAAAGTTCTGACTTTGGGTAAAGTAACCTACCCAGAATAAAAGTACGGAACCCAAGACCAAAGCAGATAATTTGAGGCTGGCTGTTTACGGGATAAATAATTTCAGAGAAAGGAGGTAAGAATAAAATGAAATAAAATAATAAATAATAAATGAAATAAAAGAAGTTATCTTGGAGAGACTGAGATTTCATCAGACTTCTGGAACCTTTTGGTACAACTCAATCAGTCTTTCCAGATTTCATCCTGAAAGGTCTCCAAGTCATGTAGTAACATTATATCTTAACAAGCCTAACACTGTGAGCTGATGTACATTTTTAATCCTAACACATGGGAGGAAAACATTGCAGCTCCAAGTGGTGTTATTTTTAAAGCAGCATGTGTTTGTCTTGTAAGTGTGACAGGAGGAAAAGACCAGGTCTCGGGTTTCCTTTCGCCTTGCGTGTGAAGAGTGTTCCAACTGACTTGCCCACTGACATCAGGGATCTTCGATTTTTAGGCTGAAACAATAACAGTCTGTATTAAGTTTACGTTGGACTCCTCTCTCAAAATGTGTATGGATTTGGATCCACAGTAAAAATACTTACCGTGGGGTGCAGATTGTACCAACCTACCTCAGGACAGAGTAAGTCGTTGCCAGGTCAAGATTTGCAAGGCAGTAAACAAAACTTGGTCCCTACATAAAGATTAATACAAAGACACAGTGAAGTTCAGATGATATCTATTTAGAAGGCAAAAACTGACCTTTTTCGTATTAGAAAAATGCTTTTGGCAATAATAAATGAATAACCCTCCAGTAAGACAGTTAGCAATGTAAGATCTATTTCCCATGTACAGTACTAAAGTTATCTATTATTTTGGTAAGAAATGCCTAAATTGAAATTCCAAAGGGTATTATGAACTTCAATTAAAAAGGTAATGGATTTCTTAATAAGTTCTGGGTCAAGATGTATTATAAAATTATTTTCCATAGGGCATAGAATATATAGTCTACCCTTGTAATAATGCTAGGTCCAGTCTTGTTCCAGTAGCCAGCTGAGGCTGCTTATCTATTAGAGGCTCTCCCACCATACCTTACAAATGAACAAATAACTAGATGGCCTATGAAACATTTTAAGTAGAGCTGTCTCCTGGTTGGGGGGAGTAGGGAGAGGAACTATTGTTACTGACAAAGACAGGTTCGATCCAGACCGGGAGAACCTGCTTTGGGAAAGGAGATCGATATCATTTGGGAGTAAGTAGAGGTAAGTAAGTATTAGGATGAATAAAGTAAATCATAAAACAAATGATCTATGAACTGGAGTGCATCCTTTGGATTCGACCTGATTGCAAGGGCCATTTCTATGAGCCTGGCAATCTGAGAGGCTTTCAAAAAAGCAATTTAAGCTCGACAAACTATATATTAGTTAGAAAAGCACTTTGTCTGCAAATCTTGAATGACCTACAAGTAACTTGTCTGGGCATCTGAAAAAAGAACCTATAAATTCCACATCTAAGGAGATCAGTCACTACCTTTTCAAGCTTGGGATCTAGGTTTAAATACTGCACTGTACCCAGTGATGGAGACTGCTTTTTTTACACTTACTGTCTATCATTCAGTGCCTCAATGTAGACTGTTACGTTACAGTAAGGGCAGCTAGGTGGCACAGTGGATAAAGTGCCAGGCCTGGAGTCAGGAAGGCTCATCTTTGTGTGTTCAAATCTGTCTTCAGACGCTAGTTATGTGAGCTTGGGAAAACCACTTAACCCTGTTTACCTCAGTTTCCTCATCTGTAAAATGAGCTGGAGAAGGAAATGACAAACTACTCCTGTATCTTTCCCAAGAAGGCTCCAAATGGGGTCATGAAGAGTTGGAAATGAATGAATATCAATAAGATATTTTATTTTTCTCACTTTTACAGTGGGTGCTTACGTGGATACCATCTTTCTGCTGTCCTAGGTGAAGAGAGGGTGAAAGAACTGGCATTTCTAATTGCAGTTATGGGGAAACTCATATAAGACAGAAACAATATGTAAACATATAAGACAGTTCACAAAGTGAAGTATCTTGAGATGATGGAGTGCTTTATTTTTTATATTCATATGCCCAAATGTTAGCTTACAGCCTATCACACAGTTTGTGCTTATGAATGTTTGTGACTTCATTGAATTGGAGATGTTAAAAAATGACCTGGATCACCTTTTGGGGTAGTGAGTTCTTGTCACTGAATCTATTCAAGAGAAAACTTGGTGACAGTTTTTGGCATGTGGTAGAGGAAGTTCAGCTCTTCTAAGCACAGTGCCTGGAACATGACAAATGCTTAAATAAATGTTGATTGATTGATTGAGAATTTTATTTCAGGAGAGTTTAAACTACATGATCTCTAAAGTTCCTTTCACCTCCTTTACTTTTTGTCATTGTCTCTTTAATGCTTATTACAGTGCCTTAATAACATGGTCAATAAGCATTTATTAAGCACCTACTATGTTCAAGGAACTTTGCTAAGTGCTGAGAATACAAAAAGAGGCAAAGGATAGTCCTTACCCTCAAAGAGCTTATGATCAAATAGGGAAGACAAGGAGTAAACAAATATGTAAAAACAAGCAATATGCAAGAAATAATTAAAAGAGCAAAGGCACTAGAATTAAGAGAGATTTTAGATCTCGCTTAGGTGGTGTGAGATATGTGGAGACGAGAAGGGAGAACATTCCAAGCAGGAGGAACAGCCAGAGAAAATGCCTGGAGCCTAGAGTCTTATTTATAGAATCTCATCGATGCCAGTTGATAGAAGAGGAAGGATAAAGTATAAGAAGACTGGAAAGGTGAAAAGGTCTAGGTTTTGAAGCGTTTTGAATGCCAAACAGAGAATATTGTATTTGATCTTAAAGGTGATAGGGAGTCATGGGAATTCATTGAGTAGGGGAGTGATGATCAGACTTGAACTTTAGGAAAATCACTTTGGTGGCAGGATGGAGGATGGTTTGGAAAGGGGAGAGACTAGAGATAGCCAGACCCACCAGACTAGGTGTTTATAAAATATCTTTTTATTTATTGAGACTATAGGGGAGGATTGGGGGAAGTGAGGATTCAGTGTTATAGGGTAGTTAAAAAACCAACATTAGATTAGAAAGATGAAAATCAAAGTATGAATTCTGTCCTTGCCACTAACTTGGTCTTGACCTTGACTTTGATCAAATTGCTTCTCTTCATGCCTCAACTGCCTTATTTGTAAAATGAGAATATTGGATTAGATGATCTCTCAGGTCTCTTCTGATGCTAAATGTCTGATTTTGTAAGTATAAAGGCTTCCTGTGATTGAGTTTGAACAATGATGAGTCTAGTAGATACCATCAAACTTACATTCATCTTAGACAGTTTTTGACCAGGAAAAGGAATTTATTCTCTAAAATCATGCAAGGATCAAATTCTTCATTAAAATGCCATATTATTTTTCTATGCTTTCCATATCACCAAGACTTCAGTAAGATAAAAGACAGCTTGTTACCGGAGACATTCTTAAGGAAATCGCAGAGAGTAGATCTGGAAAACGTATTCATATTACTTTTTCTGGAAATGGGCAACAATTCATAAAACATTTAGCACATTCAAGGTCACTTTGTTCTACACGCTATTCATAACAAGCTGTTGACAACCCAGTGACATTCAGGGTAGGAACAAGCTCCTGGAGCAACTAGCTTCCAGATACTGGTTGAAGAATTTGTAAAAACCCTGAAAGACCGCAAAAAAACACTCTATTTCCTAGAGGGGTTATGACTATTCTGGAAGCTACACTTGGGGATTTGCTAAAGAGAAATATATATTTTTTAAAAAGCTATTTCCAGAAGAAAACCCAACTGGTTTCGTTTCAAGAAGAACCTGTGGCTTATTTTATTAACTTAGCAAAGACATGCAAATTCTGCTACTGTACTTTCAGAAGGGTAACCTCATTGTCATTTTTATGCATGGAGTGAATTTGTTTACCAGCTGCTCTTATGCATGTTATTCTAATGTCTCCTACTTCTGATCTGATTCCTTTGTGCATTTTATGCATTACATGCCCTCATTAATTTTGGTAAGCATGGAAAAATGTGCTCAAATAATGCTTCCAATTAGTACTCACTATGTTTCAGACTGTGGTCTTCAAGCTCAGAAAAGAAAAAAAATAACAACTCTCCATATGGGAATTTTATTCAAGAAAACAATCCCGATAAGGATGATGTCTTGAAGTACCTTACAGCTTTCTAATCCTATTAATATTCCCCCTTCACCCTCTTGCTTTTAGATTCCCCATCTCTAAATTGAAATCTTAAGATTTCTTAAGATTAAGAAATCTTAAGATGGCAAAGGTATGATGAAAAATGTAAGAGCTGGAGTCAGAAGAAATTTGGGTGTGAACTGTGCCTTTGATTCTCATTAGTTGTTTGACCCTGGGAAAGGCACCATCTCCTTGCTGGGCCCGTAGAATGGAGATAATACCTGTATTATCTACCAACCAGGGTTTTTGTATTTATTGAATCTGAGAACATATATAAAACACCTTCCAAATTTTTAAGAGTCTGCATAAAGAACAGCTATTCTTATTCTAGATCAGACTTAGAGTGTCTGCTTCCAGTGCTTGAGGTGATCATCTCAGCTATTGCCAGAGCAGTAACTTCAGTTCATGAGTTTAATGATCATTTCTATATGGATAATGCCCATAGCTATACATGTTACTCTGGTCACTCTCCTGAGCTCCTGCCCTCTATCACCAACTGCGCAATGGATCTTGTGCCTTCCAACAAACTTGCCTCTTTGCTCCTTTTCTTCAGTTTTCCTATTTCTGGGCAGGAGACTTATCTTTCTACTCATTGCGATTCACAACTTTGGTATCATCCTCTAGTCCTCATTCTTTCTCAGCTCATACACCCAGCCAGTTGCTGAATCTTCTTGTTTCTATCTCCATGGCTTTCTTGAAGAGCTAGGTGGTGCAGTGGATGGAATGTTGGTCCTGAAGCCGGGAAGATCTAAATTCAAATCCACTCTCTGATGCTTCTTAACTGGGCAAGTTACTTTGTCTCTGTCTACTTCAGTTTCCTCAACTGTAAAATGGAAATTATAATAGATCTATTTCCTAGAGGAAATATAAAATGAGATAATATTTATAAAGGATTTAGTGCCATGCCTACCACATAAGGGGTACCTTAAATGTGTGTTTCTTTCTTCTCTTCCTTCCATTTCATTCTTTGTACTCACCCAGCTACCACCCTGCTTTAGAACCTCATCACCTCTCACCTGGACTGTTGTTATAGGCTCATAATTGATTTCCACACCTCATATCTCACCTTTCACCAAACCATTCTCTATTATAGCTGCTAAAGTGATTTCCTAAAGTAGATCTGACCATGTTCTACCCTACTCAATAAACTCTAATACCTCCTTATAACTTCTAGTTACAAAGAAATACTCCTCTGTTTTACATTAACCCTCTCCATCACCCTTTTCCCCTTCCCTCAGGATCTTTGCACCATATTATCTTTTTAGCCTAATTACATATAACTCCTTTTCATACACACTATAATTTGACCCAACTGTCCTCATTGTACCTCATTCAGGGTACTCTCTCTTCTACCTGGCCCTCCTCTTCTTCCCTCCTCCCAACAGGACTTATTGACAATCCCCTATCCCTTGTCTTAGACTCTTAAAGCCAGCTCCTCGGTATGACTCCAAGATGAAAATGATTTAATTGACTTAGATAAATATATGGTTACTAGCTAGAGGAGACTTCAAGGACCCTTCTTTCCATGTTGACTACCACATGTACATTTTGTGAGAATTTAATATATATTTTTAAGAATATCCTACATTTGAGGCATCTTGACATTTTTGGATTCAAAGTTGAAAAGAGAGCAGTTTTTGATCTCAAGGAATGGGATATCATATACATAGACAAATAATTTTGATGCAAAGGAGGATATGATAAGGGCAAAGGAGAGATTAAAAATACTAGGAAAGAATTTGAGGTGAAAAAGGTCATCCTCACTTGGGAAAGTTGGGAAAGGCTTCATCCTTGAGATCAGAGAACTATACATGAAAGAAAGAGGATCTGAGTAGATGGAGATTTGTAAACAATAAGGGAGAAGTGGGAGATGGCCTACAGTAATTCAAAGAGGTAGGAGCTTATAGTCCTAGTTACTTAGAATATAGGATGCAGGCAGGTAGTAATGAAAAATAAATAAGGGCAGGTGAGAAGTAGATTGTTTTCTAGCTTCCTTGTTAACAGATAAAGAAATATTCTCAAAAATGGGAAAATGACTTATCCAAGATCACATAGATAGCATGTAAGATAGCCAGGATTTTAACTCAGCTCTTGGAATCCAAACCCAATGCTCTTTCCATTACATCATGTAAACTTTAAGATGGGTTTGAGAAGAAAAATGAGCATGGTAGAAATATTTATTTATTGTGGGGCCAATCCTTATTTTGTGTGTATTCGTCCTTCGTTGTTGAAGAAGACCATGCCATCAGAGAAATGATGACATGACTTGCACTTGACATTGTTTTGAGTGAGGGAGGGCTGTGCAGGTCACCGGCCTCACTTCTCCAGAGCCACCTGAATCCAGTGACCAGATATTCATCAGAATGACTGGAGATGACCCAGGATGAGGCAACTGGGGTTAAGTGACTTGCCTAAGGTCACACAGCTAGTGAGCGTCAAGTGTCTCAGGTGAGATTTGAACTCAGGTCCTCCTGACTCCTGTACCGGTGCTCTATCCACTGCACCACCTGGCTGCCCCATTTGTCCTTATTTTGTATGAAACAGGCAGAAGAGGGCTTGAGAATATTTTTTTTTCCACTTGGTGTGAGGCAGGAAGGCATTCGGGAGCAGTGAGAAAATCACTGGCATTAAGTAACCACATAGAGCCAAGAATAAGAAAATTCTTTTCCCTTAGTAAATGTGGTCTTTAGTGATCAATTGTGACAACATCTCTACATGGATTTGCAGTTATTTGTGTTCCTGGAAGGCTATTAAAATGAAAATTTCATATTACAAATATATACAAACCCCCCTATATTCTTTAAACAGAGATATGCTCCAAAAGAGAATTGTTTTAGTTTATTTATTTTGGGTTCAGATCTCTGATTTAATCAGTACAAAGAAATTCATGAGAGACTTGCAAATTTGAAAATGTGAATTATTTTTACTATTGTCAGTCAACTCTTATTGTCTAGTTTTATGATTTCATCAATGAAAGAGCCTCTGGTGTAGAAATTGCCTTCATTGTTGAAGACTGGCAATTCCACTATGACGTATGCACTTGACAGTTGTCTCAGGGCACTGAGAGGTCAAGTGAATTGACCATGGTCTCATAGATAGTATGTGACATTTTAAAAAGTTTGAGGGACCTAATTTCTGGGTAATTTAATCATTTTATTAATAATGCCATCATTTTAATAAAAGGACTAGCAGTGTTCTTGAATGCCAAAGGCCATCATGGTGGTAGGCTCACAGTTTATGTGCTCATGGGAAGAGGGGTGTACCCAAGGGTGGTAATCAACTGCAATCATAATGACAGAATGAATATTACAATGAGTGGCTGAGAGTGACATCACGTCGAAGAGAGACTATTCCTATAGCCTGAGCATCCCCAGTCTTGGGCAATCTATTTAAAGAATTTATCCTCACTCAAACCTTGATAGAGGACAATGGCTTTCCCACCTGGGTGGGGTCTGAACAAGATTACTAAGAAAATTAATCTAATATTATTAGTGATGTCCTTCAAGAGATTGAACTTTGGAAATCAGGACTTTAGAAAAAGGGAGGAACTCTGCTTTCTCCCAAATCATTGGTCATTAATTGCAATTTCTCTCGAGTACATGTAAAAGTCTGAATTCGAATTGAGATCTTTCTGAAAGTTAGGGTACTTCTATATCCTCTACCTCTCCAGAAGGAAGATCTAGAAATTTAAAAATTAGAGTCAAACAGAAACCCTGCATTTAAGATGCCAGTGTGCTTGATTCATTCCTGTTTAGTGTTGAAGACAGATCAATAAAACACTTGGTTGTGAATTGTGACACCATAAAGACCTAGATTTTCTTCCTTCTGCAGATGCACAGTCATGCATCTGGGGGCATCGGCTAAAAAATTATGGGGCAATGGAAAGGCTGATTCTTCCTCTATACAGATTAAGTTTATAAAACTTCATGTCATGGGTGAGTCGTTTGAATACAATTTGGGGATTCTGAATTTATGAATGAATGTTCAGCCTTGAACTTTGCATGGAAGCAGGTACTATTCACTGCTCAGAGGTTAAATTCCCTCAGATTTACATTATATTTTATGAACTATTATGAACTTCTAATATACCAAGTGCTACCAAGTGCTGTGTCAGGTCTTCAAAGGAACCATCACAGCTTACAACCTTCAAGAGAAAAAATCTAATAAAATTGACAAATGGGACTTTCCTCCTCCCCCAATAAATCAACTGGTCCGAAAAGTCAGCTTCTAAGTCTACACATTAGAAAAAGGGAATGGAGAGGTTGGAGAAATGTAACATGACTCAGGTAGTTACCAACAATAGTCATGAACAAAATTTCAAAGATTATAGCTCTAGAGCCAGAAGGAACCTCAGAGGTTACCTGGTTCCATCTTCCCATTTCACAGATGAGAAAACTGAAGCCTAGAGAAGTTAAATGAATTGCCCAAGGTCCCCAAGATGGTAATGGCGAGCCAGCATTTGACTTTAAATGCAGCACAATTTCTCCAATACCTGTTTCCTTTAAGAAGTCTCTAATTTGGAAAACAAACAAACAAAAAATCCTGGCCTTGGAAGGCAAAAGTGGAAGAAATGAATTTTACTATTATGAGAGAGTCAAAAGCCTTCAGCGTGATGAGGCAATTCACTTGAAGGATTGGGATGAGGAATGTGAATGGCAACGAGGAAAGGGAGGTACTGAATAAATAGAATTCAGAGGTTAAGACTGATTTCAAAGAATAATGTTCATGATTTTTATTTATTTTTTTGTGTGGTCTTAGGAGAATTTGTAGTAGATGAGAATCTGGCAGATATGGACCAGCTAAGAAACCTCAGATACTTCTATCTGTGTGACCTTGGGCAAGTCGCTTAACCTTGTTTGCCTCAATTTCCTCATCTGTAAAATGATCCAGAGAAGAAAATGGCAAACTACTCCAGGTCTTTGCCAAGAATACTCCAAATATGGTCATTCAGAGTTGGACATGGAAATGACTAATAGCAAAAAGAAACTTGCCAATTAAGATGGAGAAATGCATGTGTATTGATATAGTCTTAATTACTGAAGAGGGGAGAGGCCAAATAGAACATATGGAATTATGTCATTAAGAGTGGGCATCAATAAATTCTAGTCTGTTATCCATCCAATAAGCTTTTATGAAGTGTCTTATTCAAACTCCTTCTAGAACAAAGGACAAACAACCTGTGAGTGAGTAGTACTTTCTCTCCTCTCCCCTCCCTTCCTCTCTTCTTTTCTGCTCTCCTCTCCTCTCTGTCCTTGTCTGGAGTACTCTACCCAGTGGAAGGCACACTTCCATGGCAAAAAAAGGTGCAAAAATGCTTTGGATTTACAGGCTAAATTTCTTGCTCAAAGACCAAGCCTTAAGCCCAATTCACTCTGGAGCTCAGAAATTGGACAACAGGTCCCTGCCCACCGAGCACAGAGTGAATGTGAATGCTAAATAGTAATACTCTTTTACCCAGGAACCCTGAAGGTCTTCCCTTCCCAGTTTGATTTTTTGGGCTTTTTTCTTTATTAAAAGGGACCATCCCATGAGTAACTATTTAAAGAGGCCTGTTCATTGAATGAGTTCATTAAGTGAGATACTCAATATCTCACTCAAAGTAAGAATCTGATAAGACTTTAGCTTCAAAAGGCCATTGCATCCTGGGTCACCTCCAGTTGTCCTGATGAATACCAGGCCACTGTACCCAGATGGCTCTGGAGGAGAAAGTGAGGCTGGTGACCTTGCACAGCCCTCCCTCCCTCAAATCAAAGTCAAGTGCAAGTCATGGTCCTTTTCCAGAATGAAGGACAAACACAACAACAATATTCAAAGTAAAAAGTAGCATAGCTATTAGACGGCAGATTTGTAGGCAGGAAGTCCTGGGTTTGAGTCTAATATAGTAGATATGTGATCACAGGGCAGTCACAACTTTTCTGTGCTCAGGGTAACCTTCTGATATGACAGGTTACTGATGAACAACAACATATCCTCATCAATGGATGGAGTTGGCAATGCAGGGAGTTCTCCATACAAATGAAATCATAAGTGTGCACCCAACAAAAACAAACAAGAAATAAACAAAAAATACGGTTCCTTACTTTAAGGAGTCTAACATACAACATGTAAATGGATAAGTAGATGCATGATAATTTGAAGAAGAGGGCAGAGAGTTTGTAGAAAAGGGGTATCAGAAAGTGCTTCCCATAGGAGGTGGTATGTCAGCAGTAGTAATTCTTCATGACCCCATTTGGAATTTTCGTGGCAAAGATACTGTAGTGATTTGACATTTTCTTCTCTGGCTCATTCTACAGATGAGGAAACTGAGGCAAATAGGGTAAAGTGACTTGTCCAGGGTCACACAGATAGTAAGTATCTGGGGCCAGATCTGAAATCAGGAAGATGAGTCTTCCTGACTCCAGGCCTGGAACTCTGTTCACTGGGCCATCTAGCTGTAAGTAAAATAGGATCTTTTGTTGTTTCTGTTTTAGTATAATCAGGAAGTATAATGCCTCTATTTGAAGTGATTAAGGAGAATCTTTGCCACACATTGTCAGGTCTGGGAAAATTTGTAAAAAGGTTCACACCTGTTGTGAATGAGGCACTGGTTCTCAAGGGATGGGATGCCCTCTGTCCCTAAAAAGTGTATAAAGACTCAGATGCAGGTTTTACTTTGGGGCTTACTGACTGGAAGTGTTTCTTTGGTCAGACAAGGACCCTGGGAAGTTTCTAAAGGAGCCCCCATAGCTTTGAGAATCCAGATGTCATGCTTCCCTCTCTGGTAAGTATGGTTAGACAGTGGGATCTGTCTGTTGAATTCAGGCAGAGGAAGTCATGTCTGTTGATGTTTTGATTTCTCTGTATTTTCTTTGAATTTCAGGGTGCTGACTCCCCTGAAGTAGGTAAATGATATATGTGCTTGGTTAAAGGATTGATATATGTCCTTAATGAAAGTGATTGTTAACTCCCCAAAAGTTGTCTTTCCTTTCATGAATGCAGATCTAAGAACCTGTGATAGCAGGCCCCCTGTGTATGTTGGGGTGGCTTACTGATACACTAGCTGCCCCAGAATGTGATATAGAAATGGAGTATTGAGGGAAGCTTTGGATTCTAAGAAGCAAAGGTATGGAGACAATGCATTTTGGGTATGGGGAGGTCCATGGTTCAGTCATGGAGGTATGGGATTTAAAGCCTAGTGCAGGGGCCAGTATGTAGCCTGGTTTGTCTCCATGAAAGGCTCCACAGACTGACAATGATGGAATAGATCAGTAGTGATTGTCAGTGATGTCAAACTCAAATTGAAACAGATTCCTGTAGGTGTAACATTGATTTCAAAAATCACAAATTGACATTATTTTTGTGGTACTGTATTTTTATTAGTTTTGTTGAATATTGATTAAATTTTAAAAAATTCATTTTAATCTAATTCAGGCATATTAGGGAGTTTTTTTGACACCTCTGGTATTTTGCTCCCATTATTTGACAGTTAAGGAACTGTTGTCTAGAGAGTACAAGTGAATTGTCCAAGATTGTTTAGCAAGATAATTATTACCGGCCACAAGAGCTCATGTTCTTGTACTTCTATTATATGTCCCCACTGCTGCTGTAGAGGCAACCAGTATATATTCAGCAACTCCCCTGGGAGTCCACAGTTAACTCCGACCTTAAAAAAAAACTACCAGAAGGGATTCATTCAAAATCTTGTCATGTTATTTTTAAAAGATTATCAAGGCTTTAATCATTCATCAATGTTAGTTCTACTAGCTTGCTTATACATAATTCTTTATGGCTAGAAATCAGCGTACATACACCTCAAAATACATACAAAATACACACACATATATACACATGTACAAACATATACATACATATATACCTATATGTACACATTATGAAAATATATAAGACTATGTATGAAAATATATACATATACATATGAATGCACACTATAATACACACATACATGCATATATATATATGTATACATAAGCACAGCAATGCACCTACCTATATGGACACACCCATATATACACACACATGTATACATGTAGGTACATATACACATATGTGTGCCCACATATACATATGTGTATACATATGCATATGAGTATATATGTGCATATATGTGTGTGTAAGTGTGTGTGTGTGTGTGTGTGTGTATGTATACAAATAATTTCAATAAAATCTACCACAGGGCAGCTATATAGAACAATGGCCTGAGGTTGAGAAGACTCATCTCCTGAGTTCAAATCTGATGTCAGACATTTACCAGCTGTGTGACCCTGGGCAAGTCACTTAACCTTGTTTGCCTATTTCCTTATCTGTAAAATGAGCTGGAGAAGGAAATGGCAAACCACTCCAGGATCTTTGCCAAGAAAACCACCAATGGAGTCTCTAAGAATTGGTCATGACTGATAAACGAGTAAACAAAAAAAATCTACCTCACAAGTTTGTTGTCATGATCAAATGGGAAAATATATTTTAAAGATATGTGTAGAATAATAATATAGATTAATAGAATATATATTTTAATATATGTTTTCTCATATATATTCTCATTGGATATATTCTTTATGTAGTTTCTATATATATTCTTATATAGAAATATAATATAGCATATCTTCATATATAGAAGTAGAATATAGTCTAATATAATATAATATATTATATATATATATATATGTATTACTCTGTAAGAAATGATGACTATGAAGAACTCAGGATACTTGGGAAGTCATATACGAACTGATGCAAAGTGAAGTAAGCAGAACCAGGTAAACAATATAAAATGTTTGCAACAATACAAATGGAAAGGACAAAAGCTAACTAGCTAAATGAATAAATAAATTAAGTTGAACTTTGTACAAGTCTGTTCCTAAAAAAATACTGAAAAAATACCCTTCCCTACCTCCTTTGAAGAATTAGGGGACTATGAGGAGGGAACATTACATAAAATTATTAGACTCAATTTATATTTATATATTATATTTTGTTATCTATTTTTACATATTTTCATTAATATATGTATATTTATATTAATATATATTTATACTAATTTTGTGAACATTTTTTTCCTCTAAGAATTTTTTGTTGTTGTGTTAAAAGAGGTGGCTTGCTGGGTAGAGGTGGAAAAAGGTATATGTTCAGAAATGAAAGTATTATAAAAACAAAAAGTATCAGTAACATATTTTTAAAAGGGACCAGAAGGAATCCCACTACCTGATTGCAACAAAGCAATATCCTCAGAAGGGCTTTTCAGAAATTTTACTAAATTACTTTCTGAAAATGTTTACAGTGCGCAGAATCTTGTCTGTGCCCAATATTTGTTAAATATTGTCCTCCTACCCTCTTCCCAAGGGAGTTTGGTGGTAGAAGGAGGAAAGGAGCTGCAAAACAAATCTTTATAGAGAAGAGGGGTAGTGGGGAAAATAGAAAGAGGGAAAGAGATATCTCACAAATGAAAATATAGCCCTTCTCAATCTGACTAATTCCAAATTCCAAATCATGATTTGGAAAATAGAACACAACCACAGAAATATCTCTTTTTAGGACTTAAACTTTATTTGATTGAAGACAAATTCTTGAAGCTAAAGATAAAAAGATGTGTAACACACTCACTATCTTTTGACCAAGTGTTTAGAATTTCTAGCACCATTTATTTTAACAAACATGCTTTTATTAGGTTTTTTGATCTGTTTCATAACAGATTGTTTTCTTATTGGTTTGTTTGTATTGAAGGTTAGCTTCACTGGTTTTTGATCTCCCTTAATATCTTCCCTGGGCTTAGACAAGATGCATCAGTCAGCTTGCTAAAAGGCCAGAATTGTAACTAGACCGATAATCTCTTGTGTTCCATTCCATATACAAGAAATGCTTTCTAAATACTAATTGACTATTTTAAATTCTTTGGTTTCTGACATCATGTAAGAGATAATGGCATGATTTCAGAGCAACACAGGTCTCTAGTCGAGAGAATGTGTGCTTTGCTTTGAAAGAGTCTGTTCATACTCTAATAAGGTAATTAAATATTTCTCCAAACTAAGTTTTATATGTATTTTTGTTGATCACTGTGCATATGTTCCCTAAGAGATGTGCAGCATAAAACATAACCAAGACAAGAAAAGAAACAAGGTTGCTTATTTGGTCAGTCAGTCCATAAACATTTATTAATTTTTTTTTGTGTGTGTTGCCAAGGTCAGGATATAAAGAAAGGCCAAGGATATTCCAGGCTCTCCAGGAGTTCATTCTAAATGGGGGAGACAACATGAAAAAAATATAAACCTGATATAGACAGTATAAATTGGAGACAATTAACAGAGGGAAGGCAGTAGCATTAAGAGGAATGGGGAAAGTTTCAACAAGGTAGGATGTTCACTGGAAATTGAAGCCAAGAAAGTCAGGAGGCAAAGATGAGGAAGGAGAGAATTCTAGTTAGGGAGGACAGCCAAGGAAAATGGATAGAATATCTTGTGCAAGAAATAGCAAAGCTGGTGACATTGGGTTGTAGAATATGTGGGAGGTATAAGATATGAGACTGTAAAAGTAGGATCAGTTTATGAAGGGCTTTGAATGCTAAACAGAGGATTTTATATTTGAATTTGGAAAGTGATAGGGAGCCACTGGAGGGAAAGAAGGAAGGGAGGAAAGAGAGAGTGAAGGAAAGAAGGAAGGAGGGAAAGAAAGAAGAAAGGATTTACTAAGTATCTACTAAATGCTGGGCACTATGCTAAGCATTTTACAAATATCTCATTAAATCCTCTCAATAACTACTATTATTCTTATTTTATAGGTAAGGAAGTTGAAGCAGACAGAAGTTAAATTACTTACCTAGGGTCACACAGCTAGTAAATATCTGAAGTTGGATTTTAACTTAGGTCTTCTTGATTCCAGATCTAGCTCTTTGTACCACATCACTGGTATCCTTGGTGGGTCTAGGGATGGAGAGGAGAGATAGGGCTAAGAATATCAATTGCTAGATTAGAAAAATGAGACTTTTTTCTAATCCTAGCATCCTTGTAAAATGTATTCCTGTTCCCCTCTCATTTAACCCCAAAAGAATGTTGTCTGAAGGTCACTTTAGAATAGAATGTCATCCAAAGAATGCCCAGGAAGGATTGTAGAATCTTCACAGGTCAAAGGGCAGGAGGTACTGAAACTAGTACTGAGAACTAGAAAGGATGGGCAGACTGTATTGATCTGATTTTTGATGCTGAACATGGCATCTGGTATAAAATTGTATTTGATATTCAGCTGGGCTAGAGAGGGCACAGTAAAAATAAAAAAACCACCACCAGAACACAGAGATGCTGGTTCTTTCCAAAAGCCTCCTAGATCTCTGGAAGCTGGAGGTTAGGCATTTGCCCCTTCCTCTTTTGGGATGGGAGTCTCTAAAGTATCTCACGGAAACTGCAGACCTCCAGAACCTACAAGAACGCTGGCCTTGTGACTTAGTGTTTGAGAGCTTGCAGGACTTTGGGACTTAACAGCTGCCCGAAAGGATTGAGGAAAGGAATGAAACTGATACTCATCATTTTTTTGTATTAGTGTGTGGCATGAATTCTGTATTAGAATCAAATTCCCATGCATGCAAGATATTTTGACAGATCTGCATATTTGATTTTGTCTAAAATTCCCCACTTGAAGTTAAATTATGTTTTAGTTCTGTGTATTTAATAAACATACCTCCTGTTTTCAAGGAGCATATGATTTATCATGAAATAATTTATCTAGATGCTCTATTACCAATGTTAGTAATTCTACTTTTTCAGAAGATTAGGAAATCAGGAAGATTTAAGGTATGACCTTTGTTTACCTCATAGAGAAAAAATATTTAATTCTTGGAACTTCAGAAATGCACTATTTATTTATTTTATAGTACATGTACACATGTGTTTGACCATAGCTACAATAAAAAAAAGTTATACTTGAATAAAAGAAAAAATAAACTAGCATGATAGAGTTAGCCAGGATATAGCATGATAATTTGGTTTATAAATAACTAGGGATATAAATAGAATACATAATGCTGGAAATTCTATGTTGGGAGAGATAGTACCTATGGTTCTATAATATTGAACAGAATTACAGAGACCATTTTGTAATCTTACTTCCCCCAGTTTATATGATCATTTGCAACTGATGAGAAGAAAACTGTTATACTAATTAGTTTTATGACTCTTAGTACAGAATATGTAAAATAATTGGCTTGTTCTTTTATCTAATTATTACAGATCTTAATAAAAAGAAAAATTTCAGAACCACTAATCCTTCTTCCCTGTTTGATTATATGAATATAGGTTTTACTTACAGGGCAGGACTTTTTTTTCAGGAAATTTAATGAGGTAAAAGAGATCTTATGTATGACACCAAAAACATGGGTTATGCATGGAAATGTATAAATGTGCAGATGTCTACTTTTTCATATTGCATCTGACTGATAACTTGTCCATAAGCTTCAGCTCAACTTCCTGTTTTGGCTACTGGGCTCCTGCAGACTGCCAGAATGCCTGTCTCCCAGAGCTTTGTTCTACCTCCAAGGCCAGAACCCAGTCTCTGCTCATTCCTACCTGACCTTTTCTCCATTGCTTTCCTACAGGCTGGATAAGTGTTTTTCTCACTCTTCAGTTTGCAGTCACCTGCTAACTGATGGACTGAAGGTCTATGCAAACAGGGGTTGCAATCCACTTGAGCAAAGAGAAATATGAACTAGGCCAGAATTGTTGGTGGAATTAGGATGCCATCTGGGGGAGCATAATGTGAGAGGGAACTGGGTGCCCATCAGAGGTTATTCATTGTCCAGAATGCAACTTAATTAGCAATAGATAGATGGAGGAGATTATGAAGGAGAAAATAGAAGACTTTAGAATGTATTACTGTGCATCATTAAACAGCTAAGACTTAAAAATAAAACAAACTCAGATAAAGATTTTGGCTATAAATGGATCAACATGATTTTGGTAACACCATTAGGAAAAATGATACTTTGGTTTCACTTCCGAATACACATGGTAATAGTGAATGTGTCTACACTGATCACTTCCACGGGCATAGGTTTAACCTAATTTTAACAAATATTGTATATAGGATGTAGAAAGAATTATTCCAGACATTCTCAAAGTGCTGCATAAGACTGATCTTGAGCCATTCAACTTGTGGTTCTAAGCTCTTAAAGAATACATAAACACACATACATATGTACACACACATGTATGTATATGGCTACATATGTATGCATGTGTGTAATGTGTGCATTTGTATATAGCATACACACAAACTCCCACATGAGTGATTGCATTATATACCTATATCTATTTCTATAATATCTGTATCTGTATCTAGGTCAATGCCTACAACATCTATCTCTTCATATGTACTTGTATCTATTTGCTTTATGGGGTTAGAAATATTTTTTTGACTGACAATGATTATTGTTGAAATAGCCCTTGGTTGTTCATTGCAATCAGCTCAATATTATCTGGAAACAATAACACTTAGCACCTGGTGAACCTTAACATTCATACAGGAATCCCGATTCCCTTTAGATTTTGTGGAACATCGTTGTTTAGGCCAAATAAAGATTTTATATGAGCATAAAATTATATCAATAGATATATATTAAATACTTACTATGCATAAGGTAATATGTTCATATTTAAAATAGGATAAGTTTAACCATTCACGTGAGAACAACCAAGTGGATTAAAAAATGTTTCTTTTTCAGCTTATATCATATAGTCGGACAGATAGCCTGTGAGTTATTCAACCGTGTATATATGTATATACACATATGTGTGTACATATATATATATATACCCATATACATGCATCCATATATATACATTCACACATACATACACACTTATACTCATATACATATACACACACATATATCACTATATGTAGACCAAAAGCTTAGCCAAGAATTGGATAAGAGAAGGGTAGTCTGGTTTACATTTGAGACATTAAATTGCTTTCAAAATTTACAACTTGATCTTTATAGAGCATCTTTTAAAAAGCATTATTCTCTTAATGTTGCTCTACAGCTGTGAATCATGGAGCACCGCAGTGTCAGTAGAAATTAAATCACAGGTGACCCAAAGGCCAATGGAAAGCCTCGCAGTGGGTATAAAGAGACTGTAACATATTATTAATACCTTGCATTAAAGAAATAGGGGTAAAGATATTATTTAGAACATGTATGACTGGAAATAAAGTTACTCAGTCATGCAGGGATAGCCAAGGATGATAAATCGGTAGGTGGGGCAATGTGTAGAGGGGTGGGCCTGAAGTCAGGAAGACCTGAGTTCAAAACCAGCCTCAGACATTTCCTTTAAGTGCAAGAGATTGTAGTTTGGGAAGTAGGTGGTGAGGTCATTCACTGCCTGATGCATTTCTTGCTGAGGTGGAATGACAATGTGCATATAGTCTTGGGTTTGGAATTGGGAAAACCCAAGTTCAAATTCTGCTTCTGATACTATTACTGATTAATTATAGTACTATTATCTATTTATTTTTATATGTTACTCTTTATTACTATCTACTTATCTATGATTAACTATTATTGAGTTATAATATTTTTATTTTAGTAGCTGGGAAAGTTACTTAATCCCTATTTGCCTTAGTTTTCTCATCTGTAAAATGGAGAAAATAGAACCCACCTTTCCAGAGTTGTGGGGCTCAAAAGACATAGCAATTGAAAAAGATTGAACACAATGCCTGGCCCATAGTAGGTGGTATGTAAATGCTAGCTATGACTATTAATTATTAATAATAGTAGTAGTAGTAGACTGAGGGCTAATAAAGACTCAGAGGACAGCCTCTGCCTTATTGGATGGTACATCCTTCAACGGTCATCTTCCTGTTTTAGACCAAGTAAGTAAGATTTATGTGTAAATATAAACATATCCATAGATGCATGTTTAATACCTGCTATTTGCAAGGCATTGTGTTAAGATTGAATTTAGGGTTAAATTAATTAAATTAGATCACAAGGGAAACCAAGTAGAGAAAAATGCTTATTTTCCAAGTTGTGCTGTGCAGTTAAACAGGTAACATTTGAGTCAGTCTAGTATATATCTGTAGATATGTAAATATATTGTATGATGTTTATTATGTTATATTACATTATACTATACTATATTATATTGTATTTTATATATATATATATGTATACATGAAATGCTACTTCTATTCTGTTGTATTAGACAAGCACTATATGTAAACCATGTGCTTGGCCAAGAATTGGATAGGAGAGCAGTCTGGGTTATATCTACTTTGAAGCATGAACAAAAATGAAAGGCACCAAGATGGTGCAGTGCCCTTTGAATTAGAAGGACCTGGATTCATAGCTGATCTCAGACATGGTCCAAGTGACCCTGGTATATGTGATTTAATCTTTTTCAATCTCCATTCTCTCATCTGTCAAAAGGGATGATAGTATCTCTAAAGTGACTCACAGGGTTGATGTTAGGATCGAGTAAGACAACATATGCAAAATAATTTTCCAATCTTGAAATGTCATATAAAGGTAATATTATCACCATCATCATTATCACATAGAATGAAAATATATGGAGAAATATCAATCATGACAGGTAGAAGGAGGCCTGACATTACTGAAATCTTGGATTTCTTACAATAATATTTGATATTGAAATATTCCATATAAGGGAATTTTTAAGATAAGAGAATTTGCTCACCTAAGTGTTCCAAATCAACATGTATTTATAATATTAAAAACTTTTAATGGAAAATAAATATATCTATGAAAATAAGCAGCAATAATAAGCATAACTGAAAGTTTGTTTAATGACTCAAGGTCATTGTTCTGAGTATCAATGATGACAGTATTTTATTAATACAGTGATGGCTTCATGGATTATTGATTTGTTTTGAGTTGCTTGCCCCTGTACTAAATATTCTCAAGCTACTGTGCTTTTATGCCATTTTTATTCTGAATTAACTCCCTTATTTCCTCACTCCAGAGTCAGCTGTCACTTCTTGCTTCTGTCAGGGAAAATGAACAATATCTCAGATCTCTTATCATCAATTTGCCAAGGAATGTTAGCAGGTAACAGGTAGTAGATTCTGTAGAGGTGGATACTTTTCTCCCTTGTGTTTACATTCTTGTTGTCATTCAGTTGTGCCCAACTCTTTGTAATTCCATTTGCAGTTTTCTTGGCAAAGATACTGGAGTGGTTTGCCATTTTCTTCTCTAACTCATTTTATAGATGAGGAAACTGAGGCAAACTGAGTTAAATGACTTGCCTGCGGTCACACAGCTAGTTTCTGAGGCCAAATTTGAACTCATGATGAGGAGTCTTCCTGACTGTATTCTAGTGCTCTGTCCACCATGCTACCTAGCTGCCCCATATAAATGCTAGCTATTTTGTATATACAGAAGTTCCCAAATGTCTAAATGCAGTTTAAAGCTATCAAAAAGTTAGTTTTTGTTTCAGTGGCATCAAATTACAGTAAGACTTTTTAGGATATCCTATATACTTCATATCATATATCCTATATATGATAAAAAATAATTTTATGTAAATATATTTTGAAAAAATTTTAAATTGACTTTTGGCTATTCCTTGTATAAATGCACTTTAAAGAAAGCAGTATTTCTGATTAGTATGCTTAGATGAATCCTCAAAGATGCCCTTTCTCATCATCCCCTGATAAAAAATCCAATAAGAATGCTGAGAAATGTATTCTGGTTTGTTCACATATTTCACGCTTGAGATGTTAATTGATGAAGAGTGATATCTCATGTTTTTAACTCCTTCCTTTCCCTGACTAGAATTCCAGTGATATATCATGGTTTTCTCCCCCCTCAATCAAATGCTTATCTTCTATAGAAGGAGAATATGAAAGAAATTCAGCCCTGTAAAGTGATGAACATTTTTAACAGTGCCTTCTGTTTTTACAGAACGTGTAAATTACAGGGAGAATGACCCAGAATTTTCCAGCCAAGCATGGATTAGATTGCTTTTTTTTTGTATTTGTGATTAAGATATTGACTATTTCTTCAAGAACAATATGTGATTTGTCTGCTTCAGTTTAAATGCTGGAATGAAGGTCTGGGCTATGATTTTGTGATGGTTGATATTTCATTGTCTTTTTTTGGAGGTGAGAAAGGAAGTTCCTGTTCATATTAGGATGATTTATAAAATTTTCTTTTTTCTCTCCCCTCCAGAAAATTAGTTGAACAATTATGCATCTGACCTAAAGATAAGACAGTATTATTTAATAATTGTATTAGATTCTGGGCTGATAAAACCTGTATGTGATACGCTATGCTTTTATAATTTTTCTGACCTCTTAGTCTACTGTGATCTCTTTGTTTTTAATATGGTTTCACCACCCATGATAGTTCAAAGGATTTTTAGACAGCCATATTCTCTTTGGGAATAACATCCTTAACAAGTCTATGTGAACTGCAGTAAGTAACGATGCTATCCTAGTGGGAATCCCAGTTGGATGATAGTGTTCGCAGCATGTATGGAGAGAGGATGGATCATGAACTGTAGGAGGATAGGATATAAGTAGAACACTGGAAAAGAAAGGGAAGGGGGTAGTGGACACAATGCTGGGAATCCTGGCAACTGCATCTAATTCCTCCCATGGATCCTAATGGGATCCTTTCCCTCTTTCAGACTGGGAAACAATGACTACAGAAGTATCCCTAAAAATACCAGTGCCTGGCAAATAGCACTTAATAAATGCTGAATTTCCATTTCTCTCTCTCTCTCTCTCTCTCTCTCTCTCTCTCTCTCTCTCTCTCTCTCTCTCTCATATCTATCTGTGTGTCTGTCTGTCTATCTATCCATCTATCTCTATAACTTCTGTCCCAACGGCCATAACTACAAAAATTCAATGCTTTGTTGGTCCAATGGATCCCAAATTTGATTGTTGGGCAAATACACCTTTATTCTTTCCTAGTGATACTGATGTAAAAATGCAAGGGGTGAAACAAGATTTAAAAAACTCTTTTTCATGTCTAACTAGATTATCATATTGGGCTGATAAAGAGGTGTAGAAAACAGAGCCAAAAGAACTCAAATCGACAGTCTGTGAAAGTAGATGGTGAGAGCATTCATTGCCTGCCTCATTTGCTGAAGTACTACGGAGAATTATACAGATCCCTGGACTTGGAATCAGGAAAATCTGAATTCAGGTCCTGCCTCTGACTATCTCAGTGATTTTTCTGGGCTTCAATTTCCATGTAAAATGTGGATGGAAATAATACTTGAAGTGAGAACCTCGCATGGTTGTTGTGAAACTCAAATGAAATATCATAAGCAAAGTGTTTTTCAAACTTGAAAGTGTTATATACACATCAGTTATTGTTGTTGTTGTTGTATGCCTTGTATTCTTAGTTATAGTAAAAAATATTTTGGTCTTATGTCAAATGATTAATTATGACTGGTTGGGGAAAGATTCAAAGGGAAATAGGAGCTCATGAGTAGTGGATTAACACATTTGAGTATGCTTTTGCAATCTGTGTGTGCCAATGGAGTATTGAAGACATAGGATTTCTTCAGAGAGGGTAATCCCCCATCCAACCCAGTCATACCTTAGTAGAAGGTCTTTATGGTTAACGATGACAGAAAAAACATACCAGTCCTGGTGGCCAAATGGCTCAATTTAGCCAGCCTGGTTCTCACATGGTAGGCATAACCAACAGGAGTCCAATGAAAGTCTTCAAACCCAAGAAGGACCAGAGTATACCTTGAATGGTAGAGGGACAGATAAATATTCCACAGATTATATGTGCAGATTATATCAGTATTCATTGAATGGTGCATGCAAGTCTGTCTGTCTGTCTGTCTCACCTACCTGAATATCTATCTATCTGTCTATCAATATTTAGCTATATAATTCCATGATTTCTATCCTAAGAGATTATAGTTGCAAAAATTTAATCCTTTTTAGGTCCAGTGGAATCCCAAGTTGGATTGCTGGGCAAATATCTTTATCTCCTTTTCTAGGTTACTGTCTCGTAGTGATATGATATAACAATACAAGGAGTGGAAAGAGCTCTCGTAACTGGACTAGAAATCAGGAGATCTAAGTACTATAAGCAAATAATCGGCAAGTAAGGCATTGTTATCAATAACATCAACTATATATTTACTAAGTATCTATTCTGTGTGGACTCTGGGAGACATATAAAATTTAGCCTCTGTCCTCATGGTGCCTACAGTTTAAGAATACAATTAAGCAACAGATGCCAAAAACTGTAATATGCAAAATTATAAGTATGTAAAGCAAAAAGAGTTGAATGGAATGCTATTATAATGGCTCCTAGTGATCAGACATCCTATCTTGGACACTGTAATACCACCCACAGAGAATTCAATAAGGTGGTCACCAATAAAAGAAAACATAGATTATGTTGGATCATAAAGTCATAGAAAAACATTGAAAGAAGTAGATCATCATAAAATAATTTCTATTTACTTTTGAAGTATCTCTATTAATTCCCAGCATTATATTATTTTCACTAGCAGATTTATATTGTTTATGATTTGTCTTTAGACATACACACATATACATACACTCACACACACACAAATACACACACTCCTAGAGTATAGAGATACAAATGAGAGAGGGAAATATCCTAGATAGAGACTTGGTAGATAATGAAGAATGGAGAAAATAGAGGAAATGAGGATGAAGGATAATTCAAACTAGGATAATTTCCAAGAAATTAGCTCTATTTTTTCCCACCCATATCAAGGATTATAATTTTCTTTTAGACACTAAAGAAAATTTCTAGCAACTCTTTCTACTTTACTGAGAGCATAACAGCTCTCCCAGTGCCTCTACATTGCCCCCTTTCCTATAATGCAAGAATCCTCTAGAGTATTCATAATGAGTCAATAATGTCGGGGAGAAAAATTGGTTACCCTTCGGCCAACATGGTGAAGAGCTTCTCTGAACTTGGTTAGGTTGGTCTCAGTAACATAGAAATCCATCATCGCTATAAAATCTTTATGAGATTGATCTACACACATATATTGATGGCTTGATGAAAACACGAGAAGAGAACGAATCTGCTTTCACAAATGATTTTCTGGAACAGACTACATCTTCAGAAAGAAGACTGAATGAGTGGTGTTGAGAATACAAGTTCTCAATAGGTTTCTATTGCTGTTGTTATTTCAAAATCAAATAATTGATTCAGTAGAACTAAATTGTAGTCTTAAAGGTTTCCCTTTATTACATCTCCCATGCATAGTTAGGGTCATACAAGATTCCTTGAAAGATAGAAATTCAGAGACTTATGTTCAATGCTCCTCTATCAGTATCAAATAAGGCATACAGGGTTGGTATTACTTAATGCCATGGAGCATGTGCAGATTCATGCCTAGAAAAGTCAGGACAGTGAAATAGGGATGAGTGTTGTCTTTTAAGTATTCCTAGTTGTGGATAGCCTTGTATTGTACTGACTTCCTCAAGCCACAGACTGGTGGAAAACCTCCTGCAGGACAGTCACTCAGAACAGGTTGGCAAAGAATCTGGTCTTATAAACACCAATAGTCTCCTAGTGAAACAACAAAGCTGCAAAAGATGGAATCTCTTAAAAAACAAAATGTGGAGAGCCCAGGAGACAGTGGAGACTTATATGGTAAGCCTGAGCAGCCTATGTGTAAGAATTAGCATAAGAGATACCATTAAGGAAAAGGATGATCAGAAAAGGAGGTTGGTCAATCGCATGGCACTAGCAAAGAACAGTAACATCCAAGAGGATCTATTTACCTTTTCTTGACAATGTACTGTATTTTCCTGCCTCTGGACAGAATGGCATGGTGGTTAGAGTACTGGATTTGGAGTCAGGGATGCCCGCGTCTCTAGTTGTATGACCCAGGGCAAGATGCTCTACCTCTCTGAGCCTCCATTTCCTTGTCTGCAAAATGGGTGCAATAATGCTTGTATCCCTTGGGGAGTTTTTGTGAGTCTCCGGGAAGAGAATATTTGTAAAGCACTTTGTAAATTTCAAAACTATTATTCTTGTTTGCACCATTCCATCCACTAGAATTCCTTCTTCTTTCCTTACACTCTCACCTCAATCTTTGTGTCTCTAAATCATATGAATCATTTAATGCTTAAATCAAAATTCACCTCCTCCTTGAAGCCTTCTGTGATTGCTCAATCTCCTCCCCACTTGTGTAATACTCTACTATTATGCTTAGCAGATTCTACCTTGTATTATTGCGGATTTACATACCCATCATTTTCTTTAAGTACTGTTAATTCTTTCAAGGAAAATACTAATCAATGAGCACAATTAAGCACTTGCTATGGAAAAGTACTTTTCCAAGCACTGAGGATGGAAAGAAAAAATAAACCGAAAAAGCTCCTTGATACCAAACCTTGCTTTGTACCTTAATAGAAAACTTCTATGAATTGTTCGTCTTGTATCTCCCACAGGAATATACACAAATAGCAGCCCTTGTACACAGCAAGTACTTAAAGAACCCACCATGGAACAGACCTCACCTAATCTATTTCCCAGTACTTGTTCTGAGTTTCAAACTGCAATGTAAAAACAGTATTTTCATTTTTTGTTTCTCCCCCCACTTCCAAATCCACTCCCCTTGCATTGATCATAGGATCACAGATAGAACTGGAGGCAAACTCAAAGGTCATCTACTGCAAACCCAGCTTTTTACAGATGAAGAAACTGAGGCAGACCTACAGAAGTTAAGTACCCGTGGTCTCAAGTATCATAAACATTTTTGTGTTGTTTTATTTGTTTTCAGTGTTCTACAATCACTTCCATATAACTTAGATTTTTTTTCCCTCCCTCCACCTCTTTCCCCTTACTCCCTCTTCCCTCCCCCTCCCTCCCTGAGAGGGTAGACAATTTTATATAGGTTCTACACATACATTCCTATTAAATACATTTTCACTTTAGTCATGTTGCACAGAAGAATTAAAATGAATGGGAGAAATCATAAAACAAACCAAAATGGTCTGCTACATTCTGCAATCGAATTCCATAGTTCTTTCTCTGGATGTGGAAGTCATTTTGCCTTAAGAGATCATTGGGAATTTTTTAAATCCTTGCATTGCAATGAAGTACTAAGTCTACCAGAAAAATTCTTCACACACTGTGGTTGTTGTTGTGTACAAAGTTCTTCCGGGTTCTGCTCCTTTCACTCATCATCAGTACATATAAGTCTTTCCAGGCCTCTCTGAAGTCTTCCTGTTCATCATTTCTTTTAGCACAATAGTATTCCATTACATTCATATACCACAATTTATTCAGTCATTCTCCAACTCATGGGCATCCACAGACAGTTCATAAACCCAGATCTTCTGGGTATAAATCCATTGCCCTTTCTAGTCATATGTATACTGTAAATAGCTCTAGAAAAATACATGAGACTGCCAGTTACTGTATGTGATGTGGAAAGTGCCCTAAACTTCAAGGGAGAGTACCTAGGTTCTAATTCTGTCTTCAACACTAACTAACCAAATGACCTTAAGCAAGACACTTCTATTCCCCAGGCATTCCTTTCTTCAACGATAAAATGAATGGCTTGGCCTACGTGATCAATGTTTCTTCTAGCTCTGACATTCCAGGGGCATTATAATGCAGTTCAGCACAAGACTGACAGGTTATCTAAGGTCACCAATTGGTGTCCCTATAGCTGTTGGACCCAGAACAGGGGCGGATTGCCTTGCTACAGGAAAGAAAACTAATTCAGTTTCATGAGGTAGGTAGTAGCTCTGGGGCTCAGAGAAAATATATTGGAGGATGAATTGGCCTATCTATACTTTAAGATCTAGTTGAATTCCTATTTACTCCAGAAAATCTGATGATTCTGTCCCACTCTATTATTTATCTGTATCTCTCTCCCTCACCCCCCACCCCACTTTTCTATCTTGGTCTCTATCTCCTCTTTGCCCCTTTCTATTTTTCTTCTCTCTGTCTTTCCTCCCTATTTCTCCAATTGTCTCTCCTCCCCTCTCTGTCTCTCTGTGAGTCTCTCTTTCCCTCTCTGTCTGTGTCAGTGTCTCTGTCTCTCCCTCCTTTCTCTGTTTTTCACTCTTGTTTCCTCTGTCTCTCTCCTGGTATTTCATGACATTTGATGTCTAGACTACACATGACGGATGTACTTCTTTTGTTTGTCTCTTTTAGGGATCATATCTCTCTAATGGAGTTATAGGAAGACATAGACAACAGTTAAACAGAATAGGAAAGCATGAATTATTTGCAATGTATATCATTGGGTAGAGTAACTGTACATTCATCGAAATATCTCTACAATAAGATTATGAGCTCCCTGAGGGCAGGGGCTCTTTGTCTCTGTCACCATATACATACACACATATGTTTATACACCCATACACTATGTAATATATAAATATATGCTCATACCCATATATACATAATATATTAAATATATGTTAATGTACTATACAAACAATATAACAATATAATAATAATTAAAAAATGTAACAATATAAATGCTTTTATATATCTATGCATGTGTGTATACACAAATATACAATATACATGCATATATGCAGTATATATATATATATATATATATGTATGAATGTGACGAGTCTTGTGTATATGTGTGTCTCTCTTTCTCTCTCTCTAGATAGATATAGATATTTCCTCCCCATTCCCATAGTACAGAGTGCTAGATCACAGTGGTGCCTGACAAATACTTGAAGGGAATCTGACTGCCTTCTAAGACTTGCATTCTCTTAGATCATATCCATATAGCTGGGAGCTCATCTTCCCATTTCTTCCAGCACAATTTGAGAACTTTTGTCCTATTGTCTTCTAACCCACTGATGTTTTTAGGCCCCTAATCAGACCACAAGAGGTTAATGTCATAAAGTTACTTTCCTGGGAGTCAAGGGAAGAGATACATAAATAACTACCTATGACATGTATGCAATATTAATTGTGTGGCTAATTAATTTTTAATTTCTTGCTTGTATAATTAGTAACCCAAGAAACATTTAGGTTGCTGCACAGGGATCTAGTTAAGTTCTCATGTAGGTGTGAAAGCCAAGTTTACATTAAGGTTATAACCTGATATTCATTTTTACAGATTGATGAACTCTATATGAAACCAGAAAAGAAAACAAAAGAAAAAAAGAAAATCAAAGGATTCTTGCCAAATATAATTACTAAGTAGTTGGATTTTTTGGGTCAAATTTTGAATTTCCTGCACACAAGGGTGATACTATCTGGGAGAATTTTTTTCTGTCTAAAAATAATAAGATCAGGGCCTTTGTGGAATTTTGCTGTTGCATACACTACAGACCAACGAAATATTGCATCTTTAAAGGAGAAAAAAAGAATTAATCACTAATCAGTGAATTGCTTTAGACTTCATATCCCAAGAACAATCTAGGTTCTGTCCTGAAAAGCTCTGAGTTCATTTTATTTATTTGTCTAAATGTTTCAGGATGATAGAGTTGGTAACTCCTCTGTCTCTATTATTTCCTGTTTCCTATGCTATGGAACCTCTATATCATTCTCTAAAGTCAGGTGAAAGGAGAACTGTGTCTTTCTTTAAAAGCAAGAATAAACACTGCTCTTCCCTATATATTTTAAAAGTGAAATCAGCAGTTAAGGCTTCTAACATCTCCATTTTTGCAGCCATTTCATAATTATGTTTCTAGAATAAAGGATGTGTTTTTATTTTCATAATTAACAGGAAATACATGTTATACATTAAATGTGACACAAGAGATATGAATTATGCAGCAAACTCGGTATGTGCTGATCAGCACAAAGCCCAAGGCACATTCTGCAGGGTTTCTATGAAAATCTATAATGAGTTTCAAGTACATCATTTCCTGATGGAGGATAAGAAAACATCCATCAATGCAAATTTCTGCACATTTTTTCAGCTTCTATGAATACTTTACAACTTCCAAAAAGGATGAATTTCCAAATTGCAACTTGAGCAAATTCTCTTAGTAATAGAATATTAGCTTGTTCAGGCTAAATTGAATCCTCAAAGTGGCATTCATTCAAGATCCACATGTATTTACCCCTCAACATGAGGGGACTTTGCTAAGCGAAGGTGGCTCATGTAACAGAATCTGACACTACATTCTAAGGCTCATTTTACTCAATAGTCTAAAATGAATATATGTAAATTTGTGAAGGAAAACAGGAGAACCATTCAAGTAACAATGAATATTTATATGGCCATTCACATTATGTCTTTTCATCCTCACAAACCGCCCCCCCCCACCAGCCCCCGTGAAGTAGACGCCATCATTTTCTCCATTTTATAGGAGTGGTTAAGTTTATTGCCCAGTAACAATTTATATAGCTTGCTAATATGTGATTGAACTAGGATTTGAACCAGGTCTTTCTAACTACAAGTCTAGCTCTCTATCCTTGTACCATGAAGCATTCAGCAATCACCATAATTTATGAGTAAGATGATGGAGAAATGGAAAGAACATTTGATTTGGCGTGAGAGGACCTGGGTTCATATCCTGTCTGTGCCTCTTACTCCTTTTATGATCCCAGGCTATACACTTTCCTATGTCTAAGTTTTGGTATCTCTAAAGTGAAGGGGTTGGACTAGTTGCCTTTTAAACTACCTTCCATCTTTTAACCTGTGAACTTGTAGTAACTGCCTTGTGATTAAGGTCCTTAGAGGAGTAATTCACCAGAAACACATTTGGTCTTTGTTGAAAGTACATGGGGACCTCATTGTTGATTACTTCAAATATGTACAGGTCCAGGTAACTATATCTCTCAGTTTTAGTATATAGAACCAATTTGAATCTGGAACTGATCTAGAACTGAAATCTGGATTATGGGTTTATTTCTCCTTTTAGAGACCTTGTTTTTAATTAAAAAAAGGGAAAAAAAACTAAAACAGAAAAGCCCCCTAAAACATAAAAAACAAAGTGAAGTCAAGGAAAGAAAAAAAATGGGGAAATTGCTTAAGATAAAAAGTGCTTTGAGTTCACTCAGAATTTAAGACATTTCCTATTTATTTTTTACCCCGAAAACTTGGCAACGTACTTAATATCTGTGGGAACCTGGGCAAATCATGTAATTTCCTTCCTCTGAAAAATAAAGGGGTTGGGTCAGATGACCTCTGAAGTCTTTCTGTCTCTGAATCAATGATCCTGTAATCCTAATATGTATTTATTGCCAGAACATGATGGATATTTACATTAAATCTAATTCATATTCCTCTGATTTGACATGATGCCTGTTTCTTCTAAGACCTCACAACACTCATATATGGAAATTCAGTTCTGTTCAGAATAGAAAGAAATGAAAATTCAGTACCTATTTATCTGAATGAGTGAAAGAGTTATTATTAGGTTTTGCTTCATATCCAGGAAGTCACTGATGTGGGGGCCAACCAGGGGGAGAATAGCTTTTTTTCAGTCTTCTAAATCCAACTCTAGAGACTTCAGATTCAGTTATCTTGAGAAGGGTGGTTAGGATATGGGTAATTTCCTATGTAACCTTACCCTGTCCTTTTAGATCTTAATAGATTCATTTGTAGAGAGTTTACACTGAAAGAGGAACCTCCTTGATCTTTTAAATATTAGTGGAGTTCTTTACAATGATTATAGTAGGGGAATATGTTGCAAATGTATACTTGTATCAAAATGGGGCACTGAGGGACTCCAACATAAACTTGAGTTTCCAGTTACTGTGAGTATTGAAGCAAAGAACGCTTTCTTTCCCTCTCAGAAACTATTCAACAAACTCTATTGCATCATATTTAAGAAGCTCTTCTACTAAGCACTTAGATGAACCTTGGATTACACTAACAAGTTGGAGAGCTTGTCAACAGCACCTCCTGGTTTAAGTACATCTACTCTTTGATCATGCAAAAAATGTTTCCAACACTGTGGGTGTTCCTAATTAACAGGAAACTGTGATCTGCTTCACAAGTCAGGCAACAGACCACATAAAATTAATGCTTACTAATACTGTCCTATTCAAATCCCAATATCTCCCTAGATACATAACTGATTATGAATATGCGTGCTGTTATAATGGTTTCTTTTAAGAGGAGGTTTGATGTTTCTTATGTAAATATCCCCAGGGTTCCTTTCTACTAAAAGTATTTCTTCCTAGGAATTTGTAAGATTCAGAAAGAGCTCTATAGTTGAATATGGGATTATTCCATATTTTAAAAGCAGCCTATGATCAGGATTTATAAGACTCTCCTAGCCTATTTAGAGTTAATTCTCAATTACCTGTTCCTATAGAGGAGACATAGATAAATTACATGTATGGATAAGCCAGGACCCCACTGGAGCTTGAAATTCTTTTCTAGTCCTGTGGTTGTAAGTGCTCTCAGAGCAATACAGTGGTGATCAAGAACCCTCCTGGCTTGCTGGATTGGGGCTCCTCTCATGGAAGTGGATATATACTCAGCCCCTCCTTTCACAGTTGACAAAGGAAACTCTAATTGGTTCTTTGTGATGGGGGAGGTTGTGCCAAAGATGATTGACAACTGAGAATCAAAGGGAATGGATTCCCCCTCAGTGGTATATAAGAGCCATGGAAAAGGCTTCTTCTCTTTTCAGAAATTGATTCACCTGTGGGACATTCCCCCAGTGCTTTCTCTTCCTTGGATTTCCAGCAAGTTGTATGAGATGCTGTAGTGGTGAAAAGAGTTCTACTGCTGCCCCAGACTCCCACCCAGCAGCAATGGTGACTTATAGCATAAATACATAGCATCAAGCAGAAACTATAAATTCAAACCTTATCTGCTTTATTTACAAGATCACCTAAAGACATTTTTGGTTAGAGAGAAATGGGAAAAATAAGGTGGCACAGATAAATATAGAAGCAGAAAAGTATGTTTGAATAAATCAAGGTTGACTGTACATGATATCTGAGCCTGCCTCCACCAAGGCATCCTCTCCCCTTGCCTTCTCTTTGTCCCTCTTTCCCTGACTTTAGCAATCCAGATGCAATCTTGGCCAGCCAGATAGTGGGTCGATCATAAGATTCTCTCCCTTTAACTCCTCCTCCCTCTCAGCTGCTTGACTACCTTAATGAGAAGGGAGTGACAAACACTATTCTTTTCTTGAGATGGAGGGTAACCAGGATTTACCAACTGCTCTTCCTCTTTGCCATCCAGACACCCTAACTTATGGATAAAATGTAAGGATCCATTGGTCTTCTCATCTCCCTCAAATCTGAACTTTCTTTTATATACTATCTCCTCTAATTAGAGTATGAGTCTCTTGATAATAGGGATTATTTCTCCTTGTCTATTTGTCTCCACAGAGTTTAGTACAATGTTCGGCATATTGAGAGCATATAATAAATGTTCTTTAATTCATTCATTTATTCATAAAAGGTATAAAGCAACAAGTTAAGTGGTATTAGTTAGGACTGACAATGGAATTAGGAAGACCTGGGCTCAAGTCCAACCACTAATGTAAATTGACTATACAGTCCTAAACTATTTGTTTACCCCAGGCAACTCACTTACACTTTAAGTTGTAAAGCTGATGTCAACTGAATTGGTAGAGGGAGTTTTCTCACCAGGAGTTTCCCCAATCACATGTTCAGACATTTTTCAAAAGGTCTATGGTATGATCAAGGAGCCTCAACTCTGCTGCAAGCATGGTGGACAGATCCAAAGATCTGTAAGTAATTTTCCTTTATTTGTGCCCATGGAAAGGAACAGTCATATGTAATAATTAGAAAAGATGTTGTCTAGGAGTTTGACACATATTCCATGGCGTATAGCAACTTTTCATCAATATGACCAGGAGAAAAGGGGAATTTATTTTACCGAAATGCTGCCAATTTTTGGTTATCTATAACAGTGCCCTTTTAACCTTTGTTTCTCTATCCACTTTCTTTCTCCTTACATCTCCCACCAAGTAAGTATTTTAACACAGAAGTTATTTACCAAAGGAATGGTTTCAACTTCCATTAGGATAGGTCTTGAGGTTTGTACCCCATTTCCAAAACTGGGATGAACTGGTCATCGAGAGTCTATCCAGTTGGGAGGTATTGAGGATATAGGCTAAAGTAGTTCCAATCTCAATCTTAATTCAAATTCTATACATTAATGTACTTAATTCACAGTCTCTATTTAAATAATGTCACACTCCTTAGGCATCAATGTTTTGATCTGGATCCCCTTTTCTCTCTCTTTTCTCTTTCAATAATCACATATCCTGTGAGTTAAACTTTGTCTTTGCAGATAACTACTAAATCTCCTTCACATCTCTCCTAAACTGATCAACACCAATTTTATTTAGTTATTATATTTATTTAGGTGGAAGTACTGAGCATTTGATTAGCTGCTGTTTGGCTTTTTTTGGTCACATGTGATCCTAGCCCATGATTGAATTAAAATATTGACAACATATTCATGGAGGTAACTGAAATGTTCAATGTTCTTCAAATTACCCTAGAGTAATTAAATGGATCTCTTCTCCTTCCCTAATTATATTATAACTTTTAGCATAATTAATTGTGGATCTCTTCTATCCTCCTTTTAAGCTATAGGCACCTTGAAGATTCACCCTCATTGTCACCTGCACTTGACATATATTCTCAAATATTTAAAGAAACCTCTGATCTCATTGATGTAAATGTTCTATATATCATTGCAGATTGCAATCCATCCCCACCTGCCCAACCCATGTGACTCTTTCTCTTCCCCTCTCGTAGGTTCACAATGTCACTGGGTAGCTGCTGCCATGCTGGGCTGGGCAGATCACACTGCCTCTGGGCTCTTTTGGTTGGTCTGCTATTCTTCCATGTCCACGCTCACCCTTCAGTGGGAAGCTACAGACATTTTTCTCCACCCTAAATTACTGACTAGTGTGTGTGAGTGTGTGTGTGTGTGTGTGTGTGTGTGTATGTTTGTATGAGGATGGAGGGAGGGAGAGAGAGAGATAGAGAGAGAGACAAAGAGAGAAAGAGAGAGAGAGAGAGAGAGAGAGAGAGAGAGAGAGAGAAAGAGAGAGAGAGAGTTCCCTTCAGACAATTATGAAGTTCTTTTACCTAGGCCAGAAAATCTCAAACTTTTTGATTTCAGAATCTCTTTACACTTACTGAGGACTCCTCAAAGAATTTTTGTTTATGTGGGCTATATCCAGGAGTATGATGATGCCATCTTGAATTGGATCATGAGACCCAGTTGTTAAATGATGAATGTGAGCAATTATACCTTGGAAAGTGAGACAACAAAGAACAAATAGAGGCATGCTGACTATGTTTATAAATCCTTTCCTTAAAGATTCTATACTTTGATAGGTTGACTGGGCTAGAAAATAGGAATGTACCTAAAATGGGGAAAGGAAGACCTACTTAGAGGAAGATGCCTTTAACTTGCTCTTCAAGTGTGTACAGCAAATGAAAACTATATGTACGCAAGTAACTTAATGTTTGAGCCAAAATTCAGATCCAGATTCAGATGCTCCTAATTCGGTTATCCTTTATATTACGCTATATAGTTCATCTTGAGCAAATCACTTCATCAGTTTCCTCCTCTGTAAAATTAGGGTTTGTAGAAGATAAATACTAAGGTCTCTTTTAATTCTAAATCTCTGATTTTACAACAACCCAACAGCATTCAAGTCCTTCATAGTATCTATACCTCTCTGTCACAAATAGAATTTTGCCACTGTCAGTCAGATCAAAAATTTAAGTGTATGAGTGACTCACCAAAGCCCCAGCTGCTAAACAACCCTTCTTGTGTTCTTTACTTGTGACTTTAGTCAAGAGGCCAACATTAAAATCTGATGGCAGATTTCAACATTAGACCTGGTATGCTTCAATAGCAAGAGGGCTAGAGCTAGAAAACAATTGGCATATATGAGATGCTGGATGTGTGCTGCCATCTGAAAATAATCTCAGAAGAAAAACATGTGCACATATTTTACACATGCTACTGATTTAGTTTCCTAGAGAAATGTACACAAAAAGATACATGGAACATATTTTTCTATTGCAAAAATGATGTGCAAAATACCAGCTGGTTATTTTTTGTTTGTTTTGGGGTTGGGGATACACATTATAAGGAATGGATTGACATGTGATTCAGGAAGCCTAACATTCTGCACTCAGATCATGGGATGTGGGTCTCATGCTTTCACCATGTAAACTCTAATCTCAGGAAGTCTCTGAAACTTCAGAAAACATCACAAAATCTCAAAACTGGGAACTCTTTAATGACCACTTGGTCTAACCATTACCTGAGGCAGGATCCCCTGTAAAATACATCCACTCACAAGGAGTCTTGTATACTTGTATTGGAGTGACAAATAAACTCACTACTTTGACTGGAAAAAAAATACATCCAATAAGAGATTATCAAATCTCTATACCCAGTCACTGGAACTCCACTAATATTCATCACAGATTTCTAGTTGGAAGGGACGCTAGAGACAATCTAATCCAACCCCTTCATTGTGTTGTTGAGGAAACTGCTGCCCAGAGAAATTAAATAATTTGTCCAAGGTCATTTGGGAAGGGGCATTTGAACCCAAATCCTCTGTGGCTGCATTCAGTGCTCTTTCCATGGCAAACATACTGATACTCCCATGTAGCTTGTCCCACTTTGGGACAGATCTTCATTATGAGAAAGTGTTTCCTTATAGAGTTGACATTGGTTTCTCCTCAACTTCAACTGATTGCTCCTTCTATCCTGTAGGGTCCCATTCAATTAACAATGATTGCTTACTTTAACGATAAGACAGACTTTATGCTAGGTATGCACAGTAAATAAAAAGACAAAAAGAAATAGTCCCTGAATTCAGGGAGCTGATACAACATAAGGAGATACAAAACAAATATATAAGTAGATAACACAATGCAATGTTGGCCAGTGGGGAGATAGAAGGAAACAAAAGAAGTGTTTGTACAAAATAAAACACTATGCAAATGTGAGATTTAATAATAACAGTAGTCCTTGACTTTAAAGAATTTACCAGGTACTTGATTTCTTAGCAAGAGTAGTTTTTTCTCTTTCTCTCTTTCTCAATGAGAAGACACTATGAGGTGATATTTTACAATGTTATCAACGATCATCAGCAATCACGAGTTGTCATTTTAGATAATGAGGAATGGGACATGCCTGTCTTCTCTTTTCGTTGTTCCTATCACTTAGAGATCTGCCTTCAGACTTCCATTGGGCATTGGATTTCCCTTCCCTTCTCCTTCCCAGTAGTAGTATCTATGATGGCTACATGTACATGTCAGCAAGATCGTGTCTTTTTCTAAATGATCTTGAGACCATATCCCAAGTCCCTAGTTTCCCTTTTCTGCTTTGTGTTTCTTTTTATGAGCACAGCTCTCTTGACATGGATGTTACTATGTATCTGACATGTCATAAGCCTTTAATAAATGCTTGCTGATTGATTTCTAGTTTAGACAGCTACCTTGTGAGTCCCAGAAGTCTGGAGTTATTGAGGAATCTGGGTGCTCATTGTCTGGCAAGAAATGATTCCTTCATTTAACCCTTTCTTAGAGAAGGATACCACAAGGAAGATGAACCACACATTCTTGACTGACCATGGATGTTAGTGAGTTACTGCTTGGCGGTGCCATTCTGACGATGTGAGAAAGCTCTTTGAGAAAGAACTGGAGAAGAGAGAAGGACTTTAAACTGAATATGAAGGAAGAGATTGCTTAGCTGACTTGCTGGGGGTGGGGGGAGTTGGAATAGTGAAGCAAGTTGGAGAGGAGAAGTTTTGGGGGAGAAATTGAGAAAAATGTAAAGAAGTACAATCTCTAACCACAGGTCCTGGCCCATATCCTACTTCAGAGCTGATAGGAGAGCAGGATCAAAAATAATTAAAGATGATGTTGTTTTAAAGTCATTCAGTCCTATCTGATTCTTCACGATCCTGCGAACCATATCACACCAATCCTGTCCATGGGGCTTTCTTGGCAAGAATATTGGTGTGGTTTGCTATTTCCTTCTCCAAATTAAGGATGATATAAAGGGATAAAAAAGGATTCCTTAGAGCTAACTAAAGATGTTTAGGGAGTAGTACCTTGAGGGGAAGATTCAAGAAGGAAAATGATAAGGCAGTTCGGGAGAAAAAGTGAGATAACAAAGAAAAGCTAAATGAAACAATTAGAGGGTCAAGCAAATTGAAAGGATGAATTGGTCCTGAAGGCAAAATGGTAAGACTGATTGGCATTTGGTGGAAGACTGAAGAGGACATTGAGGGCTGGCAGTTAAGCCTAAGAATAGCAAACTGAATGGGACTAAGTTATTGAGAGGAGATAGCTCTAAAGGTTGTAAAAATTTTAATCCAGTTCTTGAGGCTGAGGTATAAATATCCATAATTTATTAGAGGGGAACAAAAGGTTGGAAATCTCAATTAGCAAGGAGAATAGGGGAAATTGTAAAATGAGTTGCATTTCTGTGTAGCGTTTGTACATTTGCCATAGAAAATTGACTCAACTGCTCTAAGTATAGGCTTCACTTTTACAAGAGTGGTCAGCAACACACATTTATTAAGTACCAAGGATAAAAGAAAAGCAAAAGACAATTCCTGCTCTAAAGCAACTCCCAGTCTAATGAGGGAGACAACGTGCAAACAACTATGTAAACAATATAATCTCAGAGGGAGGGCATTAAAATTAAGAAGGACTCAGAAAGGCTTCATGCAGAAAATGAGGCTTGATGGAAGCAGGGAAGCCAGGAAGTAGAGATGAGGCTGAACAGAGTTCTGGTCATGGGGAGAGCCAATGAAAATGACCAAAATCAGGAGATGGGCTAGCTTGTTTGAGTAACAGCAAGGAGGTTATTCTAACTAGACCATTGAGTATGACCAGAGGAGTCCAAAGGGAAAGGTATGAAAGGGATAAATTATTAAGAACTTTAAAAATCAGAGGATTTCATATTTGAGTGTGGAGATGATGGAGAGCCACTGGAGTTTATGAATAGAAGGTTGACATCAGTCCTGTGATTTAGGAAGATCAAAGGGAGTGGAGAAAGATATGAGACCAATCAGCAGATTGTTCCAATAGTGCAAGTGTGAGTGATAAGGGCCTATATCAACTTGGTGACTGTGTCAAAGGAGATAAACGGGCATATACCAGGGATGCTACAATGGTAGAAGCCGCAGGATTTTACAATTTCTTGAATATAAGGGGTAAGGGACAGAGGAGTTCAAGCCAAGACAGATTATAATGCTAGAGGATGGCATTTCCTTCAAGGGCGATAGGGAAGTTAGGAGGAAGAAAGGTTTAGGGTGAAAAGGTAAGTGATTTCAGTTTTGGAAATACTTCTTTGAAGACATTAACAAGCCATGAAGTTTGAGATGCTTAGTAGGCAGTTGGAGATGAAAAACAGGGGGTCAGAAAAGATGATAGGGGTGACCAAACATATCTGAGAATCATCTGTACAGAGATGACAGCTAAATCCTTGGGCTAATGAAAAGAGCAAGTGAAATAATATAGAAGATAATAGGGCTCAGGACAGAGCCCTGTGGGACACCACTGGGTATATAATGAGTCTATACCTGGAAGTGCAACTTATATCAATAAAAAAAAAATTGATCATGATTCCCATTACATGCATATTTATTTATAAATTACACAATGTACACACACATATACATGTATATATAATATTCAGTATAGTACATACATCATCTTCCTGCACATAGCCCACTTTGTATATATTTGTTTGCATGTTGTCTCCTCCATTATACTGTGAGATCCTCAAGGGCAGGCACTGTCTTTTGCCTCCCTTTGTTTCCTTAGTGCTTAGCACAATGCCTGGCACATAGTAAGTGCTTGATAAATGTTTATTGATCTTCATTTCTCACCAAGCTGTGCTCCAGACTTTTTTACCGTGTCCCAGAAATCTCTTCATCCTCCAAGATCACTTTAATCCTGGAATTCAGACTTCTAAAGTACCCTCAGTCCCTGTTTCTCCCAGAATCTGCATTTAGAAGGGTTTCCTCTTCATTTCTCATCAGGAAGCACTCTGACCTTTTTCAACAAGCCCCTCCCTGAGCCAGGTGTCTTCCTCTTCCCTCTTTTTCTCAGATCCCTTTTATGTTCTGTTTTCCCTCATGAGTATATAAGCTTGTGGAAGGCAGGTACTTTAAAAAAATTATTTTTTATTTCCAACAGGAACATAGTAAGCACTTAAAAATGCTTGTTGAATGACATATACAAAATATGAAGAATGAAAGGATAAGATGAAAGAAAAATGTTTTAAAATATTTAATTTAATTGTATGAACCTTTTTACTTTTGTTCAGTTATATTCATACCGTATTTAATAACATTTATAGGGAGGACAATGAGATTGAAAATGTATAGTGAGGAAAAGCACTGATTCTGGAGCTGGAAGATTTGAGTTCAAGTGTCTGTTTCTACTGCTTACTACCTGTGTGACATTAGGCGAGTTATTTGCCTTCTTTAGGTCTCTGTTTCTTCATCCATTAAAGGAGGCTACCCTAGAATGCCTCTGAGGTCCCTTCTGGCTCCAAATCTATGATCTTTGTTCCTATGATTTTATGCCTCTATATTTTTGAAAATCTTGATTTAACATTTTGTGACATAGTTACTTGAAGGACTGGTTCTCAGTTCAGTTTATTCCAATATCTGATTTTAATTGATTCTATTAGCTGAAATAGATCTTCACAAAATATATAGATCCCCAAATAAAAGAAATATATTGTTAAATATACTTACTAAAGTATGTCTCACTTTTTAAATCTCATATATCAATGACACAAAGTTTTTTGTTGAATTTTAGCTAGTCAATTTGCATCTTTCCTAATGTCAAATTAGTTATTATTATTTGATTAAGTAGTGTATTTTTTATGCATTTTAACAAAACCCAATTTTTTTTCTTTTTTAAGGTTTTAAATGAGATTTCCAAACTTTTTAAGTGTGTAGCTATAAGAATTTTTATAAGTGACTCATATGGTTTGCTGAAACAAAATTACATAATGGTGGCAACATTTCCAAACATCTATATTCAAAATGATCTTAGCACAAGTTTCTTTTGAAAAGCAATTGCTTTCATGCTGCTTTTTTCTTTAAAAATGATGAAATTAGCAGATATCAACAAACATAAAAATTTCTGTATGTAAAGAACAGAGAAGAAAGATGGCATGTGGCATCATAAAACTGTATTTTGTACGGCTACCCCCCAAAAATGTTAAATTTGAGATGGTAGTATTACCTTCTGCTCTCTTCTGTGTCTTTTAAAAATATTTCCTTGACACTCTATTCTTTCTTTTCTTCATTTTTTCGTCATTAATATCTTATTGTTCCTATTTTTACCTCATAATTCTTCATCTTCCTCCCCCTCAAATAAAACCCTTTCCTTATGAAAAGGGAAAGAGCATAAAGAAACAAAACAAATCCACATGTTGATCGAGTCTGAAGGTTTAGGTCTCATTTTACACCTGGTCCATCGCTTCAGTGTCACAAACTAGGAATCGTGTTTTGTCATTCTTCTGGAGTTGTGATTGGCCATCTTGATCAAAGATCTGATGCCTTTCAAAGTCATCTTCCTTTACTATGCTGTAGTCTTTGTATAAGTTGTTATCCTGGTTCTATTCACTTTATTCTGCTTTGGTTCATATAAGTCTTTCCAGACTTCTCTGAATCTATCCATCTCATCATTTCTTATAGCAAAATGATATTGCATTACATTCATGTGCCATAATTTTTTCAGTTGTTTCCCAATTGATGGGCATCCACTTTACTTCTAGGTCTTTTCTTACTAGGCTTCTCTTCACTCCTATGATTGCCTTTCAAAGTTTCTAAGTAACTATGGCTTTTCATTTTTAATGGTTGAAAGTTCTTTAGTCTATTGAAAGTCCATCTGTCCCTCCTAATAAGCACTAAATTCAGTGACACTAAGAAGTCAGGAATCAGAAGACCTGGGTTCAGAATTTTGTTCTGCAAATAACTAGTTTGTATGATTCCCTGGTCTGTGCTTCAATATTCTTAGCTTATACATGAAAGGATTGCACTAGACAGTATCTAAAGTCTCTTTTAGCACCATGAATCTTCTCTCTTCTTTTAATTTTTCTTCCTTTTTGCAAAGTCCACCTTCTCCCAATTTTCTCCCTCTCTTTTCTGGTGTTTTCTAGACATTGATAGTCAGAGCACTTCTTTCCTTCTACCAGATGAATCAAAAGTCATATGTCAGGACTGATCTTCAGGACTTTGGCTGTTCTTGGCTGTGTTGCTGTGTTGCTGAGTATTTTGGGGCTGCTGCTTCCTTGTCTAAAAGGTTTGTTTCCTCCCCACCCCCCCAGGCTACTTCCATGTCTGGTGCTATTCCAGAAGGCTGGTCTCCAAATAGCCAAGTTTCTCCTGTTACAATTAAGCACACAAACAACCAAATACCTCAGAGAGCGCTTTGGATTTTTCAAAGCACTTCCCTCTACCTTCTTGGTTTTTAAAATTCTATATGGTCCTGATATAATGAGAAGGAATGGAGGATAAGCCAAATACCTATTGTATGAGGTAAAAATGTGGCATTCATTTAATGCATGAATTTTATTTTATTTTTTAAAAAATAGTGTTTAATTTTTTCCCCAGTTACGTGTAAAAACAATTTTAAAAATTTGTTTTTAAAAGTTTGAGTTCCAAATTCTCTCCCTTACTCCCTCCCTACTCCACCCACTTCATTGAGAGGGCAAGCAACTAGATATAGGTTATACATGTGTAGTCAGACAAAACATTTATTTCCATATTAGTCATGTTGTAAAAGAAAACATAGACCAAAAAAATAAAACCCTCAAGAAAAATAAAGCTAAAAGAGTACTTCAAACTCTATTCAGCCACCACCAGTTCTTTCTCTGGGGACATATAGCATTTTGCATCATAAATCCTTCAGAACTGTCTTTGGTCATTGTACTGCTGAGAATAGCCATCATTCACAGCTGATCAGCTTCTTCTACACCCAACTGAGTGTATGTATTATTCCATCTTTGAGCCAGTTCTGATGAGAGCAAGTTCACTCACTCCCTCTTATCTCTCCCCTCTTTTCCTCCACTCTAAGAGCTTTTTCTGGCATCTTTTACATGAGATCAGTTACCCCATTCCACCTCTCCCCTTTCCTTTCAGTACATTCTTCTCTTGCCCCTTAATTTTGTTTTTCTAGTTATCATCCTTTTGTATTCAACTCACACTTGTGCCCTCCATCTATATATACTCCTTCTAGCAGCCCTAATAATGAGAAAGTTCTTATGAGTTACAAGTACCATCTTCTCATGTAGAAATGTGAACAGTTTAACCTTATTAAGTCCCTTATGATTTCCCTTTCATATTTGCCTTTATATGCTTCTCTTGTATGTCATATTTGATAGTCAAATTTTCTCTTCATTAAGAATGCTTGAAAGTACTCTATTTCATTGACTGACCATTTTTTCCCTGAAGGATTATACTGTTTTGCTGGGCAGGTGATTGTTGGTTATAATCCTAGTTCCTATCTCCAGAATATCATATTCCAAGGGTTCTGATCCTTTAATGTAGAAACTGTTAAATGTTGTATAATATTGATTATGAGACTTGAATTATTTCTTTCTGGCTTCTTGAAATATGTTCTCCTTGACCTGGGAGCTCTGAATTTGACTGTAATATTCCTGAGAATTTTCATTTTGAGATCTCTTTCAGGAAGTGATCAGTGGATTCTTTAAATTTTTATTTTACTCCCTGGTTCTAGGATATCTGGGCAGTTTTTCTTGATGATTTCTTAAATGATGTGATGTAGATTCTTTTTTTTTTCTTTAATCACAGCTTTCAAGTAGTTCAATAACTTTTAAATGATCTGTCCTGGATCTGTTTTCCAGATTGGTTGTTTTGTTCCAATGAGACATTTCACAGTATCTTCTATTTTTTCACTCTTTAGGTTTTGTTTTATTGTTTCTCATAAAATTGATTTTTCATAAAATCATTAACTTCCATTTGCACATTAATTTTTTTTGATTTAATAAATTTATTTATTTAACTTTTTACATTCATTTTCACAAAATTTTGGGTTCCAAATTTTCTCCCCATTTGTCCCTTCCCCCCACCCCAATACACTGAGCATTCTAATTTCCCCTATCACCAGTCTGCCCTCTCTTC
>CM053770.1:607335847-607401300 GCA_028658325.1 Potorous gilbertii
CCCTTATGACTTCTCTTTGCTGTTTACTTTTTCATGCTTCTCTTCATTCTTGTGTTTGAAAGTCAGATTTTCTTTTCAGCTCTGGTCTTTTCATCAAGAATGCTTGAAAGTCCTCTATTTCATTGAAAGACCAGTTTTTCCCCTGAAGTGTTATACTCAGTTTTGCTGGGTAGGTGATTCTTGGTTTTGGTCCTAGTTCCTTTGACTTCTAGACCTTTGGTGGCAGTTTTTCAGGGCTCTCTGGAACAGAAATCTCCTCCACTCCATTGTTCTGTGGCTTCCACTGCTCCAGAATTTGTAAGGAGTTCTTCTTTACAGATATTTTATAGGCTGTGGGTTTGGAGCTAGCGTATGTGTGTCTTTCTACTCCATCATCTTGGCTCCTCCCCCACACAATTCTAATTTTTAAGGAATTATTTTTTTCAGTGAGTTTATGTACGTACTTTTCCATTTGACCAATTCTACTTTTTCAGTAGTTTATTTTTCCTTCAATGAATTTTTGTGCCTCTTTTTCATTTGTCCAGTTCTGCTTTGTAAGGAATTCTCCTCCTCAGTGGCCTTTTGTGCCTCTTTTACCATCTGACTTAGTTTGTTTTTTAAGGTTTTATTTTCTTCAGTATTTTTTTTTCTGGTATCTCCTTTACATAGCTGTTGACTTTTTGTTTTGTTTTGTTTTGGTTTTTGTTATTTTCTTGCAACATTCTCATTTCTCTTCCCAATTTTTCCTCTGCCTCACTTACTTGATTTTCAAAATCCTTTTTTTGAGCTCTTCAATGACCTGACACCAAATCACATTTTTCTTGAAGGCTTTGGATGGAGTAGCTTTGACTTTCATATTTTCTTCTGAGTGTTTGCTTTGATTTTCCTTGTCATCATAGTAACTTTCTGTAGAATTTGTGTGTGTGTGTGTGTTTGCATTTCCCCCCAGTCTGCTATTTGACTTTTAACTCTTTGTTAAAGTAGGCTCTGCTTCCTAGGTGGAGGATGTACTCTCTCAAACTTCATGAGTTTTGTGGAACTGCTTTCAGAGACACTTCTCGGATCTGTAAGTTTTCACTTCTTTCAAGGTAGTACAATTTAAGGAGAGGTGTTTACTCCTCCTCTGGCCTGTGCTCTGCTCTGTGAGTGACCACAAACACTCTTTTCTTCCCTGGAACTGGGATGAGCTACCCTGAAAGCTCTTTTATGATAGTACTCCTCCAAGGAGTCCATCCAGGACTGCAACCCAGATCCATATGGGCAAAAGAACAGAATCCTGCCTCAGTGCTAGCCAAGAATTCCTTATAATCTCCTTCTGACCAGTTGTTCAACCCCTTTACCATGTATGAGATGAGAGCTCCAGAAGCAGCTGCTGCCACCATGTTGGCAAGGACTATGTTAGACTGTATTCCACACTCACCTAGGTGTGACAGACCTTTCCTGATGACTTTTTAAGTTTTCTTCTGCTTAAAAACTATTTCACCCTGTCCTTTGGTGGATTCTGCTGCTCCAGGAATTGTTTTATAGCATTATTTAAATGTATTCAGAAGAATTTTGGGGAGAACTCAAGCAAGTCACATCCTTTCCTCCACCATCTTGGCTCCACCCCTCTACATATGAATTTTAAAGATGTTTGCATAATTGTTTTATGTGGTTAACTATGCCCACAAACTAAGACTCAACTCTTTCCAATTCAGCTCAATTCAATTCTGAATTAAATTCATTTCAATTCAACCAACACTTAAAAAGACCCAGGCACTGTGATAGACATTGGGGATTCAAAGATAAAAACAAATTTGTCCCTGCAGTCAAGAATCTTATATTTTATTCTCTAATTTGATTTTTGAATTCCTTTTCAAGTTTTTAAAAAGTTTTCCCAAGTACTCTTTTTTGGTTTGTCATCCATTTGACGCTACCCTTTAAGAGACAACATCATGTTTACAGCTGAATAAATCCACAATATATACAAAGTATGTATGAACTTCGTATATATTTTGGGTATACACTGTGTTCGTCTTTCGTTGCCAAAGAGGAAGACCATGTCATCAGAGAAATAATGACATGGTTTTCACTTGACTTTGTTTTGAATGAGGGAGGGCTGTGCAGGTCACCAGCCTCATTTCTCCTCCAGAAGGATCTGAATCCAGTGACCAGATATTCATCAGGATGATTGGGGATGACCCAGGATGAGGAAATTGGGGTTGAGTGACTTGCCCAAGGTCACTAGTGAGTGTCAAGTGTCTGAGGTGAGATTTGAACTCAGGTCCTCCTGATTCTTGCACTGGTGTTCTATCCACTGCACCATCTAGCTGCCCCGCCATATAAGGTTATGCCTCATAACCCATACCTGAAATGCATTCTATCACTGCCATCTAGCAGAAGGCCTTTTTCCTTCAAGCCTTAGTTTAAGTACCACCTTCTCCATGTACCCCATTCTCCTCCCAGAGAGTTACTGGTGGGCCCTTTTCCCAAATCACCTGTTTACTGTGTACAAACTGCTCCTAAAAGGTAGGAACTGTTACTTTTGTCTTTGTATCCCCAAAACCTATGTGCTTGGTATGTAGTAAGTACATACTTTTAGTTACTGATTAACTAAAAGTTATATTATGACTTTCAGCTAAAATGATCAGCTTTCTCTTGGCCACAATGACAGAGTGGCCACAATGATATACAAATTTTTTTAAAGGTACTTCCTGTTCTTTGATAAGATATTTTACAGGATAAGCTATTTATGACTTACACATAGGGCTAAAACAAAAGAAAATGTAAAATGAATAGTAGGGTTATTAGGTTATCACCAATATTCTCAAACTGGCAAACCTAATTTCTAAATGGCAGGTGACAAAGATATCAGAGGTATTACGGCTTATGGGAAAGTCCCTGGAACTGAAATTCAGAAATTTGTGTATACAGTAATTTAAGGGTGAAGGGAGAACTTTGACAACTAAGTAGAGATCAGGAAAAGCTTCCTGTAATATGTGACTCTTTAGATGACTGGTGAAAGGAATCAGAAAAAAAATTCCTTGAACACTTTAAATGTCATATATTATTTCATAATGTTTTCTGATTTATAGCTAAATATTCATTTTTAATTACATATATTTTTATTTTTCTTTCTTTAAGCATATTAAACTTAAACATATTAAAACAACCTCCAGATTTTAACAAAAAGTTTGTTTGACTTTTTTCAATATGTCCCTAAGAGTTGACAGAAAGATCTCGCATGTTAAAGGATCATTTAAGACCAATGAATTAAAAAAAGCAGGCAGTTAGAGAGAGCCTATGGTTTAAACTATGGAGGTGATAAAACTTTCTATATTTGTATTAACAAAGAAGTATTAGGCTGAAATGAAATTCTCCCCCTTTCATTCTTTCTCTTCCCTCCTACCACTCCCCCTTATCCCCCTCAGAGAGCAACGTGAAACTCAATTTTAACCTTGGTTGAGAAGGTGCTAATTTGTCTGACAAGTTGTTGGAATCTGAGCAAGTACAAGGTACCCTTGATGTATCAACACCTTCATGCTGAATGAACCATGCCTTTTATGTGTCAATGTTTAGTAGATATTCTATATCTCATTAAGTAAGAACAAAGTAAACCACACACAGGCAAGTGTATATACCCGTCTAAGGGAGAACCTTTAAAAGTCTTATGTACTAACCAAGGGGTACAGCAAATTCACCCAGCAAAGAGTTTCATCAGAAATGAACTTGATCACTTTCGTAGACTGTCTCTTTTGCTAAAGGCAGAAGAGTCCTCATTAGAGCGAGCAACATTCCCTCCCAGTTGTGAGGTTTGATCTTCTAGCCTGTCTCTTTATTGACTGCAGTATCCGGAAGTGTTTCTGAGAAAGTTCCTAAGAGAGACTGCAACGGTAATATTGAAAACCCTAATTCCTTTTCTTTTTAATTGCATTTTTATTGACTTTTCCATGTACTTCATAAAGCTAAGAATTAGTTATATGAGTGACCTTTGCATTTTAACCATACCCTAATTGGTAGCCCATAGTAGCCCTGGGAGTAAAGGTATGATGGAAAATAAAATTCTTTTTTTTTAAATGAACACATTTTAATTCACTTGAATAAGTTGCTAATTTAACTCTACCTGCAGTTATTATATAACTTCAAATGCTATTAGTTACTTATAACATGTCAAGAATGGGGTTGATAAAACTTCTTTTAAACTCAATTTTTTTAATTTTAAAGAAAAGAAAAAGAATAGTGACTCTTCCTCCCCATCTACCATCAAGGTATAGAGAAGGAGTTGAATTAGCTATTGAGGAGTACGTACAGAATGTGGTATTTTAGAGCAAGAAGTCCATCACGGCATCTTCTTTCAGTGGAATTTTTTTTGGTAGAGAATAGTGACATACATACACATTATGATTTTGTATGAAGGTCATGTGATCTTTTGTTCAGCACCTCTAGAGACCCAAGAGATCCTCAAATGCTCCTTTTGTAGCAATGCATGATATTCTTCAAGAAATTTACCTCTCTAATGTAGCTAACTTGATAGCACAGAAAACTTGACACTTCAAAAAAATGGGAAAAAGATAATTTACTGTTTTGCAGAATTGAATGTCTAGGGCAACTCTTTAAAGATCAATTGCTTAATAAAGGCTATGTCTACAAGGGAAAAAATAGAAAGAAAGGGGTTACATGGGTCCAGTTGTTTGGAAGAGGCAGTGAGGTATCCAGTGCTGGCTCTGGAGTCTGGATCATCTGGGTTCTCATCTCACCTCTGATGGGCAAGTCATGTCATTTCCATGAGTCTTGGTTTCCTCATTTGTAAGATGGGCATAAAAATGCCCATGTTATCCACTTCACAAGTTTGTTATTGATTTATCATTTTGTAGCATTATATAAATACCAACTTTTATTATACCATTTGCAATGGTTCATTTAAATGATTACATGGGACCTGCAATCTCTCTACTCCTTATTTCTTTCCCAGGGTATTACCTTTATATTGACTGTATTCTCCTCTCTTCTCCATCTTGACCCTATGGTAAACTAGTTCAATTTTATACTATTGTCAGACTTATCATGTCATTATTTCTCACACCTTGGATACAGTCAGTCAGCAAATCCTGTAGATTCTAACTTCACCATACTTCTTGTAGACACCTCTTCTCTTTTCTGATTCTGTTGCCATCTTGGTGTAGGACCTTATCACTTCACACTCAGATTGTTGCAATAGCTTTCTAGTTGCTGTATCTTCCTCAGCTCTCTCTCTACTCTACCCCATCCTCCATTCAGCTATCAAGGTATCCTAAAGCATGAATCCAACTATTTATTTCATCTCCCAACTCATAAACTCCATTGGCTCCTGATCACTTCAAGGATCAAATAAAAATTCTATCTTTAAAATCTTTTTATAACCTGGTGTCTTTTTACATTTCTAGTCTTTTTATAGCTTACTTCCCCCTTCATGTACTCTATGATCCAGTGAACTAACCTCTGCTGTTTCTCAAACACGACACTCTGTCTCCCAATAAAATGCATTTTTCCTGAATGTTCCTAGGCCTGGAATTCTCTCCCTCTTTTGCCCCATCTCCTGGTTTCTCTGTATTCTTTCAAGTCTCAACTAAAATTCCACCTTCTGCAAGAAACTTTTCCCAGTTCCTTTTAATGCTACTACTTATCTTCTTAGACTATCTCCAGTTTATCTTGTATATATCTTGTTTGTGTATTATTATTTCTTTGTGAATTCCTTAAAAGCAGGGCCAAAATTCACCTTTTTTTATTCCCAGGTCTCAGCAGAGCACCTGGTATATTGAAGGTATTTAATAAATACTTATTGATTCATTTACTATTTAGTCGATTTTAAAAAGACTGATGATAATTGGAAATGCCAAATTAACTCTATCATGATCCCTGCACTAATGGTATAAATGTGCAATGACTATAAGTTGAATAAAAAAGTATGCCATATGTGACTTTACAATACCACAATACTTGAAACCCCTAACCAACTTTTCAAGCATATTTGGAAAGTACTATGTCCAGTGAAAATAATTAGCAGGTAATTCTTCTTGGAAATTCCCTTAGCTGATTGGAAGTGAGCAAAAGATGATAACTTTGAATATCTTCTGATGGGAAATGACTATCTACAATGAATAGATGAAAAACAATCACATTAAGACTGATTCTTAATTAAGATGAATTTGTGCTACATGGGGGATTCAGGGCTCTGGTATGAGAGCTTGCTGAGCCCTTTTCAGGGCAGCTTTTCCACTTTTGTGTCCACCCGTCTCCCAACTCTCACCTGTGGCTCCAAGAATCTGTAGTATGTATAGCACTCACATTCTGGTAAAACTGTCTCAGCAGTAGGTTAAATTAGGCCAGAAACCCTTTGGTAAGTTAGGGGTATGTCTACCCCAAGCATGTGAAGACTTCCTTTGGTTACTGCTGTGTTTGTCCTTCATTTTCCAAGAGGACCATGGCATTAGGGAGATGATGACATGACTTGCAGTTGACTTTGATTTGACTGAAGAAGGGCTATGCAAAGTCACCAGCTTCACTTTCTTCTCCTGAGTAATCTGGGTCCAGTGGCCAGATATTCATCAGGATGACTGGAGATGACCTAGAATTCAATGGGAGCCGGTGACCCTTTTAGGTTATGGTCTTTTCAGGTTCTCACTTTCAGTGAGGCAACACCCATTCAGCGAATAGGCCTTTTTAAGAAATGAATCAGGGGATGGCCCCTTTAATTACCACCCCCACCCCCCAAAAAAATCAAATTTGGTGGGGAAGACCCTCAGGGCTGCTGGCCAAAAGAGAAATGGTTACCATTTACATTCATTCTGAGTCAAGAAGGCCCAAAATATAGCAATTAAGTGGAGGTTGGGCAGGGACCTATTGTCCAATCTATGAGCTACAGAGTGAAATGAGTTTAAGGTTAAGAATAATTTGTTCAGATGGCCATGAAGGTGGCTGAAGGAGGTGTATAGATTGCTTAGAGCTTGGTCAGATGTTGAGGATACCAAGGTCATCCACTGCATCCTGGGCTATCATCGGTCATCCTGATTTTTGTCTGCTCATTGGACGTTGATGGCTCTTGGATAGTAAGTCTGATGACTGTGCCTCTGCCTCACTTAAATCCAATTCACACATGAGTGACCTCTTCAGAAACAAAGGATGAGCAACAAGATCAGTTCAACAAATTACTAAGCATCTTCCATGGGCAAGTCCTTTCTCCAATGGCTCATTCTTGTGTCAAATTGATTCTGGTTTCATGAAGGCTATGACAGGCAAGTCCAAGTTAGGACAGGTCCTACCAAGCAAGCTGTGTACAGCCACAAAAATAGCTATATCCCCTATTCTTATCCAAAGACCAGCTTAGTCAACTTTAGAAAAGATCATCACTAGATTCACTGTGAGATGATGAATTCTTCAGCAACAGCAATTCTTGAAGACTATCTCCTAAATCTTAGAGGGATTGAAATCTTGGGTGGTGAAAAAAGGATTCAGGCTAAAGAAATCAAAACTCCCTCAAGTATAGATATAGGTATCAATCATAGTGCTTGTTGTATGTCGGGGTGAATGGCCATCTCCAATGTTGTCTATCTTCAGATAACTTCTTTTTCCCTTGGAGGCATGGAGAGATGCTCTTGTATGAGCTTAGTACTACTATAGCATAATAACATACAGGTGGGCACTTTCATTTTCTTAGAGCGCATAAACATGGGCAACACAATTATAATTGTGTAGACAAGTAAATACAATTTCTTCTTTTACTGTTGTTATTGGGAAGATGTGGTAGGAACAATCTTCAGGTCTGCTACATAGTACAGGCTATCTAGTCTTTCAAGGGCATTTAAACTCTCTTTGAGGGTTTCATTGATTCAGGTTTCTAAGTTTCTTGCTACTGGTGCAGCTTTCTGGTAGCCTAAGTATAAGGCTAACTCAAGAAGACATAAGAATGGTGCCAATGAAGAGCTAATTATAATTGAATTGTATCCTTGCTGATCATTCTTAGGCTTACTTCTGTTAACATCTGGACAGTCTTGAGTATTTCACTTCTCTTCAATCCTGAACCTAAGGAATCAGAGCAGTCTGGATCAGGATCATCCTATAAGAGTCACACAGCATGAGAAGGCATAGAGAGATTGACATCTGTACCACCGAAAGCCTACACATACTAATGAGAACATAAAAGTATCAAAGTACTGTACCAACTTTTCTAGGACACTGCCATTTCAGGGCAGAAAAAACCAACCACCACCATTATCACAGTAAGAGTTATAGTCTGGGATCTCCAAATTCAATATATACTCTTTCATTTCAGTTAAATCAAATCAACAAGCATTTAGTATGTTCTTACTATGTGCCAAGCACTCTGTTAAGCAAAAGGAAAATGAATACAAACAAAAAGACAGTTCCTGCCTTCACAGGACTTATATTCTAATGGAAAAAGACAACATGAAAGAAAGAGGAAAAGCTGTGTGCAGAAGGAAGAACAGATGCATCACAGAGATCACGGTGGAATAGAAAGTCTGCCAAGTCATCATGGGCAAAGGAAATGAATTTATGATTCTGAAAAAAAAAAGAAAAAAGTTTAGAAAGGAAGCAGTCCAGGTGAGAAGAGTGCATATAAGGGGATGTGTTCACCAGCTGATGATTGATGATAGCTCATATTGATAGTGCAACCAGCTCTGTGATTCAATTATCTTATTTGCTTAGTTAATAATAACACATTATAGCTGTTTCAAGTTTGTAAAGTGCTTTACAAATATAACCTCATTTGATCTTTACAACAACCTTGAGAGGTAGGGATATTATTAGAAGCATGGTTTTCCCAACTTTAACAAGTCTCATCAGCAACAAGCATTTATACCATGCTTTAAGGTCTGCAAAATGAAACTGAGTCTCAGGTTAGCTGGCTTGCCCATAGTCACATAGCAAGTTTCAGATCTATTTGGGTCTAAATCTAGACTTCTTTCCATTATCCACAATACCTCTTATTACTAAAGTTATTCATCATACTCCATCCACTTATTAAAATATAGTAAAGCTATGGATATTTATGGCAAACAGTGGAGAGATGCTTTTCTAAGTGACTGGATGAATAAATGAAAAAAGATTTACTAAATGTACTGTGCTAAGGACTGGAGAAACAAAAATCAAGGAACTTACAGTTTAGGAACAGGAGGCAATATAGATGGGGAGTGATGGTCAAGGTGGACATTCTAGTCATGGAAGGATTAAATCCTTCCATTCATGGTGTCTGGCCAAGGAGCAAGATGGCAGCAAGAAGATGTCCTGGGAATAAGGTCAAGCATGTCTGGAGCCTGCTTCTGTTTGTGGTACTCCAGAACATAGGACTCTAGTAATGAATTCCCTATCCAATGAAATCCAATGAAAGGGCTGTCTTTTAGGTCATGGTCTCTGGACAAATGTGTGGGTGGCATTATTTTCCTCATTTTAATAACAAGGACAAAATTTTAGAGTTTGCAAAGTGAAACTGAGTTTCAGGGAGATTAAGAGGGTTTGGCCATGGTAACACTCCGAATCCAGACCTCTTTCTATTATGCCACAATGCCTTTCAATATGTTACTCACCAAAATCTATCAATTTGGTATAATGTAGTATAAACTATGGATGTTGCACACATACCCACACACACATACACATACACACAGAGGATACTTGTGTAAATGTATCATTATTTTTGAATAGGCAATACCTGTAGAAAGCTGCTTTGGAAATGTAGAAAGTTTCACAAAGTCAACATCTTACCTGATTATTATTTTTCTAGGAAACTGAGTAGTCAGCAGGGTTTGTGTGTGTGTGTGTGTGTGTGTGTGTGTGTGTTTATATTTCAATAGTTTATCCACATTCCGTGAGCAGAGATCACCTAAAAGTGCAGATTTGTACTTCTCAAGTTCTGTGATTTGAGATAATATTGTCTATTTGTTACGTTGGATAATCTATTATCATCTCTCCCCTTCTGTCCCTGACCCCCTCTTTCCAATGTGCCCACTCCTCATTACACACCAAATGTGGACTCTGATGTATGGTTCCAAATCCAGGTAAATCAGGAGAGACTGTGTATAAAAGACAGGAGTCACGTTTGCCTGTGATTCATTCTAATTACATGAAAATCTAACTAATGGAGGAGTCAGTCCAGTCAGAGGAGAGAGGAATGTGGCTTCTCCTCCTCTGTCTTTCCTCTTTCCAGAGACTGACCCCAGTGCACTGTGGAAACTTGATAGCCGTAATCAATAGCCTGTAAAACAATAAGGTCAGCATTACAAAGATTCAGATTTTCTGCCTTCAGATGTAATAGGATCGAGACTGGTGTGCTGAGCCATTGAGGTGAGTCTGACCTTAGCTGACTGCCTGATAAAAGAGCGAGGGGGAGAAGAGAAATCATGGAGTAACATGGGGAACCTGTGGTTGTAAATACAGTGTGAGCACATGTCCGCTGCTCATCTTGGGAGCAGGGAGAATCATTTTTTTGCAATTTGACCAAGAAAGGTATATAGCCAAACTGGCCAAACCTTGGATTAATTAGAACTGGCGTAATAAGAGAGCTGGATAGTTCATAAGTAAGATGTATTGCTTAGCAAGGCAGTTTAGTGTGATGGAGAATCCTGGGTTAGGAAGCAAGAAAAATGGGTTTGAATACTGCCTTTGACATAATTAAAATCAGATTTTAAAAATCTGTCTATCTACATATAAATATGTAGATACTGCCTCTGAGACTTTAAAAATAAGATTATATATATATATATATACATGCATGTATATATATAAATGCATATATGCATTAGATTATTAAAGATTATTATTAGTAGGTTCTGACACATAGGTTTTCATATATACACATGTCCATATAATCTTATTTTAAGAGTGTCAGAGGCAGTGTTCACAATGATATAACAGTATATTTGTCTATTACACAGATATATATGAAAATAAATATACATATATGGACATATTACATGTGTGTACACATAACATTACATGCATATATGCACACATACATACATATGTTTATATATATTTAATATAATTGAGAGCATAGATTACCTTCTTTTTTGCTTTTTTGCTACAATATATACATGTATTATATATATGCATTATATACAAAATACAACTTGATGTATATGAATCCATGTGGCAGCTAGGGGACACACTGGATAGAGTGCCAGTCGTGAAGCTAGGATGACTCATCTTCTTGAGATCAAATCTGATCTTTGACATTTACTAGCTGTGTGACCCTGGGCAAATCACTTCACCCTGTTTGTATCAGCTTCCTCATCTGTAAAATGAGCTGGAGAAGGAAATGGCAAACCACTCCAGTATCTTTGCCAAAATAACCCCAAATGGGGTCACGGAGAGTCAGACACTACTGAATCAATGAAACAGCAGTGAACAACAGTATGAATCCATAGTATATATGCATTATATTTGTTATGTATATTACATACATTTCTATTGTCTATGTGTATATGTTCTATTAGTTACCTATAGATATATGTTCTATTCCAATAGTCTCTCTAGAGAGACTATTCTTTCTCTATCAACTATTATATGCATTATATTCTATATAGACACAATATTATAATGCATACATATAGTATAATACATTGTAGTACAGTGTATATGAATATACTTTTGCAAATTCTAAAGTATTATATTAATTAACAATATAATTAATATAAAGTATTATATTAATGTCATCTTCTGTTTTTCTAATTATTTTGTTAATCTCACTCTTTTCATCTTTTTCATTCCAGTCCAGTGAGAAACTTTCCTACTTTTATTCTTCATGTTCTGGGGACTATTGCATAGGTTGATAAAATAGATGATTTTTGTTATTGAGTAAAAGCACTGGGATGCCAGCTCATCTTCTGTAGGCTTACTGAACTGATCTTCAGGGCTTCTTTTGTAGCAGATGGAAAGATGAATGATTTTGATGTTTTTGGTCAAGTTGATGTTTTTCGAAAGTTTTTCTTTTCATATAATCTAGAGATTATTAGTATTCAACACAATAACAACTATTTAAAATGCTATTGTTATTTTTTTTAGGAGTCAATATCAAGTCTGGTGATTGTAGATATCCATTAGTTTTCCACGTTCAACAATTCAGTAATTAGTTAATCTTATTTTTTTTTCAATGAGAGTTAGATTAAAAATAAGCCACTCTCCTATTATTTCCTATTATGGACTATGGCACAATCAATAAAATAACTGCTTTCAGTAGTTATACACAAATATTAAGATGGAAACTCATCTGTTATATTCTCACTGGAAACAACCTTGGTACAACTCCAGGAGCAGATGAAACAATGTGGATAAGCTGTACCTCATCCTCTTCCCACCTTATTTTTGTCTCCTCTGCTAGATTTCTATATTTTGAAAATGTTTTTATTCTACGTAGCTTAGAGATGATGGCTATTTGGCAAGGTGATATCTCGTAAAAATAGATTTTTATGGATCTATTTTGTATGGAAAATTATTATCTCCATTAATATTTTTATTAATCTCCTTCTCATTGTATTCATTTGGATAGAAACTGTCCTAAGGCAAAGTTGCTGTTCTACTGCTATTACTTATATTCATTGTTCTTCAGATTATTGAACAGGTGGATAACATAACAGGAATTTGTAGTTTATCATTTTTATTACTTTATCTAACTGTCACTTTTTTTGTCATTTAGATGGAACTGGAGCCTTCATAGAATTAATAAAAATAGGTATAACACCTGTGATACCTGCCTCACAAGGTGGTTGCATGAATCACATGAGATAACCAATTATTCAATATACAACCTTTTCATGAAGCACCTACAATGGTTTAGACATCATCACAAGGACTGGGCATGGTTAAAAATAATGCAGCTGTCCCTACCCTCAAAGAGATTACATTCTAATTGGGGAGACAGCAAGTACATATGTAAATATACACACGGTAAATGTAAAGGAGAATAAATAAAAAAAATAAATGAGATAGTTTGGGAGGGAAAGCACTAGCAGGTGGGAATAGCAGGAGTGGCTTTGTGTAGGAGGGAGTGCTGTGTCTTAAAGGAAGGGAAGGGATCTGTGATGTAGAAATAATATAGAAGTGAGAGAGTGCATTCCAGGCATGGGGGACAGCCAGGACAAAGGTGTAGAGAGAGGAGTATAATCTGTGAAGAATGTAGAGAAGGCTAGTTTGACTGCATCACAGAGGAAAAGGGAATGATGTATAACGAAGAGAGATAGGCTGGGGTCCGAGACGAAGGATTTTAAAAGCTAAATAGAGAAGACTATATTTTATCAGAGGAAATAGGGAGTCATGGGTTTATTTTAGCAGGAGAGCAACCTGGTCTTTCCTTAAGGAAAATCGTTTTGGCAGTTGCATCTATCAATTGGAGTGGTGATAGGTTAGAGGCAGGGAGATTGGGATGTTGTTGTGATAATCTAGAAATATGTGATGAGGGTCTAAACTACACTGTGTCAGTAGAAAAGGGGTAGTATATAAAATGTGTTGTGGAGGTAGAAATGGGTAAGGAAGAAGGAGGAGATAACGATGATGCCAAGGTTATGAACTTGAGAGATTGGGAGAATGATGGAGCCTTTGACAGAAATAGGGAAGTTTGGAAGAGGGTTGCGTTTGGAGTGGGGTGGGGAAGGATAACAAATTCTATTTTGGAAGCAATGAATTTGAGATGTCTATGGGACATACCCTTTGAAATGTCCAACAGGCAATCAGTGATGAAGGAATGAAACTCAGGGCAGGGAGATTGGGGACAGTTATTTAGCTCTGTGAGTCAGATGTCTGGAGATGATAGTTAAACCCATCAGAGTTGAGGAGGTCATAGAAGGGGTATAGAAAGAGAAAAGAGGACCCAGGTCAGAGCCACACTTAGGAGATGTGATACAGATGATCAAGCAGCAAGGGAGATTGAGAAGGAGCAGTCAAATAAAACAGATCAGAGGAGAGCCATGAAAGAGAAAGGTCCCCAAAACCTAGAGTGGAGAGAATATCTGGGAGGTCAAATGCCTGAAAAGCCCTTTGGAGACCTTAGAGGAAAGTAAATACCAATAATCATTCATAATAATTAAATAATTTGTTCATAATTATTAAATTCAAATTATTCATATTATTTAAATTACATTGAAAGATCTTAAAATTCTAAACAGATATGAGCTAACGTTGTCTAGCTCACTGGCTTTTCGGTAATTGTAGTTGGTTTACCTGCATTTTCTGAATGCTGGGACCACCGAAAAGGGGAAAAACAAAAGACTTGGCACTTCTATTAATGAGAGAATTCTAATGTGCAACCCTTGGGTTAGAAGCCAGATTCTTTTGGCTTTAAAATAAATGCATTTTTCAGGTCTGAATAGAACTGAAGTGGGGCTAAATGTGCTCTTATCCACAGGAAACTCCATGATGTCGCTACAGAAAATCTCAGAATGAGGCTCAGAAAAATCATCTGGTGGATTGAAAGAATGAATTTTAACAGGTTCAGAGCTTGCTCATGCTTCATGATTGGCATTTATGATCCGAGCTCTAGAAGCTACAGTTTAAGTCGGGAAAGTCAAATTCTTCTCTTAAACGATCTTTCAAAATGTTTTCTGAAAAAAAAAAGTATCATTGACTCTCAAAATATTATGGATGACTGAATTACTTAACAATATTTGTGTATTTGTGTGTGTATGTGTAAATGAGTCAGACACATGCAGAGTAAATTTCTCTCCAAATATACATGTACTTAAAAATTAGAAGAAAAAAACATTTTTTTTTCCCCTTGGAATGCTTTGATGGAGCTAGATCATTTCAGAAATAGTTCAAGATGTTCACCAAAACAAAAATGGAGCCAGATGTAACTATTCCTCTCTGTAAGATCACCGCCCCTCCCCCCCCCCCCAAATAGCAACAAAAATAAAACCCTACAGGTTATTTGCCCTAAGGATAAAGTTCTTATGGAGGATACTAGTGGGTTTGAGGTCAAGGTCTGAATTAAAAAAAATAAAGTGAGTTGCGTATAGTAGCTACTATATACTCAAGGAATGAATAAATAACCACTGACTTCTAGTAGAGTTCACTGTGGAGTCTTATTTCCCACAACTCCCCTTTATGTAATTTATTTTAGCTAGCCAAACCTGACAGCAAGCTGTTTCTCCAGTTCCAAAGGTTGACTTGTCTCTATGTACTGGTGCTGTCTTCTCTGATGCCTGGAATAAACTACTTTCAGTCTCCACCTGTTCAAAACCTTTTCTTTCTTGATGACTAAGCCTAGGTGCCCCCACCTCTGAGAAGCCTTCCTTGATTACTCATAGGTAAAATTGTTATCTCCCTCTCATATTTTTCTAGAAGCACTTGCCTGGGTCTTTCCCATTCACACTCAACCTTCTCACAGGCATTTGTACGTAATCATCTTCCTATCTGGAGAATTTAACCTGTTTGAGGACCTGAAACGTTGTGTCATTTTTCAATTTTACATCTCCATTGCCCTTCACTATTACATTGTAGCTTGAGCTAAGTGACACAGTAGAAAGAATGTTCTATCTGGAGTGTGAGAACCCAGATTCAAATCCTGGCTCTGCCATATTCTTGCTCTGTGATTGTGCTTTGTAAAATGAAGGGGTATGAACTGCGTTAGACCAGATGTTCTCTAAGGTTCCTTCCAACTTGAAATCTAATGGAATTCTGGTCCAATAGTAAAATGTTTTGGTTAATACCTGGGATTTTATCCCAGTGGGAAATGCCTAGTGTAGAAAGGGTGTCCATCAAGGGAGATAAGAAACTCTTATCTAACATATTCTTAGATTATCACCTGAGGGGATGCAAGTTTAAACGATTCATTCATTGTTCACAGAGCCAGTGCATATCTGGGTCTTATCAAAGCCTTGTTTTCCAGAGCTATTAATTTCACCAACTGGCCAATAATAGGCCCCAGACCAAGCCTCACTTACGCATTGTTTAGGTTTTGATGCAAAAATGTTATGGATGGCTCAAGTGTGTACAGTAGGCTTGGAGTCAGGAAGACCCGAGTTCAAATTTGACATGAGATACTTATTAGCTCTGTGACCTTAGGCAAATCACTTCACCCTGTTTGCCTCAGTTTCCTCATCTGTAAAATGAGCTGGAGAAGGAAATGGAAAACCTCTCCAGTCTCTTTGCCAAGAAAATCCCAAAAGATCTTGAAGAATGAGACAGCTGAAAAACATCTCAACAGTAAACATAGACACATAAATTATTTATACATATGCTTATATTTATAAAGTTTATTTTGATTGACTATGAATACTTATAAAAATTTGCTTTTCTTTTTTTTTTTTAATGGGGGTGGGGATTGTGAGAGAAAATAAATTTGTTAACCAAAATAATAAGAGGTGGGAAGATGCCACAGATAGGAAGTCTTTTTACTTTGTTACAAGAGATCTCTCATGTTTGAGGAGTAATTGGTAAATATAAAAATTAGACATAGATAATACTTTTTAATAAAAAGTAGGACAAATTTAAGTTGGGACTTAAAGGAAGCCAAGGAAACCAGTAGATGGAGGTAAACAGGGAGAATGAATTAAAAGAAGTCCCTAAGTCATGGAATCTTTGTAAATAACAAACAACAAAATGTGGAATAAAACTCAAGCTAAGCACTAATGCAATGGAATTTGATTTATAAAAAAAGTAATTGGCAAGATGGAGGATTCAGTTGATAATTTTGTTAGGAAGAATGCCCATAAATTCCCTTCTGATTCCCTTATTTCTCTGCCCATTCTCAATGGGCACACAGTGCATGTGTACTTACCTACAGCCTGGTCCTAATCATATTCTACAACTATGGTCTCAAAAACCTGTATCCACCAACTCTTTTTACTATTTTCCTCCTTCCTAACTATCCTCATCAGAAGTTAAACCCTACTTATTGGTGCCTAACCTGAACTCCGAATGTGGTGTTGGTTTACACTGCTTAATCCAATCCATTGATTTTTCTGTAAAAGACGCACATATTTAAAACAGAGGTTCTTAGTGTGTGTGTGTGTGTGTGTGTGTGTGTGTGTGTATGTGTGTGCCTGCGCGTTATGAACTCCTTTGGTCGTTTGGATTTCTCAAAATAATGGAATATTTTTAAGTACATAAAATAAAATACATAGAATTACAAAGCAAACCAATTATAATGAAAATCAAAATATAATTTCTTTTTTCTCCACCCAAGTTCTGGAACTCTCTTGAATTCTGTCTATGATTAATGTTGGCACCAGGTTAAGGATCCCCATTTCAGAGGTTTACATTTGTGAACCTGTTTCTAGAGTGTAAAAGGATACAATGCATTAAAAAAGAAATTCATAATGGACAGAAAAGGCAGAATTGAAAACTACTTTTCCCAGGCATGATTTAGCATGACATATATGATTGCTGTAACCTAATGTACCCTGAAGTGATTCGAAACACCTCAAGCTGCATAATAGTGCAGATATACTGCTTGTTTGTGGCCATGGTTAAGGGCAAAAAGCAGAGGGAATTTAGAAATAGAGGAAACCACTTCACCCTTTGGCACCTCCCAGGCCCAGGGGCTTGTCTTCCCTGAAGCTCCCTCTACTCTGGGCTTCTTTGTATTTTGGTCCTACATTAAGAATTCTGAGTTTTCTACCTCCTAAATTAAAGCGAAGGCTCCAAGCTTCAGACTCTCTTCCCGTTTCCACCACCAGAGGCATTGCCATGGAGATGAACTCTTCCTAATAGGATTCTCTATACTCTAGTTGGAAGTACTAGAAAATACTAGAAAATATATTTGGGGAATAATGCTTTTTTTTTTTCCCAAATGTATCTCCAAAGCCTTAAACTAACTATTGGAAATCTTCTGTGCTTAAAAATTCAAGTCAATTCAATGTAATAAACATTTATTAAGTGCTTACTATGTATGTGACACTGTGCTAGGCATTGGAGATTACAGAGACAAAGCAGGTAGGCAATCTTTGTCCTCAGAGAGCTTATGTTCTACTGGAACTTACACTCTATGTTCCTCCTTCTCTTCCTCCTCCTCCTCTTCCCCCCTCCTTTCTTTCTCTTCTTTCCCTTTCTTCTTCTCCTTTTCTTCTTCTTTATTTTCCTCCTTTTTCCAGGAGAGAAAGTTAAGTGTGGTACAATGGCCTAGATCCTTGATAAGGAGGTAACATACCTGGAAACATGTCTTGGCTTTGCCATGGATTCATTGGGAGAACTTGAACTAATCACTGAACCTGACTGATATGAAAGCCTGGTCTTAAGATATCTCTATCTGTATCTCTTTGTATCTATATCCATATCCGCATCTATCTGTATGTATGTATATATGTATACACATATATGTATGCATACCTGTGTATATATGTGTATATATATATGTATATGTGTGTCAAGAAAAATATGACATGCAAAATCCTCTCAAAGAAGATAAGAGATAGATTGGTGTTCATGGTGGCAGTGGAGAAAGACATATGGACAAGGAATCAGGAGACACCTGGATTCTAATTCTAACTCCAATACTTACTAGCTTTGGAAACAAGGCTTAATCATTTGTTTGGTAGCTTAGTATAGTAAAAAGAACATTGCCTCTAGAGCCAGAGGTTCTGGTTTCCAATGTCATCTTTTATGCTTACTACCTCTGTAACCTTGGGCAAGGCACTTAACCTTCCTTGTCAGTTTCTTCATAGGTAAGAATGGGCTGGTATAGTTGGCTTCTGAACTATCTTCTAGCTCTGGATCTAGGATCTCATCCTGTAAATTCAAGTCTCAGTTTCCTCATCTCTAAAATGAGGCTAATAGTATCTACCTCATGGAGTTATGGAGACAAAATGAGATAATTTGTGGAAATTATTCTATAAATTATTATAAAATGATAGCATCCTAAAGATCAATTATATCAATAAAGCATTGTCAATAAATTAATCATTAGATTAACAACAATAACAGTAACTAGAGAAAGACATGAGGTCTAGTAAAAGTTCTAGGAGAAATCCAAAGAGGAAATGATTGCTTCTATTTGAGGATGGTGTTGGTTGGGATCAGGGAAGGGTTCATGACGAAGGTGGCTCCTGAATTGGGTCACTTCGTTAAAAGGGAGTCACAGAGATGGCAGAGGTAAAAATTTAAGAAAATAGGATAAAATTCAGAGTTTGGTTAAAATTTGATATCTATTTTGCTTTCTTTAAATATTTGGTTGTGGCATATACTTGCTGTTGCTAACTACAGTTAGCAATGCCTCTGCTGACCAGAAACATTACTATTTTCATAAAACATTCAATAAGCATGTAGTGCTACATGGGATGCCTCCACTTGCTCTCTTTTCACTCTCTCTTAACCCCTTACAATCTGGCTTCTGACTTCATCATTCCATTGAAACTACTCTAAGTTACCAGATTGCCAAACTCAATGACTATCAATCCTTATTCTTCACAATGTTTGCTGTTGTCAATCACCTTCTTCTCCTTGATAATGTCTTCTCTCTCCGTTTTTGGGACAGTATTTTTCTGGTTCTCCTAATCATCAGACCTCCTTTTCTGGATCTGTTTCCAGGTCATGCCCTTGAACTGGAGGTCTGTAGGTGTCCCACAGACCTTCCTTGGGTCTTCTCCTCTCCCTCTCTAATACTTCACTTGGTAATCTCATCAATTCGAGTAAATTTAATTATCATCTTTATGCTTATGATGTGCTTATCTACTTCTCCAAGTTTAATCTCTCTGCAGATTTTCAGTCTTGTATTTCCAATTACGTTTCAAATATCTCAAACTAGATTCTCAATAGATGTTTTAAATTCCACATATCCAAAACTGGACTAATTACGTCCCCTCTTAAACAATCGCTTCCCCATCCCTCCAAAATTCTCTATTACTGTCAAGAGTTCCACCATCTTCCCAATTCCCTAGGCTCATAACCTAGGAGTCATCCTGGACTCTTCACTCTCTTGAACTTCCCATATGCAATCTCTTGCCAAGGTCCATTGATTTCACCTTTGCAACATCTCTCAAATATACTCCATTCTCTTCTCTGATACACTAACTTTCCTAGGACAAACCCTCATAACCTTACACTTGTACTATTATAATAACTTACTGCTTAGTCTGCCTGCCTCAGATCTCCTCCTTGCCAATCCATTTTCCATTCAGCCAAAAAAATTACATGCAGGCCTGACAATGTCACGCTTCTACTCAATAATCTTCAGTAGCTTGCTATCACCTAAAGGATCAGTCCTGTTCAGCATTCAAAGTTCTTCATAGCCTAACCTCTCCATACTTCTCCAGTCTTGTCAGACTTTATTTCCTGCCATAAACTCTTTGATCCAGTAACTCTGGCCTCCTTGTTCAATGAAAAAGGTACTCCATCTCTCCATGTTGGCATTTTATCTGGCTGTCCTTTGCCAGGAATGCTCTCACTTTTTATCTCTGCCTACTGCCTTCCTTGACTTCCAGCTAAAACCTCATCTTCTACTGAAAGACTTATCCAAATACTCTTTAATTCTAGTCATTTCCCTCTTTTAATTGCTTCCTATTTTTCCTATATGTACCTTGTTTGTATATATTTATATGTATATAAGTATATATTTGTATGTATATTTATATACATATATTTACATATACTACACATGTACAAACACATATATAACTTATGTATGTGCACAAACACATACATTTACATGTACAAATATATATTTGTCTTTACATATAAATCGATACATATTTACATATTGATGTGCTTATTATATGTATATCTATTTAGCTAGTTGTCTCTTCAATTAGATTGTTAGTTCCTTAAGGGCAGAGACTGTCTTTTGCCTCTTTTTGTATCTTAAGTGGTTAGCACAGTGCCTGGCACATAGAAGTCATTTAATAAATATTTATTGACTCTCTGGTACTTGTTATTCTCTGTGAGGAATTCAAAGACATACACACACACACACAGACCTATACTGTAGCCCCCTTCCTTCATGGAATTTACAGTTTTGTGTGTGCGCACGTGTGTATGATGTATGCAAATAACCCATGCAAGTACCTATAACAATTATAACAAGATGGTTATACAAGGGAGTTTAAAAAGTGATATAAATTCAAACCAGGAAGAGAGGCGGCAAGGTGTCATTACTTTTTTTTAAGCTATAATTTGTATATTATACTTCTGACAAACATTCACAAAAATGAACATTGTGTGAGCAAATAGGAATCTCTATTACATGCACTTAGGTGTTCTAAAAGCATGAAATAAATTGAACATGGTTGAAAATACTGTCCTGCTTGTCTGGATCCCTTCTGAATTTCTTTTTTTGCTCTCATTTGGGTATAAAATCTCCCCAAAACAACCAACAACCTGTCATTGACACTCCTTTATTTTCTTCTTATCATGATATTCCCAATACCATCTTTTATCTTTTCATAGTCACACATTTCCAGAAAATATAGTTAAAAGAGTTTTCAAAGGCCAACTAGTATAAGAACGTCATTGGCATTCACTTTTTTGAGGAGTTTTTCCCTATAAAGTAATGACACAAAACTTTACATGTATAAGCCTGTAAAACCAATCACAGCAACACATTTGATGACTGCTGCTGTCAATAATTTTAAGGATCTAATTGCATAGTATAATGAACTCCCTATTTATTCGGCAATAAACTAAACATTATTCAGAAAAGTCAAGTATAACATTCATAGCAACATCTTTAAGCAGAACATGTCATCTAATACATATATGTATCTCATAACACTCAGTATATCAATATCATTGCATATATCATTGCATCCTCAACATCAGAGGGTCCCAGGCTAGGGTCTTCCCCAGCATGATGCATCCTTAAGGGACAGCAGAAAATACCATACCATCCACCCCTAGGTCACTATAAGAACAATCTCCTTAATTAACTGTGTACTGACAGAGTGTCCTCTCTCATCTTGAATCATGGCTGACTTTTAAATCCCAAGGTTCCTCTTCCATGGGCCAAATGCTCCCAGCTCTTGTCTGAGTTCATGCAAAGCCAGCTATCTTCTCCTGCTCCTTGTTTTAGCTTGTGGGAACTGTTCCACTCCAAACTCTTCCTGCTTCTGCCTGATAGCAAGCTCCAGGGGCTCCTGTCCACAGTTTTTGATTCTAGGAAAATGAAACTTAACAGGGCTATAACAATTCACTCATAAAGACCAACAGATAGGACTTCTATCTGAGAAATTAACACAAACCAGCAGACAGGGCTTCTGTCTAAGGAATTAACACAGATCAACAGACAGACTGCTGATATCACAAACATTATTTCTGTTAGGCCTCCCCACAAGCAAGTTCCCCTAGACATCTCACACTTGCTCCTCTTTCTCAGCTCTGCTTTTCTCTTTACTTCTCTTAGTTCTGCTTATCTCTCCAAACAATACTATATATATATATATATATATATATATATATATATATATATATACGTATACACACACACATATATATATATATATATACTGTTTCCAATCAAAGATTCTTGAGTGGCTCAATCAAAGCAAGACTCAATCAAAGGCACTTGATTGGCTCAAACTCCATCCAGAAAAACAGCAAAAAAAATCCTACTCTGCTTGCTATTACAAAGCCATGAGGTAGGATGGTTTATCCATTACTCTCCAAGTTGTGCAGCTGACTCTCTGGACTTTCTTTATCATGCTGCAGAAGCCCCTAGACCCTTGAGTTTTTTTGACATTTCATATTGAAAACACCCTCCACTCCTGTAGTCTTGTAGTCTTTCTTGATCTCCATCTCTCTCTCGTTGCTCTCTCGGACTTTCAAAGGCTGTCTCGGTAGAGTCCAAGCTCTGGCAGGATTTGCTAACCTGGAAAGACTTTGAGGATGGAGATGAAGATGGATTGCCTCTCTCTTTTCTTAGCACTAGACTGGAAAAGAAAAGAGAAACTCTTCATCTGAAAAACAAAAGCCAAAAGCCAAAATTAAGCTCCTTGAAGGCAAGACCTAGTATACATTTATTCCCAGCACCTAGTGTAATGTCTGGAGCATAGTAGGCACTTAATAAATAATTCTTGGTTGATCGGTCATTTAGAAGAATGGCCACCGGGTTATTAGATTACTATATCATTGTTATTAGGCCCAGAAATTGATGAATTTGTCTCCCCATTGACTGCAGACAGTATGAAAACACTGACTAGATCAGGGCTCTTTTTTTTTAAAGACTGCAATAGTGAAGAAATGTGTCATGACCAGGTGATTCTGTTGGGGTTTAAAAAAAAAAAAACTTTTCTCTGGCTCATTGTGGAAGGGAAGAGTAGAAAATGTCCAGCCTTCTTTTCAACAAATTGTCTTAAGAAAAACACTGGCTTACTATTTCAATTCTTGGACCTGATATGCTGTTTGGTGCTGCCACAATAATCCAGTTGTGCAGAAATCAGTGTTGTTTGATTTAAAGCACAAGAGCCCAAAGGACAGAGACCACACTCTTGTGAACTCTCATTTTAAAAAGTGTCCGGAACATATAGGCACTTATTTTTATCTTTAGGTGATGATGATGATTTGAGATACAATAAAAATTGGACAATTTGTTCACTTAACATTTATCTCAGAAGTGGCACTTTGTCACAGATAAATGTGGAGGACAAGGACAAGTCAGACTCTACAGCAAAATAAAATTTAAGAGGCAGGACTGTGGAATGTATGACTTACTTTAGGAGAAAGGAACTGATGTTGAAATTCATATAAGCTCTGGCTGATTGGAACTTTTGACAGGGTATCTCAAAGCAATGGCAAGGTAATAACATGATGGCATACAAATTATCTCATTACTCTGTGTTATACAAGGGGCAGAGACAGGAGAGTGTTGGTAAATGTTTAATTATCATTTCTTTGGAACAAATGTACACATGACATATATATGCTTTTAAGTTTAATATTCATTATTAACATTTTCTCCTTTTCTTTCGTAAGTCTATAAAACCAATGAAATATAATGCTTTTATTTAAAATGCTTTATATAATGCTTTTATTTGTGGCATTTGCCAATTTCAGGGGTATAAATGCTCACACTGAAAATTTAACAATCAATTCTCAGGAATAGGTAAGAGTTGGCTCTAGAACACATCTAGTTTTGTGATAGTAAACAGGAAGTAATTGATTACTTATAAAGTCTTGCTGTGATTAGTGAATCTCAGAACTGGAATAGAACTCATAAGTAATTTCATATGTCACAAAATACAACAAAAATTCTCTTATGTCATCTAAAGCAATTTGTCATCATTCAGACCCTGCTTGAAGATGTTCAGGAATGGGGATTTTACTGCTTCCTGATGAAATTTATTCTACTCTTGAGCAACCTGAATTGTTAAGAAATTTTCCCCTAACATCATGTCTAAATCTACCTCTCTGCAAATCCTCTGAGTCCAAGTAGAATGGGTCTTACAGTTCTGTAAGGTAACCCTTCAAACACTCAAATAATAATGTCATTTTCCTCCTCCAAACTCTCCCCTCTCCACCAAAGTTTTCTCTAAGCATTCAATTTCTTCAGTCAGTCACCTTGACTGTTCTTGTTTGGACATGCTCCAGTTGACGGAATTCCTCTCCTCAAATATATTGCCCAGAACTGAATGCAGTAATACAGATGTGGTTCGATTAGGACAAAGGACAATGGTGATACCATCACCCTCACTTAGAACAGAATATTTCTATCAACATAGTCCAAATAAGACTTTATTCTTCCCCTTTGGATGTCATGTATCACTGCCATGGGACACTCCTAGTGAGCTTGGAATCAGGTCTTTTTCACATGATTCACAATCTAGAATACATTTTGTTTTTCTCTTGTTATTGTTCTTGTTTAATTTTTTAAAATTTAGGTATAAGATTTTACATTTATTGCTATCACATTCAATAGCTTTAATTTCAGCCCATTCTTTTAGCCAACTAAACTTATCTTCTCAGCCTTATGCCTTCATCCAAATTACTGTGATTCAATACACAACAGAAACAAAGGACCAAGGACAGAGCCTTTGGGTATTCAAATAGAGATATCGATCTAATTTAATTCCATTCCCATTTGAACATTTCAAAGTCCTTCTCATGTGCAAGGTAGATCATAGGATCATAGATTTGGAATTGGAAGGCACTTCAAAGGCCATTCAATCTTATCCCCTCATTTTACAGGTGAAGAAAATGAAGCTGAGGCAGATTGAGACGTGCTCAGGGCAACTCAGCTAGTAACTGTTTGGATTTATATTGAGTCAACTCTCTTGGGGCCAGACCCAAAGAGACTATTTTTGAATTAATGTAGCTACATGTCCTCATTTTAGTGTCACATGTAATAATAATGAGTAATAATAGCTAGAAATACAGGTGCTAGTTTGTCGTTCAATCCCTTCAGTTGTGTTTGACTATTCACGACCCTATTTGGGGTTTTCTTGGCAAAGTACGGAAGTGGTTTTGCCACTTGCTTCTCCAGCTCCTTTTATAGATAAGGAAGGAACCTTGAGGCTAACAGGGTTAAGTGACTTGTCCAGAGTCATACAGCTGGTAAGGTCTGAGGCTGGATTTGAACTCATGAAGATGAATCTTCCTGACTTCAAGCCGGACACTCTATCCAGTACACCACCTATCTGCTTATGGATATTATTAGTATTCCCATTTGACAGATAAGGAAGCTGAGGCTGAGAGAGGTTATATCTTACACAGCTGGTAAATGGATTTGAACTTGGGTCTTCTTGATTCCAAGTCCAACACTGTCCACTGCGCTACTCTTGCTGCGGTTGCATAGATAGGATGAAACCAAGCACCTGGAAGCTTTCAGGAATACATAGGTATTTACATTCATAATTCTCCATAATTTAAAATGTACAAACTTGTAAAAAAAATGAAGGATAAGAATAAACTTGGAGAAAACTTGAGAACTCACGTTCTCAGAAGAGATTATTCAAGAAAGCTTGGAAAATAGTTCTAGTGAATAAGACATTCAGTATGTGATAAATCCAAGTACTTGCTAATAGAATTGGTGAATAATCTCCTACAGAGAATGTGGTTCTGGGGTCTCCAAGGCAGGTTGAACTGACCCCCATGGCATCCAGTGTGTCAGCATTCCAACAGTGTAAGACAATGACAGTTGGTGTTTGACTGGGTTGGGAAGCATAGGATAACAGAAAGGTTGGTGGCAGGTCTTGACCCAGATCTAATAAATCAAGAATGCATATAACCAGTGGGCTTTTCCTAGAGGGTGAGTGTGGGTTGGAATGGCTTTTTACAGTGTCTCAAACCTCCTCCATGAAATGTTAGCCCCAGTCCAACTCACTCCCCTTCAAAGCCGCAATTGATGAGTTCTCCTTCAGAGCTCTCAAAATGCTTTCTATCTTTATTATAAACTTTTCACACACCTTTTCTCCCCTATAATATTTTATGTTACATACAGGCAATAAGTAAGTTTAACTCATCTTTGTATCTCCAATAAACATCATACATCAGCAGTTCAGTTAAATAAAAAACCAAAGAAAACAAAAAGACAATTATTAAGCAATCCCATATGCCACAAAATTGTATTAGGTGCAAGGAGGTGCGGTACAGACAAAATTTTGGTGCACGTAGTAGGGGTGCATATATAGTAAATATTTGCTCTATTTCTATATCAGAGCTCTTTTATAGTTCTTTCAGACTGACTTCTCATCCTGCCTTCTTCCAATTTGCTTCTGCTCAATACAACCCATGACTTTTTTCCTATTCCCACCTATAAACCACCACACCTCCTCCCTTTCCTTGCCATGTTTTTCCTCTTATCCATTGTCTCCCCCCAATCTCCAGATTTCTATTTTAACGACTTTATAGTATTTGAACTGTATTAGCTCAGCTTCTTGCATCTTTTTGTTTTGTGTCTAGCACCCTGTTGGAACTTAACACTATGCTAGCAATGATAGTAAGGGCCCACAATGCAGACTTACCTTTCCTAGGAGGATTTTATGAAATTTGAGAAACCAAGTGATTGTACTGTTTGGGAAGTCCCTAATTTCCCAAGGTTTGCTGAGTGAACGCTGAGAGGGATAGGGCATGAAGGGAACCACAGCTGCCAGGAATTCTACTATGGCATACAGCAGGGATACAAAAAAAAATATTTTTTTTTTACAACCAAACTTCTCACAGCCAAGTTTTAAACAATTTAAATAAAGCAAAGTAGTCAATTAGAGATGCTTGAGGAAGCCAGGCACGTATCATCTGTGTCAGCAGCAGAGGAGAAGAAAATATTTAGCCTTTGCAAGCTGTGACCACTTCAACCGTGTATGATGATGTTGCCTTACAGAAGAGTGAAAGAATACATTGAATACCTCAGAGAGATTAATTTCCCCAGAAAAAACAAAGGAAGATCCTTTGATTACATTTAAATATTTCCTTGCCAATGCTTGGGGAATTCTAACATTCCTCTCTTGCAAAGGAAAGCTTTTGTGCCTGGGAAAAAGGTGATTAGGGAAACGTGGTTCAGAAAGAGAGATGGAGGGAGGGAGGGAAGAAGGGAGGGGGTGGGTGGGAGGAGGGAGGGGGGGATGGTTTCTGCAGTAACACAGGTGCAACAGTTTGAAGTGAGTGATGGCCTTACAAATGACTCTGGCACAGAGCAGAGGAAACTCAAGGAAAAGATTAATTGAATTACAGCGACAGTGTGTGTGCATTTTATTTCTGCTGTTGAGTCCAAATGGATTGTGAGGCTGGCTGACCAGCTGGGGAGGGTCAGAATATTGAGGAAGTAGGAGGGGAGATGCATGAGCAAATTTCCTGATGGGGAGGAAGACCTAGCTTGCATGCATTTTAATAAAACAGTTTGGGGTTTAAGAGGTTTCAGTTTGTCAAACTTTTTTTCATTTAGGAGAGTATTAATTACCATGAAGTTAAGGAGATGGCTGGGGCAGGTGCATCTTCCCCATAAGCAAGCATAATATATGAAAATTGAAATGTGTACAAGTTGAAATTGACAACACAACTTAAGATGCTCATTTAGCATTTCTTCTGGGCTATCTCCCCAAGTCAGCACAGACACCCTCATTGGTGTCTGCTATCCCAACAGGTTTTCCAGTACCCTGTAGATTCAGACTCCTACTACTGTAGCTCATGAACCCCCAGTGGTTGGTTCCATGATACAGTTGGAGTTTGGTAAAGTTAGGTTGACAAAAATAACAATCGCAAAATATTTGCCCCAAAATGTGGGATATGTTCTTTTACAGGCACATACAGGGTCCATGGTAAGGGTGAGAATGAATGTGTTGTTAGGCATACATGTATGGAGCACATGACTGATTTAATTTATAGCTCCAATACTTTAGGTCTTTGATATCCTCCTTCTCCTAATGAAGTCCTCACCAAGCTCCCTTCTGTCTTGAATGTTTTTGCTGGCAGAGGTGTTCAGCTGGGCCCTCACAGTCTGCACCTCTTCAAAGTTTTACTATTGATTATTAGGGATAACTCTCTTTTCCTTCCCTTCCCCATCTTACCCTTCCCCTTCCTCTCCTTTCCCCTTTATTTCCTTTCCTCCTCCTTTCCTTTCCCTTCTTCCCTTCCTTTTCTTCTTTCCTCCCTCCATGCTTTCTTCCTTTTTTCTCTTCTTTCATCCTTCCCTCCCACATTTTCATTCCTTTTCTTCCTCCCTCCTTCCCTCCCTTTTCCTTCCTTCCCTCCTTCATTCCTTCTATTTTTTCTTCCTTCCATTATTCATTCCTCCTTTCCTTCCTGCTTCCTTGCCTTTCTTGGTTTTCTTGCCTTCTTTCTTCAGTTTTAGAATACGCTGGCCATGGAGTGCCAACTCTGGCAACACCTTCTATCCATTCTGGAAGAGGCTTAAGTATGGGAGGCATCAAACTCTATGTCAGTCTTCTAAGGCTGTGCATAGCTATAGTCAGAGAAGTTCCCAAGGAAAAGGATGGTTACCATGGAGCCTGGTGGTTTAACTAGATTTTACTAACTAGCTATTTCCCTAGAATTTCACTAGATAATTTGGTAGTGACACCAAAAATGAGTACGAGAGACATCATCAGGACAGAAAAAAAACATGATAAAAAGAAACCTACAGCCTTGCTGACAAATACTTAAAGGGGTTGTCATGTAAATTAGTGATGTCAAATTCAAATAGAAACAGGAACCACTAAACCATTCGTAAGGATTCCTGTGAATCAGATATCAATTAAAAAAAAAAACCAAACACCAGTGCTTCTCTCTCTCTCTCTCTCTCTCTCTCTCTCTCTCTCTCTCTCTTTCTGTCTCTTTCTCTCTCTGTCTCTGTCTCTGTCTCTCTCTCTCCCCTCTCTGTCTCTGTCTCTGTCTCTATCTGTCTCTGTGTATCTATTTATCTTTCTTTCTTTTTTGTTAATATCTCAACACATTAAAATCAGATAGAAACTACATTTTAATCTGGTTCAGACTGTACTACAGAATGTTATGGGTTGTATGAGACCTGCCATGTGTTTGATATGTCTTATATAGGAAACAGATTAGACTTATTATGCTTGTCTCTGGGGGAAACAACGACAGCTAACATTTATATAGTGTCTTAAGGTATGTCCCACTGCATCCGGGCCATCTCCAGTTGTGCTGACTTATGTCTTGCCACTGGACTTTTATGACTGTGGAGGAGAGAATGAAGCCAATGACATTCCACGACTCTGCCTCACTGAAATCCAATTGCCCAGCAAGCCAAGACACCACCATGCTGATGTCATCAGTCCTCTTTGAGAAGAAAGATGAACAACAAACAACAGTGTCTTAAGGTTTGCAAAGCACTTTACAAATATTAATTTTATCCTTCCCACAACGTTGGGTGGTGTTTTATTGTTTCCAGTTTACACAGGAGAAAACTAAAGCAGACAGATGTTAGGTGTCTTGCTCAAGTTAACATAGCTAGTCAAAGGCTGAATTTGAACTCAGGTCTTCCTGATTCCAGTTCTAATGTTCTATACATTGTACCACAATGACGACTTTTTAGGTTGACAGATTTGGACTCAGTATAGGAAAGGGATTAATAATTAGCACTCTCCAAAATTGTCTTGTAAGATTTTAATTCATTAGAAGTGTTCAAATAGAGGCTAAATGTCCTTTTATCAGGGAGCTGGTCAAGGGGATTCACATGTTGACTGGGTAGCGGGTTGGACTAAATGAACTATCAGAAGCTTATGAATTCTGAAGTTTTCTTTTTTAACAGCAAATATCAGGAAAGGAGTTATAAAGGAGGAATTAAAAATAAAGAACCTATGTGATGATTGATACAAAATTCTAGTTGGAAGTTATTGGCCAACATTAGATTCTGTTCAACCAGGATCCTTTAAGAGGTTTAATGGTCACAGGGTTCTTCACACAGACACACAGACACACACATACACACACACACACACACACACACACAGACGGTGCTAAATCCCAATAAAATAGAGATGACTAACACTCCTTCCTCCCTCCCTCCCCCCTCCCCCATCTACATTAGGTTAAATCGTTGCTGCTAGTGGGGAGATGAGGAGGAGGAAGTTGAGAAGCAGGAGTAGCTGCATGGATAGAATTCTAGAGGTCAGTGGAATTTGCTGGTTCTAACAGAGACACCAGCTCCTGATATCAGGCCTGTTAAATCCTCTGGAGGAATGCCTCCAGAGAACCACACTGCCCCAGAGGTTGCACCATTCTTGGACCAGAAGACGTAATAGTTCAAAATGGGGTGACAGGTGGTGGGTGCTGCTGAGCAAAATGAACATTTTCTTTCATGCATAAAGTCTTTCAAGTGTGTGAAAGTCTACCATGGGAAAATCAGTCGATTGATAATCCTTTATTTAAATGCCCACTATATACCAGGCATTGCGCTGGGGCTCAGAATAAAAATACAGTGAAGAAAATAATTCCCACTCACAAGGAGTTAAAATCCTAACAAAAGAAGGATTAGATGTTACAGGGTGGACGGTTTTAATTTGTAGAAGATATTCCTAACGATTAATAATAGTAACTTTGACGAGGATGATGATGACAAATGTTTACTATGTGCTAGACATTTTATAATTATTGTAATTTTATCCTCACAACAACCTCAAAACAACTCTGGGAGGTAGGTTCAATTTACAGCTGAGGAAACTGAGACAAACAGAGATTAAATGACTGGTCCAGGGTCACATAGCTGGTAAGTGTCTGATGCTGGATTTGAACTCAGGTCTTCTTGCCCAGCAGTCTATCTACTGTGCCAACTAGCTGCCCAATGATTAAGTGGAATGGGTTGCCCCAAGATATAGTAGGATTCCTTTTGAATAGAACTCTTCTAGATCTCATCTAGATGCTAGGTGAATATAATTGGGGGTATGATAGGGGAGATTCTTGTTCAGATATGAGCAAGATTATACAGTGTAGTTCCTTCCAACTACAAATTTCTGATTGGCTTGACCATGATCATGTATGCATTATATTTTGGGAGGAGGACATGAAACCTGACCTTTCCTTCTCAGAGGACAGCTCTGTACCCATTGCACTACACTATCTTTCTTCTTAGTTTAGCAAAATGCCAGCTTGATGAATCACTCTGTATTTTTTAGCTCCCTTCTCCCCATTACAATCTTTCTCAATTATTTAAATGGTAGAAGGGTTTTAATCTTCCCAATTTCTACTCCATTGTAAACTAGTTCAACTTTACACTTTCCTCTACTATCAAATCTTATTCTCCCTTGCCCATTCCACTGAAAATACCTTGCCAAACCCCAACCTGGATTACTACTACTATCTGCCTCTTTTGTTCCTACTCAAGGCGGGCAGCTAGGTGGTACAGTGGATAAAGCACCAGTGCAGGAGTCAGGAGGACCTGAGTTCAAATCTCACCTCAGACACTTGACAGTCACTAGCTGTGTGACCTTGGGCAAGTCACTTAACCCCAACTGAATCATCCTGGGTCATCTCCAGTCATCCTGATGAATATCTGGTCACTGAATTCAGATGGCTCTGGAGGAGAAGTGAGGCTGGTGACCTTGCACAGCCCTTCCTCACTCAAAACAAAGTCTAGTGCAAGTCATGTCATCATTTATCTTTGATGGATGGCATGGTCTTCTTCAGAAACAAAGGACACACACACACACACACTCAAGTTAGCTTGTTACCTCCTGGGCCATTACCAGTTTTGTCTTGCCCCTGGACTTCAGTGACTCTGGAGGAGAGAACAAAGCTGATGACTTTGTGCAGCTCTGCCCCATTCCTATCCCATTCATGTGCAAGCCAAGACATCACCCTTGTGATGTCATCAGTCCTTCTTGAGAATGAAGGATGAACAACAGGGGTTCTGAGGATCACGTACTTGGAATGTGGGCAAAATACTTGTTGGTTATATATTATTGAGAGATATGTGAAAATCTACCAAGAACCTACCATCTGAACATACTCTTCACAATTTTTCATTTAGTCTTTGGGGAGATATGTTAACCCCTTCATTCTCCTTCAGATCTAGAGCCCTGCGCTAATTAATTATTAATGATATTCTGGTACCACCTGTTGTTCCATTCTATCACTATCCAAGTAGAAATCCCCTCCAGTACAGCTGTGGGTCTTAAATCATGTCAATGATGAAGTTTGGAATATTTTAGTATGGAGAATGAATATTCCTTGAATAAGATCAGAGCTGAAAAAACTGCAAGGCATTAAGTTTTGTTTGAATTGACAAGTTATTTTCCCCCAAAATTTAACCATTATACAAGCTCCAAAACTGTCTCTATAATTCTCTTCCTTTTAGAATAATTTTACTCCTCTCTTATTTCCTAGATCAGACACTAACTAGCTATGTGACCTTTGGCAAGATAATACTTAACCTCTCTAGGCTACATCATCATCATCAGCAAAAATGTCTAGGATTTCACTTGAGTTCTGCGGTCCTTTGCAATCTCCAAAAATAGTATGCTAATTTCTAACAAGATCTACAATAATTGCGTTAAATTAAGATCCAGAATTTGTATTAGTCTTGTAGAGTTCTAAGTTCCATCTGTTTCCTAGTAGGTTTCAGGTTATGCTGACCATGAGACAGTATCCTAGCTTTGGAGCTATGAATTAGGGAAACTGATGGAGATGGCCATCAATTTCCAGTCATGGCAATACATTAGGGTTACTGTCAGAAGATGTTTGGAAATAGACTTTGAATGAATGTCGTCTTTTCTGGGTGACTTTGTTTGAGACAGAGTTTGAACTGGGTAGAATCTGATTAAATCTCAAATATTCTATTTTTTTTAAGAGTATGAGTGGGCCGTCTGGTGAAGCCTGTGGACCCCTTCTGAGAATAATGATAAATAAAATCCATAGGATTACAAAAGAAAACAACTATGTTGAAATATAGTAATAAAATATTACTACAACAAATTCATAACCCCAGGTTAGTAACCCTCAGAGAAAGTATGTATATTTGGGTTGGGAGAGAAGAACTTGAGATGACATTAAAAACAACCCAAAACTTTTAGTTGATGGCATAATTAGAGAGGGGAAGGAATTGGATTGCTTTTGGAATTAGGAAAGCCCTACTTTCAAAGATTATCTCCTATACTTAGTAATTATGTGGTTGTGACCAAGTCATTTAACTTCACTGATTCTCAGGTTTTTTTAATCCGAAAAACTGAAGTGATCATATTAATAGTTCTTATTAAACAGGGCTATTGTGAAGCTCAAATGTGACAATTTTGTAAATCGTATTTGCAAATTTTTACTATATAATATTTTGCAAACCTTGACTATATAAATTCCAGGGATCATAATATACCTCTTTGTAAATATCCATCTGCCAACAAATAATGCTCTTTTCAGGAAGATTTGGTTTGTCTTCATTAATCCAGAAAATCCTCCTCACTATTAAGAAGTGTATAATAGCACTTTAAGAAGTTTTTCAGTTTAAAGTTCAGAGCCAATGGAAATAATTTCCAGTGCCAGGACCTAACACTACCAGAGTAGCTGATACTTCCTAGAGTACAGGGCCATTTCTGCCAGCTACCTCTATGTATTCACAAGAGCTCTATTCTTGGTTACTCACCAGCTGTTTGACGGGGCCAGTCATTTAGCTCTACTCAGCCTCAGTTTCCTTATGAGTAAAATGAGATGGGCTGGGCTGGATGATCCCTAAGGTTCCTTTTCATTTTAATATTCTGCTTTTAATTATCTAATTTCTTTTCTGATTAAGTATTTGAATGAAAAAGGACCTCATAGATCATCCCAATTCTATGTGAGTATGTGTGTGTGTGTGTGTATGTGTGTATATGTGTGTGTTTCATGGATCTATTTGGTGGTCTGGTGAAGGTTTAATGATCTTCAGGGTCTATTTTAAGTTTCTGCACCAATCATCGTGTAAGGATAGAAAAAAATAATGAACAGTTTGGTCATCTAGGAGGGATTCTAACCACGACATATAGTGAAGATGAATGTCTTTGGATACACATGAAAGTCCGCAGTAGCAACATGTTCACAGAAAACGAAAATGAGGTTGAATGAAAAGACTTCTGGGATAGATATTCCATGTACTTTCCGTTCTTAATGTCACTTCTGTGCATGAAAAGACTTTCAAAGGAAGACCTAGACTCTAGGTTCTAGAAACACTTGGAATATGCCACCATTTTACCAAGAAGGAATCACATGTTGTAAAGAGATACCCCCCCCAAAGGCACAGAGTAGATTAGTAACTGTGTCGAAAACAGGACCCATTCATCGAATTGAATTGATTGTTAAATCCGAAATAAGATTTCACTTTTATATTTTGATTTACAAAATTCTCTTCCTACTACAATCCTGTGAGGTCGGTACTAAAACTATCATTCCCTCCACTTTACAGATGAGGAAACTGAAGTTTTAAAGGTTTAAGTGACTTGCCCTTGGGTAATAAATGGCTTAGCCAGGACCTAACCCTTCTGAACCCAAGTTCAGGGCTCAGTCTACTACAGTTTATTATTTTTCCTGTAGCCCCCTTTTAATGCAATTTCTTATAACTTATTACTCTTCAGAAAAAATCTAAGGAAAATACTCAAAATCATGAACTTCTAATTTCTGTGTGTGTGCATGTGTGTGTGTGTGTGTGTGTGTGTGTGTGTGTGTGTGTATGAGTGTGTGTGCATGTATTACCATAACCACCAGAATTTTACTTTCTGATAACACTGTATTTTAATTCCATTCCATTCAGTACATGTGTGTTCATCACTTGCTGTATGTAGAGCACTGTGCTAGGTATACACAGTACAGAGATGCAGATTTTTCCATTAAAGAGCTTACAAACTAACACAGGGAAAAGCATATACACATTAATAACTGATAAAAAAATACAATAACGACAAGGGTGAGATTTTGGCAAAATGCTAAGACCAGTTGGAGGAATGAAGGATTAATTTTATTTGGCAGGAAGAGAAGGCTTGGAGAAGGGGAAGGTTGTAGAATACTTAATGGAGGAGATGGACCCTGAGCTGGGTCTTGAAGGATAAGAAGGACTTGAATAGTTGATGGTAGGAGCTGAAGAAGTATATAATATATGCTGAAAAGGCACTAAGGTGAGAGAGGGCAAGATGGGAATGGGAAATAGAGAACAGACCAGTTTGGCAAAGACACAGTGCAAGCGAACATGCAGTGTGAGAGATGAAGCAGAAAATTACTTTAGAGCTAGACTCTATTAAGACAGCTAAGTGGCACAGTGCATACAGAGTTCCCCATCTAAAGTCAGGAAGACTTATCTTCCCAAGTTCAAATCTGGTCACTTACTAGCTGTATGACCCTGGAGAGGTCACTTAACTCTATTTGCCTCAGTTTCCTCATCTGTAAAATAAGCTGGAGAAGGACATGGCAAACCACTCAGGTGTCTGCAAAGAAAATTCCAAATGAGGTCGGACACAATTGAACAATAGCAAGGGTGTAGAGGATCTTGAATGCCAGGATTAGGTATTCACGATTTATTCAACTGGAAATGAGTTGCTGCTGCAGGTTTTTATTTTTTTCTTTAAAGAGGTTACTTATCAAAGCAGTGTACTACAGAGACAGGCAGAGATATGTCGAACGGATTGGGATGTACTTCATGAAGCAAGAATTCAAGTTCCAGTTTTCAATAATCTAGCTAAATAAATGAGCACCCTAGAAAAGAGAAAGGAAGAGATGGTCAAAAAAAAATTGTAGAATTAGAATGATCAGGCCTTGGCAACTTACTAAATGTCAGAGACGAGAATAAGGAGAAATTCAAAGGTAACTCAAAGACAACAGAAATACACTTCCTAAAGGAAAACAGTACCCGTACCTACCCACCTTCTCCCACTGATGCCTGAGGTGTCATACGTGACCCCAAAATTATTTTCCACATAACGGGTACTGGAGCTGTACAAGATAATCTGCATTTCTATTGATAACCAAAATGCCAATAGGATGCTGGGAACAGGGACAAAATAGGGTAAAAGCTAGGAATGAAACTACCAGGAGCTTCTGGCTCATGTATCCGGGATTAGGAATGAACCTTAGAGGATTTCTTTTTTTGCATTTTCAACGGAACTGTTACTTGTCCATTTGTATTATGAATGTAAATTGATGCTAACTGCATGACTGACATCTAGTGGATATATTCCAGTGTTGCTCTTTGCAATGAGTATTTTTTCTTGGCAGACAAACAAGTTCTATTAGAATTCTTTGGAGCCCAAACTGGGTGGAAGAGTCAGATTTGATGAATTTTTTTAAATGTAAGATATGGGCTGAAATTGAACAGTAATGAAGTGAGCATTTACCCTTTGAAAATGAAGCTTTATAAATCTAGATATATTTTGGAGAGAGAACTATGGTTTAAGAAGAGAAAAAAGTTCAACCAGTAAAACATAGGTTTTGTGTAGCTCATTAAAAAAGCTACAAGACCTCATTCATATTAGAGTGAGCATACCCAAACACACACACACACACAATTACACGCACCCATACATGTGTACTTGTGTGCACACCCCCCCCCCCCCGTGTTATATCAACTGCTTCTTGCCTGGACTTTCTTTTTCTGATGTTACTACATATACTTGCTCTGTAGTCTACAAAAAGGTGTGGTCTCCTGATAATTAAATAACCCCCTCCACTGTCCCATGGTTGGCAGACTTTTCAGCATCAAACTCTGAATGTTGACAGGAAAGATGTAAATAAAATTATGTCCACGTGGTACGTGACTTCTGAGAAATTCTCATTTCTATTACAATGGGTGACATTCGAGGGTCATGGTACACTTGAAAAAAAAGCATAGCTCTAGAACGGTAAAGCATGCTTTAGGAATTAAAAAAAAAAGAGTAAGGGGAGGAGTCCTGGTTTTCCTTAGGCACAAATAATAAATATATTACAATTCAAAAAAGCCAGGAAAGAGAATGTGTTTGTAAAAAAGCAAATCTTAGTTTTTGAAAACGGTATCAACATTTTTATTATTAAGGGTTGAGATTAAACCTTGAGGATCTGAGCAGGCAGCCCTGTGTGATACAGCGGCAGCTCATATTACAGAAATGCCACTGTGGGTCAAAGAAGTCCTTAACTGCCGGCAATAAACAACATTTTGACATGCAATCTTGTAGACCTTTCAATGATAGTTTCCTAACAGAAGTTTTCTGCCAAAGAAATTACTTTTCACTCCCCCACCCCCTGGATATGTGAAAATTTCAAGTGGAGATACAAGCCCTGTTCTTAGAGGGCATCTTGTCAGTGACAGCAGCCCAGCTCTGTAAATTGCATTGTCCAGAACACTCACGTCCTGTATAACAGTTGTATTTCATAATAAAAGGAGTCACCCTGCTTATCACCCAGGACAGATGGCTTGGGTTTCTATTCATAACTACCAACCCATCAGAAAGAGCTTAGAACTGAGCATTTAGGTCCTTCTTTCCTCTTAGAATGGAGCCAGGGAATGGGATAGCCTTTATTAGCAGGTCTAATGAAGGGACAAGTGACAGAGCATTTGTATGTGTGCCTCTAAGGTAACAAAATCACAGATTTAGAACTGGGAGGGACCCTGAGTTCAGCTCAGGTCACCAAGTTCAATGCTTTTTCCTTATAGATAAGGGAAGTTTTGGAAAGAAAGCAAACCCATGTTTTTAATATGTCTTTTTCATCTGTATTCATTGATTTCTAATTAAAGCCCATCTAATAGAAGCTGGTAAGATGCTATGATGCTGAATAAAGTTGAATTTCTGAACTTAGATGCAATTCTAATTTTTAGAAAAGCCCATCACCAGAAACTGTTTTTTTCTTCCATTTTTAGCAGTCATATTAGAGGCTGGCACATAGTAGAGGTGCTTAATAAATGCTTATTGATTGATTTGTGGAATTTCCTCATTTTTTCTCTCTATATTGGTAATACCTTTCTGCATTTGCATAGTACAGTCATTTAGATGCAGTGAAAAAAAATGAGGAAAAATCTTCATGTTTCCAGGTAGTCACGTACTTGGTCATGTATAGACAAACTTGAAAGTCCCATCTTTGTGCATTTCCTTTTCATCTATATTCTTAGAATCTCTAGTTTTCTTCAAGGTTTAGCTCAAGTATCACCTTTTACATCAGACCTTTCTTATATGTCAAAAAACATTTTCCTTGTGCTCCCCACCCTTAGGCACAAATAATAAATATATTGCGATCCAAAGAAGCCAGGAAAAAGAACGTGTTTATAAAAAATCAAATCTTAGTGACCGTATGAAAAAGAAACTGTGGCAGAATGGATAAAGGGATAGACATGGAATCAGAAAGCCCTGGATTCAAATCAGGACTCTGATATTTAACTAACTGGGCAAGTTACAACTTCTACATGTTTCAAGCAACTCCCTTGGATGGATCTACTACGTAAATGAAATTTTGCCTCTAGAAAGAGAGTGCTCCAACGTGGGATTTCCCCACAATGGGGAAATCACAGATCCTTCTTATATTTGCATATCTAGTCTGTATATGCATGAATGAGATCTTTACAGCACTGCCAAAAATCATTTGTTAATATAGCAAACTCTATAATTCTAAAAATAAAGGGGGCGGAAAATCCATATAGACACACATACACATACAGACCAATATGCAGGACAAAAACTTGCTGGCTGTCTCTTCCTGCTTCTCAGAAAAGATTTAATAACACAGCTCTAGCTCATAATATTGAGTCTTTGTTATTTTTAGTAAACATACAAGAGCTCATTTGGTACAGTCCCAAGAAATGCTATAATTAGAATTAAAAATCTTTGTCAAAGCAAACGAGCCAAGTGTATTTCATGATGAAGCATGGCTCAGGTCATGCTTTCTTTACATATCCCTTAGCATTTTGTATAAGCAAAGTGCTCAGAAATAAGATTATTGGAAGATCACCAAAGCATCTCTGTCTGAAAGGTGGAGAAACAGAGGGTGAGAGTTTGAAAGACATATAGGATACTAGCTGCAGTGTTAGTATCATTATTTGGTATGCTTCCTGACCAGGGCTCTCTTCCAAGTCTATTGGGAGGTATACTATTCCTCTGTGATTTTCTCATAGGCACAAGGTGGAGTGAGGAATAATTGAGTTCAAATCCCACCTCAGACACTTACTAGCTGTGCAACCCTGGACAAGTCAGTTAAACTCTCTCAACCTCAGTTTTCTGATCTGTCTGTAAAGTAGAGATAATATCATCTACCTCACAGGGTAGTTGTGAGAATCAAGTGGGATATGTAAAGGGCTTTGCAAACCTTAAAGCATTATATACATAGCAGGCATTATTATATAAAGGTATCCAGGTTGTATAGTGGATAGAATGCCAGCCCCGGATTCAGAAAGACCTGAGATCAAGTCCTGTCTCAGACACTTATTAACTGTATGACCCAGGACAAGTCACTTAAATTTGTCTGCCTCAGTTTCCTCATCTGTAAAATGAGCTGGAGAAGGAAATTGCAAATCACTCTAGTATCTTTGCCAAGAAGACCCCAAATAGGGTCATGAAAGGTCAGACACCACAGAAAAATGACTAAACAACAGCACTGTTATATAAAATTCAATTGATATTTAAATATTAAAGCAAAATAGTGAGAGTTTGCCAGAAAGATTTATCAACAATACAAAAGTATCTAATGTTTGTCATGTATCTCATAAATGATGTCAGTCTACCAGCCATCTGGATATTTTGTCTTTATGAAATTATTAGAGTCAATGAATTAAATAACTGTTCTTTGGTTTAGTTGTTGGCAGTCAGGGTTAAGTGACTTGTCCAGGGCCACACAGCTAGTAAGTGTCTGAGGTCAGATTTGAACTCAGGTCCTCTGATTCCAGGGCCAGTGCTCTATCTACAATGTCATCTAGGTGACCCAAAATGATTATTTGAATTTATTTACTGGATGATTGGATACAATAAAGACATAGCAGTGGTTTTTTAATACCCTTGGAAAATACATTTTAAGTAAAATATAATATTTTGTATTTTTATTCTACAAATTTATGTGGCCGCATATAGCAGAATTTAATAGTCAGTGATTTCTTTTTTTTACTGTTTATTTTTTTTTTAGTTTTTAACATTTATTTCCACAAAATTTTGAGTTCCAAATTTCTCCCCATTTCTCCCCTCCTCCCACCCCATAACATCTTGCATTCTGATTACCCCTTCCCTCAATATGCCCTATCTTCTATCACACCCCTCCCATCCCTTCTCCTCATCTTCTCTCTTTTCTTGTAGGGAAAGATTGATTTCTGTACCGCATTACCTGTATTTCTTATTTCCCAGTTACATGCAAAACCAATTCTCAACATTCATTCCTAAAACTTTTAATTCCAACTTATCTCCCTTTCTCCCTCCCCACCCATCTGCACTGGGAAGGCAAGTAACTCAATATTGGCTATATATATGTAGTTTTGCAAAACACTTTGGTAATAGTCATATTGTGTATGACTAACTATATTTCCCTCCATCTTATCCTGCCCCCCATTTATTCTATTCTCTCTTTTGACCTTGTCCCTTCCCAAAAGTGATTACTTCTAATTACTCCCTCTTCCCATTTGCCCTCCCTTCTACCATCCCCCCATCCCACTTGTCCCCTTCTCCCCTACTTTCCTGTAGTGTAAGATAGATTTTTATATCAAATTGAGTGAGCATTTTATTCCCTCCTTAAGCCAAATGTGAAGAGAGTAAGCTTCACTTTTTCCCTCTCAATTCTTCCCTTTTCTCCTACATTGAAAAAGATTTTTCTTATCTCTTTTGTGAGTGATAATTTGTCCCATTCCATGTCTCCCTTTCTCCTCCCACTATATTTCTCTCTCACCCCTTAATTTTATTTTTTTAGATACCATCCCTTCTTGTTCAGTTCACCCTGTAATCTCTGTATATAAAATATATATATATACATATATATCTATATATATATTTATACGCACACATACATATACATATATATTCATCCATATATACATATATGTGTGTGTGTGTATAATCCCTCCAACTACCAAAATATTGAGAAAAATCTCGAGTTACAAAAATTATCTTTCCATATACGAATTTAAACAGTTCAACTTTAGAAAGTCCCTTAGGATTTCTCTTTACTGTTTATCTTTTCATGCTTCTCTTGATTCTTATGTTTGAAAGTCAAATTTTTTGTTCAGTTCTGTTCTTTTCATCAAGAATGCTTGAAAGCCCTCTATTTCATTGAATGATCATTTTTTTCTCCTGAAGTGTTATATTCAGTTTTGCTGAGTAGGTGATTCTTGGTTTTAATCCTAGTTCCTTTGACTTCTGGAATATCTTATTCCAAGCCCTTGGATCCCTTAATGTAGAAGCTGCTAGATCTTGTATCATTCTGATTGTATTTCCACAATATTCTAATTGCTTCTTTCTAACTGCTTGCAATATTTTCTCCCTGAACTGAGAACTCTGGAATTTGGCTAAAATATTCCTAGAAATTTCTCTTTTGAATTTCTTTCAGGAGGTGATCAGTGGATTCTTTCAATATTTATTTTACCCTCTGGTGCTAGGATATCAGGGCAGTCTTCCTTGATAATTTCTTGAAATATGGTGTCTAGTTTCTTTTTTTTGATCATGGCTTTCATGTAGTCCCATAATTTTTAAATTGTCTCTCCTGGATCTATTTCCAGGTCAGTTGTTTTTCCAATGAGATACTTCACATTATCTTCTATTTTTTCATTCTTTTGGTTTTGTTTTGTAATTTCTTGGTTTCTCATAAAGTAATTAGCTTCCCTGAACTCCACTCTCATTTTTAAAGAACTATTTTGTTCAGTGAGCTTTTGAACCTCCTTTTCCATTTGGCTAATTCTACTTTTTAAAGCATTCATCTCATTTTCTTTTTAGATTTCTTTTTCTAGTTGAGTTAGTCTATTTTTAAAGTGTTATTTTCTTCAGCATTTTGTTGGGTCTCTTTTAACAAGCTGTTGACTTGATTTTCAAGCTTTTCCATGACCTGAGACCATTACATCTTTATTTTGGAGGTACTGTATGCAGAAACCTTGACTTCCTTGGACAGTGTACATTTTTCTTCCTCATTCAAAAGGATGGTAGAGAATACCTGTTCACCAAGAAATTTGGCTTTCTATAGTCTTATTTTTTCCCTTTTTTGGGGACATTTTCCCAGCCAGTTACTTGACTTTTGAATCCTTTGTCAAGAGGAGGTTATACTTCGGGGACCTAAAAGTTTTCAGTTCCTCCATGGTGGTGCAATCAAGGGAGAGGAGTTTACTCCACTCCTGGCCTGCACACTGCTCTGGGAGCAACCAAAAACTTTTCTGCACAGAATCTGAGAGCAGTAGAATTCCCTCTCCACAACCACCTCCAACTCTGCCAGTGCTGCTCCTCCTCCCCTCATTCATTCTTCTGGTTAATCCTGTGGCTAATCACAATCCTTGTAGAAGCTTTAACACCACATCCAATGACTGTTCAGGAAAGAATTAAAAAGTAATGACTTTGAAAGTTTATTTAGAAAAAAAGAAATTAAAATACTTATTTAGGAGCTTATTTTAAATTTTAACAGATTGAGTTTTCAGTGGTTCTTTTTTATAATCATAAGAGGTATGTAGTAATTTATATTTGAAGACAGAAATGCACTTCAGAAGTACTACCCTGAAACCTTTTAGACAGCACATGAAACCTACCCAATTTTAAGATATTCAGTGAAATCCGTATCATAGTTTGAATCGATTCTAGTTGCTTTTAAGGATGAGAATAACTCAGTCTTTATAAGAACGGAAAAATGGAACAGAAACCTGGAGGTAATATTGGTTTTTATTGTTACTAGGGTAGATGTTAAGATTGAATATTAACAAACCCATTATTTTTTTCAGATTTCTCTCTTTTCCCTTCCTCCTTCCTTTCCCCCCTTTCTGTTTTCCTTCCTTCCTTCCTTTGTTCCATAAATCGATTTTCATTAACCATCTTCTAAATGTGGAATACAGAAAAGAAGTAGAATGCAGAGCAGGCAAGAGGATATGTTAAACAAGAGAACAATTCACTGTAGTGAACAATCAAGTATACAAAGGATTGGTGATAAAGTTGACATTTATTATGGATACTTAAAAAGGACAAAGATGCTTGTGTCACAGGGTCCGTCAGCAAAGGTTTCTTGGAGAAAGTTTATCATGAGCTGAGCCTTGAAATGAACATCAGATATGAACTGTTGGATAGCAGGAGGAATGATTCTAGCGCTGGAAGTAATATCATAAGAAAAAACAGAGGGAGGACTAAGCATGGTAAGTATGAGAAATAGTAAAGGAGAGTATCCCACCTGGGGTAGAAAGTCCATGTTGGAAAGGAGTGGGGATCCCTGCATTTCCCACTGGTTCTCTTCTTGGTTTGGATTCTTTCATCATCATCATCATCATCATCTTCTTCTTCTTCTTGTTTTTGTTTTTGTTGTTCTTCTTGTTCTTGTTTTTCTTTTTCTTCTTCTCCTCCTCCTCCTCCTCCTCTTCCTTCTTCTTCTTCTTCCTTCCCCCACTTTGGAGAGCAAGCTCATCACCAGGAACCTCACCATCATAGAAGCTGCTGTATTGTTGGTATTCACATCTTACCTGTACCCTACATTACCTTGTCCATCCATTTGGAGGGTTTGGAAGGTGGAGTAAAAAATCCTCCCAAAGTAAGAATTCTAGAGGACTTTAAAGAGGACTTAGGGGGCAGCTAGGTGGTTCAGTGGATAGAGTGCCAGCCCTGGAGTCAGGAGAACCCAAGCTGTGTGACCTGGGCAAGTCAATTAACCTCGATTGCCTTTAAAACAATAAAATAAAAAATAAAGAAACCTTAGCTCAGCCAGCCTTTCATTTCCCTCCACTTGATTACTTGATCTGATTCCACCATCACCAAACCCCTGCACCAGGTACCGTGCCTCCCACTCCCTTTTAATATTTTTTCTGCATTGTCTTCCCCCATTAAATGATAAGTTCCTCAAGGGAACACAGTAGGGGCTTAATACTGTATTGTATTCAGTGTATATATATATATATATATATATTATATAGTATTATTTGTAATTTATTATCATATTATATTTTATAAGTATATTATTGTAATAATACTCTATTGTACTGTATTGTATTACATCTCTGCCTTCTTATCTCCCTCCTTCAAAATCTTTCATTTTGTTCAGGATACACCTCAAATGTCCCCTTTTCCAAGAAACTTTTTTTTCTATTTTCCCCACTCTCATCTTTCAAACTTTGCTTCCTGTAATCACGCATAGTTCTTTGTACATGCTAATTCATAGAACCATCATCATTGTAGAATCATAGATGTAGAGATGAAAGAAACATTAGAGGTCATTTAGTCTAACTGCTCCATTTTACAGATGAGGAAACTGAGACCCTGAAAGGTTAATTGACTTACCCCAAGGTTACACAGTAGTAAGTGGTGGGTCTGCGTTATAACTCAATACAAATCCAGGGGTCTTTCCCCAACCCCACGCTGCCCCGTGTGAATGAATAAGCAAATGGACAAATGAAAGACAGAATAGTTAGATAATACAGGTCAGTTCCTTTGAAAACTAAGCTAAGCAAGGAGAAACACTGTAGATTCTTAAAATAGTGAATCACATGATGAAAACTGTCTTTAGGAATATTAAACTAAGGAATATATCAACTCTATTGTCACATTATAAACTGTTACCTACTTTATAAGTAGAAATATGACTTCAAGTTAGATATAGAAAGTGACCCAAGGTTTCATATTAGCTAAGAAAAGTCATAATTAAGGAAAGGACATGCATATGAGTCACAACTAAAGTAGTTCTTTATCTCTGTTTATATTTTTTGAAGCACAGGTTGTTACAGCTTCAAGAAAAAAAAAGCCTCGATATTTTCTTTCCTTCATATCATTCAAGTGTATTTGGGGCAGCTACGTGGTGCAGTGGATAAGAGTACCAGTGCAGGAGTGAGGAGGACCTGAGTTCAAATCTCACCTCAGATACTTGATACTCATTAGCTGTGTGACCTTGGGCAAGTCACAACCTCAATTGCCTCATCCTGGGTCATCTCCAGTTATCCTGATGAATATCTAGTCACTGGATTCAGATGCCTCTGGAGGAGAAGTGAGGCTTGTGACCTGCACAGCCCTCCCTCACTCAAAACAAAGTCAAGTGCAAGTCATGTCATTATTTCTCTGATGGCATGGTCTTCTTCAGTAAGGAAGGATGAACATGCACAAGTGTATTTATCTCTGTCTTCAAACCTTACCTTTCTCTTCCATATCATCCTCAAATTAAGAAATCTTGGGATGACTCTTAAACAAGTCTGGAAGATAGGGGTTTAATTCTCCATGTTATTGGACTGAGGTCAGAAGCAATATAAAATTTATTGTCTTTCATGGTGAATATCTAACCTCTTTCTTCCCCTCCCCCAATTTGTGTCTCACCTCTTTTAAATGAAGTGTAAATTCCCTGTGGGAAGGGATCTTATCTTCTCTTTTTGCATTTTCCCCCACAGCATCTAGTACAGCATTCTACACAAAGTTGGTATTTTTAGCCTATTTGAGTAACAGATAATGTGTTGATTTGTGTAAATAATTAAAGACTCACTATGACTTCTACAGCATATGATCAGAGTCAAGCTAGTTACTTCAAGGACAGAGAAGCAAAAAAACTTTCCTAGAGACTCAAACGAATTGTTGTCTATCACTCTGCCCTGGTCAGACTATCTATCTGACTTACTGCTTTCATTTCTGGGCACCATATTTTACGAAAGGCATTAATAAGCTGGAAACTGTCCAGAAGAAGGCAGTTTTCTCACCCAAGTCATCTTCTTCACTGACAGGCTGGAGGCATCTGCAGGGTGAGAAGCCTGATGTTGAGGAGGTAAAAAGATCCAGAGCCATAATGGAGTCAGGAGTGAAGTAGGCAGGCAAACTTATACTTGAGGTAAGGGAAACAATTCTTAATAATTTAATTAATAATAAAAGTAAAATGGACTTTTCTTAATTTTTCTCATTTGAAGTCTTCACAACAAAGTTTTGGAAGGTTGCTTTTGGGGTACATTGTGGGTATTGTTATAATTCAGGATTAAATATACTAGAAGCCTTTCTCTTCAAATACTGAGATTTGATAGTAAGAGAAATGTTCTTTCAGAGTTTCTCTTTCCTGTGGCTAATCATCATTCTTCATAATTGTACAAAAGTCCCTTTCTATTGTAAATAGGAAATTAGGCTCCCTTTCTCTCCAGCACCTACCAAAAACCTCCTATGATGACTGGAAAATTATTCAAACTGACTTTCACCTTAGGTGACCTATACTGTTACTTCTTAAAAATCTCTACAGAATTTTCCAACCTAAGTTAGGCCAGCCAGGAGACTTTCTAAAGAAAAATAGAATGCTATTCCTTTACAAAATTCCAACCAAAAATACTTAACATGATTGGGAAAAGCAAATGGTGCCGTCAGAATTTTAGTTTTTGCTTTCTGTAAGCTAAGGTACAGTGTGTAGAGTGCTAGGTGTGGAGTTAGGAAGACCTGGGTTCGAATCCTGTGTCACACTTGATAGCTGTATGATCCAGGGCAAGTCACAACTTTCCTGAATCTCTGTTTTAATCGTATATAAAGCAAGAATAATAATGGTACTAAAATTTCTGCCTTTTGCATATATTTAAAGTGCTTTGCACACCTCAAAGGTTGGTGTAAATGTTTTAGCTATTATTGTCATGTCAATATTGGCAATTAGGAGAAGATAGTATAATCCTCAGTAGTTTTGACACATTGAAATTTCCTGGAATCATAGATATAGAGGTAGAGGGGACTTTAGAGAGTCATTCAAGTCTCTCACTGAATGAATGAGGAAACTGAGATTTGTCCAGTGTCCTACAGGGACTAAGTGACGGATGGGGGATGTGAAGTCATATTTGGAGCATGAAGAAGTCATGTGCTCTAAATCCACCAATCTTTTCATCAGACTTGATGTGTTCTAATAAACACATATACACATATACATGTATGTATGTATACACATGCATATATTATATGTATGCATATATATATACATACATATATGTGTATATGTGCGTATGTGTATGTATATGTGTGTATATATAAAATTCTAAGTTTGCCCCATCTATGGTTTCAGAGCTCTAAATTACTGAGTGAGAGATCAGTCCAGGGCTACACCACAGCAGTGTTTAACAGCCTGGCAAACAGAGAGCATAGAAAGAGTTTAAGAATGCTGCCCTTGAATACTAGGTAATTTAAAGTTAAGGACTAGGAAATCAATCATCTGAGGTGATTGAACCTAAAGAACTCGCCACAGGTTGAATTCATTCTAGGCACCCAAGAATACAAAGGGCTTCAGCATGAGGTATAGTCCCATGTCACATTCTGACTCATCTCTCTATATGCTGTATAGGAAGGAATCCCATTTTGTCTAACCACAGGGGAGAACTGGGTTTTACAGAAAGGAGGATGAATTATCTGATATTAAAATTCCATGGGATGAAAGCTCCCAGTGAGGAAGACACTTTGGTCTAGATTCTTGTTATGTATTTAACCTTTTAATATTAGCAAGAAACATGGGGAGAGCTCTAGACACTTCCTGACTTTCACTGAAATAGCTTCACATATAAGTAAGTGAATCAATGGCCTCTGGAAATCTATAGTGATGAAGGGTGAAGCCTTTCAGAAAAAAATGTGCTGTTCAAAATCCCCCAACACTTTCCCTGGAGTATTTATGAGAGAGAGTTTCACTGACACTCAGCTTGAATGAGATAGCTTCCCCCTTGGTCTCCCTCATTCACACCTCTTGGTCTCTCAGGTGTCTCTGTAATAGAGTGAGCAGTTACAGGCTATTTCAAGTCTGGCCTTATTAAAGACTAAGACTCAGGAAAAAAATCTAGAGATTTGTTTCAGTAGAAACCAATAGTTTAAGAGCTTTAAGAACAATTAAAAATGATTTGGTGCTGAACTCAGACATCAGGATTCTTTCTCCTCCCATCTCATAGCATTAGTATCCATTATCATACTGCTTATTAAAGTGGGAGGAATGAAAACATGATTAAAAATGACTTGCTCAGAAATCAAGCCTTTTATATATTTTGGAATCATTTTAAAATAGGTCAAGAATATTGTCACTTATGGTTAGCATTAAGGTGTGTATAGTCATCACTGAGAGGAGAAATGTCCAGATGAAGGGAAGTGCTGGTCATGCTCTATATCAGCCTCAGTCAACACACATCTGAAATAGTGTGCCCGGTTTTTGTCACTACATTTCAGAAAGGACATTGATAAGCTAGGGCACATCCAGGGCAAGAGACGCAAGATGGCAAAGGGCCTTGAGTCTATGCCATATTAGGATCATTGAAGGAATTGGTTATATTTGGGTTGGAAAGAAAGGAAGGCTCATGGTCTGTTGTCAGAGATTTGAAAGACTTTTTTGCAGGAGAAGGATTAGACTTACTCTCCATGGTCCCAGAGTTATGAACAATGTTTGAATGTCATAAAGAGGTAGATTTTCAGTTCTGAGCTCCTAAGTTCATTCAGCACTCCTAGAGAAGACTGGGTTTTTGTTTTAAAGCTCCTTTGGCTTGTTCTGGTTTTGTAAGTATACATACATACATATATGTATGTATATACATATATGCACACATAAGAATGTATATACACACATACACACATATAAAATTTTGAGGCACTCTATTAGAAAGCATAAACTGTAATACTTATTATGGAGGACATTTGTAGACCCTGTGAATGAGAAGAGAAGAAATTAGGCACAGATTTCATCATAGTCTACTGGTATAATGAAATTATGTAAATAAATGAAATTATGTAAATTCCTCATATGAGGAATAAGGAAACAGCTTGTGGATTTCACTTGAGCTTTTTTCTCCTCTTCTCTTCTTTTCTTTCTCCTCCTTCTCCTCCATCTTCTCTCCTTGTGTTGTCCAAGTTGGAATGGTTAGGATTACTCAAAGACCCAGTTTTGCTACTGATCAACGTGACAGCTTTGATTTGTTTCATTTCTGACCCTGGACAATTCATCTCAACTGGGTGGCCCCCCACTCACAGGGGCTCATCATAATGTTGTCTTCATTTCGTGCAGATGCCAGATTGACACCACTCACTGCATATCAGAAGTCCAAGGCTCAGGAAATCTACTAGCTTCAACATCCATAGGATTATAGGTATAAGCCACCACCACCAGTGAAGTCTTAATTTTTAAAATCTTACTATGCTTCAAATGCAGATGTTAGAGTGTAGGATTATTCTAGATCATATGGAGTTTTCTTTTTGGCAGTCTGGTGAAGCCTAGGAACCCCTTCTCAGAATAATGTTTTTAAATTCATAAGATAAAAAACATATGATTACAAAGGAAACCAATTATAATAAAAAAACTATTGAAATGTTTTTAAAACTCATGGACTCTATATTAAAAAGTCCTATTTTAGAAAGGAAAGAACTAGTCAAGGCTGAAGGTAAAATCATGATAATTAACTATTTCATGTCAAGTGTTACTGTGTGATGGGACCAGAAGCAGTGGAAAAGGGGCAAAAGAATGGAGAAGAAAGGAAAAAAGTGATGGACAATTTATTTTCTGATTTTGTAAAAAGTTGCAACAACAATAATAGCCAATATTAACATGACACTTTAAAGTTTTTCAAAGTACTAAACACATATCTTGTCGTTTGATCCTTTGCACAACCCTATGAAACAGAAGTTATTGTCATCCACAATTATGGATAAGAAAACTGAGGCTGATGGAAGTTCAAGGACTTTTCCAGGGTCACACAACTAGTAAGTGTCTGAGGTAAGATTTGATTTCTATAAATCCAGGGCTCTAGCCACTACATAGCTTAGTTTCTTCCAATGAAAACAAAGTTCAAATCACAGTCAATGAAAGAGAAAATCATACAGCAATTGACAGTGAATGATTCACAGCAATTATTTACTGCAATATCCAGAGTCTCACATTTGAGTAAAATCTCAATGCAGACACCACAATTACCATCAGTAAACACAGTAAGTCCAGATTTATATTTTGAATGTCATTCATTTTGATAAGTAATATGTAATAAAGTAGTTTCCTATAAAAACAAAACAAACATCTGCACCTTTTTTTAAAAAAAATAGAAAATATAAGGAGAGTTCAAGATAAAAGTTCTAATTTTTTAAATAATTAAAGTTATTAAAATTGATTTCTTCATTTGTTTGTTGTCTTTAATTTTAAAATGAAATCATCTTTCTTTATGATGGATAAATCAAAAATTGGTTTACAAAGACAATATACGGGAGCAGCTCCAGTTGTTCTAAACAAATGCGACTGTTGAAGTAGTGGAAAAAGAGAATCACAAGTTGAAGAGCTTAAGTCCAGAAAATACTATTCACTATATTTATCATTATTCATTAATACTGTCATTGATGGAGAAAATCATTGTGTTCTCTTTATATTAACAATACAGATACCATGAAATATCATACATTGAAATGATACCTTGAAAATGTTATTGCAGAATATATCATTGAGTCAAGAGATTTTTTCCAGAGAAAGAGTCTTTAAAATTTCTTTTCAGTTCTGAATTTTGCCCCTCCCTTTATTCCTTCCCCCACCCATTGAGAAGGCAAGGGATACAATATATATTAAACATATGTAGTCACTGGAAAATGTTTCCCCATTAGCCATAATATAGGAAAAAAGCAAGAAAAATAAAGTGAAAGAAAATGTTTCAATCTGCACTCAACGTTCATGAGTTCTCTCTCTCGAGAGGTGGATAACATTGTTCATCATGAGTCCTTTGGAACTGTCATGGATCAGTGTATTGATCACGTTTGCTAAGTCTTTCACAATTGATTGTTGTAATAATGTCATTATTGTGTACAATATCCTTCTGGTTTGGTTCACTTCACTTTGCATCACTTTACATAAGTCTTCCCAGGTTTAACTGAAACCATTTCCTTCATAACTTCCTACAGCTCAGTAGTATTTTATGACAATCTTTTACTGCAACCTATTCAGCCATTACCCAACTGATGGTTATCCCCTCAGGTTCCATTTCTTTGCCACAACAAAAAGCTTCTATAATTCTTTTCGTACATATAGCCCATTTTCCTTTCTCTTGGATCTTCTTGGGGGTACAGACCTAGAGGTAGTATTAGTGCATCAAGAAAGTTAGATTCATTTGATGTAAGAAATCAAACTTGGCTGTTTTCCAGTGGTGAAATCAAAATAATTTAGTCATATGAAAAAGTGCTCTAAGACATTATTGATTAGAGAAATTGAAATTAAAGCAGCTTTGAGATATTATTTCACATCTACCAGATTGTCTAAAATGATTGAAAGGGAAAACTACAAATGTTTGAGGGGATGTAGAAAAATTGGGACACTGGTTCATTGTTGGTAGAATTGTGAATTGATCCAACTATTTTGAAGAGCCAAATGGAATTATGCCCAAAGAGTTATTAAACTACCAATACACTTGGACCTAGCGTACCACTACTAGGTCAAGGATGATTAGGGGAAAAGGAGAAAAACCTATATGTTTTAAAATGTTTATAGCAAATCTCTTTGTGATGGCAAAGAACTGGAAATTGTGGAAATACCTATTAATCGAGTTGTAGCTGAATTAGCAGTGGTATATGATTGTGATGGGATACTACTGTGCTATAAGAAATGATGAGCTAAATGATCTTAGAAAAACATGGAAAGACTTCCACAAAATAATGAAGAGTGAAATGAGCATAACCAAGAGGATATTGTATACAGAAGTACAAATATTAAGAATGACTTTGAGTGAATATTATTGTGATTATTGTAAATACCCAAATTAACTATAAAAGACATACAAAGAAAAATGACATCTACATCCAGAGAAAGAACTGATAAATAGAAGTGTTTATGTAGAAGGATTTTCCATATAAGTGTGTGAGTGTATGTGTGTGTGTGTGTGTGTGTGTGTGTGTGTGTGTATGCATGTGCACAATGGTAGCCATATCTAAGGCAGGGGTGGGGGAGAGAAAAACAGAAAAAAAAAGAAACTTACATTATCATATATTTTAAAGGAATAGCAAGTTGTACATAATGGATTTTCAGTTTCATGTGCAATCATCTCTTTTATTATATTATTTTATGGAAATTTTATTTCATAAATTAAAAATTAACAATCATATCTATGACATAACAAAGTACGCATGTAAGTGAATATGTAAGGGTGCTTCTAGAATTGCCTTGAGTAAAAAGTATCCTTTGATAGGATAAATGTTGGTGAAATTGATATGGCCGGGACAATTTTTGGTCAATTGAATAAAAAGCAACTTCAAAAGTTTCCACTTGTAGACAAATTGGTTGGAATTGCCAATCTCTAGTTAAGTAGGTGAAGCAACACATATAAATATATCTAATTGGATTACATATATATAATATGTTGTTGAAACTGATATTAGGGAAAAATATTTTGTAAACCTATTGATGGCAATGTGAAGTCAGAGGAAGTCTTCAATTTAATTGATGGATTTTGAAAATAAAAAAAGATATAATTGGGAAGAATTGTATAGGACATTTTTCTCCAGAAGCAATTTCTGGTATCTCCCTCATAAGTATCTCCCTCCATATTAAATGATCTAAGTATGTGTCAAAGCCCCATTACAATGGACTCCCAGGAATGTTTTTAGGAAGTCACCATAATAAACTCACGTGCATGCTTGTGAATGCTGCATTCCCACATTATAAGAATGTTTTCTTGGCTCAAGTCAACCCTTGCCACCCCCTGCCACAGTCTGCTGCCCCTCTAGAGATCCCAGGAAAGATTTTTGGGATTATGAAAATCTGAGTTTGGGACTGATCGGCCGGGACTCCCAGATTGTACCCCATATTGGGAGCTTCCCAGTTCTTTTAGGCTTATTATTCTGATCAAAACCATTCTCTTCCCCTTTCCCCCCCACCCCATACATTCCTTCTCTTTGGTTATGACATTGGGAGCTAATAGTACACATTGAGATGGATACTTTTTTGAAGAGGGTTTGATCTAAGTTCCCTTCTATATTTGATCCAAATAACATATATCACTGTTCACTCTTTGGGAAAAGGAAAATTATCATAAGCTACATGCTCAAAAATGATGGTTCACTTTATTTTGCATAGGTAATTTATGATAAAACTTGTTATCAGTCAAATAAAATTAAGAGATCTTTGAAATCACTCTTCCTCTAGGCTCTCTCCCCCTTCAACTATAATGAAGCCAAGAGGGCAATACAAATCTTAGCTTCATCGTTATAAGCAAAATTTTATATTTTATAAAATGAAGGACAGTGTGGTAGAAAGAGGGATGACCTTGAAAGACTCAAGGTTCAAGTTCTCTCTCTGGCAAGCACCTATTATCTTTGTGGCCATGAATACATGATGTCAGTTCTCAGTCAACTCTCTAAAACTCCAGGTTGAATCTAAATTGCCAATCTGCATCAATGGATGGAGTTTCTAGACCAAGAGTTCTGTATCCAGAAGAAATCACAGGTTTTAGCCATACAGAACAAGAGTGGGGGGAGGGAGAAAAGAAAGAAAGTAAAGAAGGATGGAAGGAAGGAAGAAAGAAAGGAAGAAAGGAAGGAAGGGAAATAGGGAAGAGTCACACTAGATGAACTAGAGACAATGTTGATGCCATAAGGTTCCATCCAGTTCTTTGATCAGTTATACGATTTCAATAAAATATCTTTGTGGATGTATTTATGTTAAGTAAGACCAAAATAATGAAAAGCAAAAAAAGAAAAAAATTAAATTTCCTTAAAAACAGCTGACAATATTCTTCTCTCCCTTGTTGCCTCCTTCCTTCTAACTCCTTTTAATTTAGTTTTACCTTTACTTCAAAGGCTTAAAGTTCTTCAGCAGTCAGCATTGTGTACCAATAACAACAACAACACATTTTGTTATACTGGGCTAAGTTCCATTGAGGCAATATTCCCAGAATTTAAAAAATACATTATGTTGTCTCAGAATAAGCAGAAGGAAAGGCAGAACACTGTTTATTAGTTCCTAGAAAAAGTCTGAATGGATATTGTTATGTTCAAACATTTGTGCATGGCTAGTTAAATCTGCATGAATTTTGGCAGCTGGAAATGCCACAGGATTAATTTTTCTTTCAATCAAATTTAAATCTATTTTCTAGAGCAGTGATGATTCTGTCACTGATTGAACTACAGTTATTAAATTTTGGTTTCATGACATTTGAGTACATATAGATGTTTAAAGTGTGAAGAACCTTGTATGTGGCATAGGTGAGAATAGGGAAATAGTTTCTGGGAAACCTCTTTTTTTTGGGGGAAACCTCTTTAAAAAGTTGGAAAATAGAATTTAAGCTTAAGAAAAAATATTAGAATAACAGTTGCTATTTCAAATTTGAGTTATAATGTCTAGCAAATGCCCAATTTTCTATTGTTCAGTCCAATGATTTAATTCCTTTTTCATTATTATCTTTTTGTTTGTTTTGTGTAATTTTCTAAATTAAATTTTATTATAAGTCCTATCTTGGCCCAAGTGTTGTAAACTGGAATCTTGGATACAGTGTTGACTCATTATTTTTTAAATTTTAGTATAGATTTCAAGAGATTGTTTAGTGGGAAAATTTATAAGAATGTGTTTTTCTAGGAATTCTTGTCTTTGAAGCCAGGTAATCCTAATTGCTGAGACCTCAGTATAGCCAGGTGGCCAGGCTTTCTCACCCAGTTTCCTACCTGTCTCTGTCTCTCCTCTGCCCTTCTTTCCCAACTTGGAGCATTCCAAGTCTAACTATGTGAATACAATCAAATCAACACTCCCTTTGCTTTTAGAAAAGGATGTCAAGGGACTCTCCTCAAACCATACATGAGCATTCCTAGACTAAAATACTCTTCCCTATTTACAATTCCTTTACTTGTGTTGTCTTTCTCTATTTGAATGTAAGCCTTAAGGTCAGGGACTTTTGCTTTTGCATTTCTATCACCAGCTATTAGCACAGTGTTGTTGCTTATTAAACAATTATTAAATGCTCATTCATTTATTTACTCCTTCTTTATGTTTTTAATAAACACCAAACTCTTCTTTTTTACCTATATGTTTGGGCTATATTCCTACCTGCCTTTCATTTCTGGATGGTAAGGCCTTGTATGTTTATTTGTTCATACTTCACTCTGACTTAGAATTCTTGGCACTTAACATCTGGTTTGTGCATCTAACCACATTTACATCCATGTGTTCTTCCTGGCTTGGACCATTGGACATTGACTAGATCTTTATTTTGGACATCTAACCACATTTATGTCCATGTGTTCTTCCTAGCTTGGATCACTGGACATTGACTAGATCTTTATTTTGGACACTGGATTTGGGCATTGTCCTAAATCTATTATTAGAAATTTTTTTTTGTTGAATCATTTCAGTCATGTCTGACACTTCATGACCCCATTTGGGGTTTTCTGGGCAAAGATACTGGATTGGTTTGCCATTTCTTTATTCAGCTAACTTAAAAAGATAGGGCAAATAGGGTTAGGTGACTTTCCCAGGGTCATACAGCTAGGAAGCGTCTGAGGCTAGATTTGAACTCAAGGAGATGAGTCTTCCTGACTTCAGGCATGACAGTCTATACTGTGCCAAAGAGAAAAAATATCCAGGGAAATCAGCATAAAAAACGCATTCAAATTAACTTCAAAAGACAAATTTTGATGGATAGGTGGAGTGTTCTAGAACAAAAGGCCTCATAGGGAAAGAGATCATGGAACCAGAGAACTTTGAGCAATTTTAAGTCCACTGCTGGGGAGATGACCACCTTATGAAAGAAGTAGGACTGAGGAGGATGAGGAGAAGCTGACAATGGTTTTAACCCCCTTGGAGAGAAAGTGCACCTTTTAGAAGCTTCCTATTTAAACTATTTATTCTCGCTAATTAGATGATAAGCTTAGTTGTTGCTGTTCTTGAAAGCATTGGTGTCTGATCATTGGTTTCTACTTCAGTGTTCAGTACCAAGCCCAGATCACCTCACTCTAGCTGAGACTCTAGCCAATACTTTCATATTCAGGTCCTGATTCTTACCCATGTCTTTGAATTCAGTTTGGCATGGGAATTCTGATGTTGATTTTATACTTGCTAGTAGAGTTCCTCTAACACCATTTGTTGACTGGAGAATAAATGAATGATAATGAAGAATAAATGAATAAATAAATGAATTTTCTACTTGCAGGTTCTATGGAATTTAAAACATGTTCCTATAGAAGTGTTAGAAATATTCCGAATCTAGCCACAACATTTCTGATAAACCATACTATAATTGAAATAATATACCTTTTAAAATTTTCTATTTTGTTTTTAATTTGTGAAATAAAACAAGCATTTCCATAACAGTACAACAAAAAAGATGATTGCACATGAAACTGCAAATCTATTACACATAATTTTCTATTCCTTTTAAGTATATAATAAAGTTATCATGTAAATTTCTTTTCTTTCCTTCTCTCCTTGCCCTAGAGATGGCTACCTTTAGACATAAGTGTGTATGTATATGTATATTATATATATATGAAATAATTTTATACAAGCTTCTATTTAACAGTTCTTTCTCTGGATGCAGTTAATGTCTTCGTTAATATGTTCTTTGTAGTTAATTTGGGTATTTATAATAGTTAATATGACATCCACTCAAAGTTGTTCTTAAAATAGTATTATTGTTGCTGTATACACCATTCTCTTGGTTCGGCTCCTTTTGCTCTTTATTATTTCATGCAGGTCTATCCATGTTTTTCTAAGATCATTGAGCTCATTATTTTTTATAGCATAGTACTAGTTCAACACAATCATAAACCCCAGATTGTTCAACCATTCCCCAATTGATGGAATGGAAAACAACACTGTAATAATATTAATGTTACTAATAAAACAGAATTGAAGGAGTAGGACTTCTTTTTAATGCTAATACTTAGGAAAAGAAGGATTAATTAAAGGATGATGAAAAGGCAGGTAAAGACTTGCAGATATTCTGAAGGGACCTTCTGTATAATTTAATAGTCATTTAATTAAACACATATTTATTTTCAGCTGTGTACAGATCACTGTGCCCAATGCCAGGGGAAATACAGTTTAGCTAAAACTTAAACCCTGCCTTCATGTAGTTCAGTGTGTACTAATAATAGCTATGATATTAAAAATACATAACAGTTTCCTGAGAGAAGTGCAGTCAAAATTAAATGTGGAACCATATGATTAGATTCTTAAAAGATGAGTAGGAATGCATTGAAGATAGGAAGAGTTAAAGGGAAGACATTTGAAGATCAAGGAATATGTGGCCCGAGAAAAGACAGAGGTAGAAAAGAGAGGGCATATTCAGAAAATGATCAGTTGTTCAGTTTGGCTAGAGTGTGGGGTATATAAAAGTAAATCCCAAGCCAGCACAAGATAAAAAGAACTTTGTCCCAGAGCACCAACATGCTGAAGATATGTGTGCTTCCTCTCTGAACAGTTCACTTTAACTTGCACTCCAGAATCTCACCTCACTGACTCCTACCACTGCAACTGGCCCTGCACACCACTTCCTAATGCCACAGTCAAGGATTAAGAATGGGTTATATAGTCTTTCTCTTTGAGTGCTACTGCACCCATATTTGGACTGCCTGTCCTTGGGGCCAAAGTCCCTTCCCCATAGAACTGAACTCTCTATATATTACCACTGCATCCTCAAACTCTTCCCCACTTTCCAGTTTATTTGCCCTAGGTTGAAACAATTCTAGTTACATTTTATGTAGAGTAGTATAAAGTGTGTAAAGTGAATGGCCTTTAGACTTCATGTGTATAATGAATATGATTTTTTTACTTTCTCAAGTGTTGGGAAGGGGAGGGAGAGAGAGAACATGGAACTCAACATTTAAAAAAATGAATGTTAATTTAAAAAATGTAATTGGGAAATATTTAATAGAAATGAAAACATTAAATAGAAGTTTATGATACTAGTTCTTTATTGTATCATAGTGAATTCAGAAACTTAAAACTTTCAAAGGATTTCTAGCAATACTCATCTCTTATGAACCATGATTAGAGCTCTTTTAAAGACGGCATTGATAAGTAACGAAAAAAAAGCAAAAGAGTAGAGAGATTTTCTTGATGTAATTGAGCAAGAATTGGAAAAGGGTTATAAGAAGGAAGATATGTGTACAGATTTGGGGAAAAGACTATGGGACAGATTTATCTGAACTATTAGTGGTGAAAGAAAGAAAGACACTGGAAAGCATAGCATACGAAAGACCTCTCATTGAGGAGAAAGAAAGGAGGTGGTCATAAAAGAAAATTGGACTAGTCCATTCTATGCACTGGCCACCAGATGTCATCATCATCTTGAGGCAGCTTAGCTGCTATAGGGTACAAGCAATGGTATGGTAGGTAGAGTCAACTCTTTCTTACTTGATTGTTAAATATTTGCATTAAATATTTATCCCTTGGTAATAGGCAAATGCTAAAAATTGGCACTTGATTTAGTATTTTGTTGATTTCTAGACTCAAGAAAACAATGAAGAAAATGTTAATAATAAACTTTAAAAGGATATCATGGGATCCATATTTTTTTATATACAAATTGTTCTAAGGCAATTAGACAGCCTCATGGTGGATATAGACATAGAAGGGGAGACAGTATAAAATGAGTTCTTCATTTTTAAAGTACCTTTATTTGTAATATTCCTTAGTAAGGCAGTGGTTTATAAAGATGGCAGCTCACTGACATATTAACACATATTAACATAAAATTTTTGATTTCAAATATATCTAACATTCCTTTGAATTTAAGTAGTTATAATAATGAAGATTTTCTTCCTTTATAAGTCTGTTTTGCTGCAATTTACTAAAGGAATCAGTGAAGTCAGTAAAACTTTACTCATCTACCCCAAGAAGGATATGGATATTTGCAGATCATTTTTGTGTCTATTGTCTTTTTTCCCTTTCATTTTTCTCTAGTACATGGGGTGGGAGTTAGTAAGGGGAGAAAGAGTGGGAATAGTTGGGAAAAGAAGTATCATATTTAACATACCCCACAACCTAAATACCAGCTTGAATTGCTAGTGTTTGAATACCCCATAACTCAAGAAATCTTATTGCATAGTGTCTTAGTTTGGTGGAGATACTATTATAATATTGTGTAAGATTTAATTTGCCCATCAAAGATAATTACCAAATTAAATTGTGGTTTCGCAAAATTCAAAGGCTTAAAGAAGTTCGATTGTTGGAAAACACTGATTTCCACTAAATCCTTAACTTGTGGTTAAATTTTTCTGTATTGTTTTGGAAAAGATGCAAATGGAAATAATTTAAATTGGAACTATCATATGGTTTTATAAGCATTAGTATACATTAGACTGTAGCTTGAGATGTACTATCAGAAGGTGGTACTTTACTCCCTTATTTCTGTCCCTACTACACTCTCAGCCAAATAATAATCATAAAATTTTTAAAAATTCTCTTTTTGAGTCATAAAAAATCTTTAAATTTAAAAGCATAATCAGTACCTTTTGCTATTAGTCAATTTTAATATTGGTTCTGAAACATATACTGAGTTTATACATAGATTTAGAAGAAATCCCTTTGATTGAGTTAGGTGTCCGGAGCCATAAACCTGAATTGTTAATTTCATATTGCCCACAACAGACCTCTTGTGAATGTTTGCAGAGTTTATAGGATATCAGTTACAAATGTGATTATACTAACCATTCCTCAGAACTGACACCAGTTTCAAATTAAAAACTGACAGGCTTCACCTGCTCCTGGGTTCACCCACAGGTCACCTTCTTGTCACTTCAGCTCTCCCCCTATTAAAATGACATCTGTGTTCATAAAGAGACTGAGCGGGGCTGTAAGTTGTTAGAATTGTTGAGAAATAAGAATAAGGTGTCATCTGCTCAGATAATGTAGTGTTCAACTTTGGCCTTTCATGGGACATGATGCCTGCAACACCTGACTATGTTCTGAACACAAGAATAGATGGAATGGGGAGGTCACCAGTTGTTCCTCAGATAATCCATGGAAGTAGATGAATTTAGGTCACCTAGAGGTGGAGCATGAATGGCTTTGCAAGAAGTCAATTAGAAACGAGATAAAATGAACAAACAAAAACTGTGAAAGTATTTTTTCCATAAATCTTTCAAAATTTCTTGTGAGTCAATATTAAAAATTTTCTCAGCTGAAAATAGGTTGCTGAGATTTCTGCTTGTGTGTTTCAGAAAAGTGATTAGATAAACATGAAAATTGAAATGGAAGATCAATTTCCTTGAATTTATTGGGCATAAGGAATTTGAATGTATATGTATTATGTTTTGTAATTGTATGTCTCCTTTGACTAGGAACTTAAAAATTTAGTGGTATTGTTCTGGTTAAAGATACTAATGATTTCAGAAGGTAGAATAAGCTGTCATTTTAGAGATAATTAGATGATAAAGTCTCTAAAATAGAGATGGATTTTTTTATGTCTCTAGTATCAGTATTTACCAGGTGCTCACTGAATGATGGGTAATGAAGATAAAAATAGCAAAAAAAAGTTAGCTGAAAAAATTAAGTGATTTCAACAATTATCATTAATAGTGACTTTAAAATATGATTATTCTTATGTTCATAAATGAACATCATATTATTTCAAAAACAAAGATTTCTGATTAAGGTCAGATAGGTGGCGTAGTGGAATGGGTTATTAGATTTAGAATCAGGAAATCCTGAGTTCAAATTCAGCCTCAGTCCCTTAATAGCTGTGTGACTGAGCAAGATGCTTAACTTCTCTCTCTCATCTGTAAAATGGGGAAAATAACAGACTCTACTTGTAGGTGGTTATGAGAATGAAATGAGATAATATTTGTCAAGTACTTTGCAAACCTTAAACTGTTATATGTGTTAGTTATTAAGATTTAAATCTATACATATTTTTAAAAAATCATCCTAATTATTTAGTCAATCCATCATTTAGTGAGTCCGTCATTGACAGTTACTGTGCTGATTACTAGAGATACAAAGACGGAAACAAAAACATAGTTTGTTCTCAAGGAGCTTACCAAACAGGCAAATAATAAGACAGGTATAAGATACATACAAAGCAGATAAAGGGTAATCTCAGGAAAGGCATTAGCAGTTGGAGGAAGAAAACTTGTCTAAAGAAGGTGGAATTTGAGTTGAATCTTGAAGGAAGTTAAGGAGTGGAAGGGAAGAGGGAAAACATTCCAGGGGGGCGCAGTTGGTGTAAAAGCATGGAGTCTGTAGGTGTAGCATCATGTTTGAGGAAATGCCAGTAGGCTAATGAAATTAAATCTTAGATTGTGTGGGTAGGGGAAGAATGGGTAAGGACACTAGAAAGGTGGGAGGGGACTAAGTTTGGAGAGCTTTAACAATCAGAGGACTTTATATGTAATATTGGAGATAATAGGGAGCAATTAAGAAAGAATTTATTGAATTGGCAGGTGATATGATCAGAACGACATCGTTAGAAGAGTCACTTTAGTATCAGAATGGATTGGAATGGGGAGTGAGTTGAGGCAAAGAAAACAATTAGAAGGCTATTACAATAAAGAATTGCAAAAGCTCTATAATATGAGTATCTCCACATTCTCACAATAAGCTACCTAAAAGAGGGGTGGATATCTGGTGCAGTGCTTGCATTCTGCTTAGCATTTTTATCAATGAATTGAATGAAGGTACAGAAGGCACAATCACCAGATTTGCAGACAATGATGGATTATTAATACACTAGGTTATAGAACTGGGAATGGGATCCCCAAAGATCATGGTAAACAGGAATGATGGGCTAGATGCAACAAAGTGAAATTGACCAAATATATTTACGTATAAAGTCTTACTGTTGGATTGAAGGAAAAGCATGATACAAGTATATTATGTGACTGGACATTGGCTCTTATGAAAGCAAAATCAATGAATCAGCAGTGTTAAATGACATCCTCTTACCCTTCCCTCCTCTTCCCTGCCTCCCAAAAAGGTGAATGCAATCTTTGGATGCATGGAGGCAGGATATTTAGAACTGGAGAGGTGATGTTTCCACTGTAGTCTATTTTGCTCTGGCAATGAAGCGCATGATAGGTTTGATCTGGTTATTACATATTATAAACAAGACATTTTGAAGGAGAGACAGATTTAGAGATGTCATTAATGAAATCCATGTATGAATAAAAAAGATGGGCTAGTAACTTTATAAGGTTGAGGGATAACCATAGGGAAAACTGTTAACCATTATCATACCGGTATACATCATGATGTCAAGGGAAACTTAAGGGGACTTGAAACTATGCTTTCCATAGCACATAAATTAATATCTCAGCATGGTAGTAGTCTAATTATCACAGTATCATAATAGTTATAGAAACTCAGTGTGGGAGGGAAACTTTGAGGTTATCTGGTTTAAACCATACCTGAAGCAGGAATTTCCTCTATAGTATTACAGACTAGTAGTCATTTTAAAGACCTTCAAAGTCGTTTGAAGATGGGAAACTGCATGACTTCAGAGTAGGTTCTTTTTTAAAGAATTTATTTATTTATTTTTAGTTTTCAACATTCACTTCCACAAGATTTTGAGTTCCAAATTCTCTCCATCTTTTTCCTCTGCCTAGCCTACAGAGTAGTTTCTAACCACTCATAATTAGATTGAATAATTGGTAATTGGATAATTGAAATTACATCATAATTGGATTGATTTGAAGAAAAGGGAGTTTTTAGCCCAGACAATAGAAGATTGAAGGATGAGGGTAACTATCTTCAAATATTTCGGAGCTGTCACTGGAGAAAGAGATCAAGCTTGTTTTTCTGGCCTCAGAAAGCAGAGCTACAATCAATGACAAGTCAGCACAGAGGTGCTTGATTTCTGCTTAATATGAAAACCTTCTGAGTGGTTAGCAATTACCCCAAAGTCAAGAGGTTTCTCATATTTGTAGCTTTTCAAGACCATGTATGATACTAGTCAATGATCTTATGGAAGGAATATCTGTTGCCTATTTTTGAATGATTAGCACTTAGCACATAGTACCTGGAACATACTAGACTCTTAATGAATGTTGATTCCTTCAGGTGTGATTTGGACAAGATGACCTCAAAGATCTCTTCTAACACTGAGATTCTATAATTATTATGATTCTGGCTGAGATGTTAATTTGGGAAAGTTTAATATTCATTTTATTTTCATTAGTATGAACTTATGATTTCATTGGTATAGGCATAGAATGCAAATGCATTGCAAAAACCAATGTGTACTGGCAAGTTATCTATAATCTATAGTCATAAAGAGTTGTCTAAGGCATGAGAAGTTAATTGCGCATGGTTACACATCTGATATGTATTAGAGACAAGACTTGTACTCAATTCTTTCAAATTCTTTGTACTATGCCATGTTGACTATATCAGTTTAACAGATGGTATTAAGCTGGGGTACAACATATCATAAATCATTGTATTAATAAATGATTTAATTTAAATAAAAATATGATTGAATCTTTGTCATCATGAGGTGCTTTGAAAGTGGAATTTTACTAACTTGTGGAAGAATTTATAATTAGGTTTCCAAAAGTAATAGCAATATTCTTTCATACAATATCCATCACCATCTATTTCATAAGACTTTCATAAGAGAGTAGTCTGGTAAGAAAACTTATTTTTCAAGGAAAAAGCACTTCCTTTGTACTGTGTTTTTTAACCATGACCAAGGCATGATGATAGATCTATTGTTGTGTTTAGCAGAAAATTTGTTCCTTTGTTTTAATACTTTCACTTCATACTAAATCTCAGATCAATTTGACTGTATCTGGTCATGAATGCTAAGGAGGCATGGCAAGACAGCAATTGGCATGAAAAGAATTAGTGATTTTTGTGGCCTGCAAAAACCACATGAGTAAAAACTTATGGAAGTGATAGTTGAAAACTGAAAACAAATAAATTAATTTAAAAAAAGAAAAAATAAACTGTAAGAGTAAACAGTGGAAAGTAGGATACCAAAATACAATGTAGTCTAAGGGTACATTTAATGGCATAGAGTGCAGATAGGTGGTGATAGTTCTGCAATACCTGTAAAGAGCAAATGAGATAATATTTAAGTGCTTAGTATAGTGTCTGATACATCAGAGCTACTTAAGAAATGCTTTCTTTCCCTTTTCATGTGAAAGGCCAAATCCAGAGTATTTGGTTTAGTTCTGGTTTCCATATCTTGGGAAGTATTTAGATAGCCAAAGTTCACAAAAAGACTGTGATCAGGACATACAAATGGAGAGGTGATTAGGCAACTGAATGATTGGGGCTGGTTAGCTGGGAGAGTTCGATATGTGTGTGTGTGTGTGTGTGTGTGTGTGTGTGTTCATCCTTTGTTGCTAAAGAAGACCATGTCATCAGAGAAATAATGACATGACTTGCACTTGACTTTGTTTGGAATGAGGGAGGGCCATGCAGCTCACCAGCCTCACTTCTCCTCCAGAGCCATATGAATCCAGGGACCAGATGTTCATCAGGATGACTGGAGATGACCCAGGAAAGTGACTTGCTCAAGGTCACACAGCTAGTGGGTATCAAGTGTTAGCTGGGAGAAGAAGCTTAGAGTAGGATTGGATATGGAGCAGGCATAATAAATGCCTTCAAGTTTTAAAAGAATATCATATTGATGAGGAATTGTCTTGCTCTGTTTGGCTCCAGAAAATAGAACTAAAATAATGTGTGAAAGTAGTAGAAAAACAGGTTTTGACGCTAAGGAAAATTTTTCTAAGAATTAGACCTCTCCGAAGTTGGAATGGTTTTATCTGTGTTGGCATTAGGTGCCTCTCACTGGAGATCTTCAAGCAAAAGTTAGATGACTATATATGGGGATACATTAAAGGTTATTAAAAAAGTAAGAACTGCACTTACTTTTAAGGCTCTCTTTCAACCCTAAGATTCTGTAATACTGAACAAAAACCCATAGACAAAGGAGAGGGAAGAGTCATGCTAGCACAGAGGTGAGGATCTTTTAGCCTTCTAGGTCCTTGGGTGTGGCCTTTTGACTGAGTCTAAGTTTTACAGAACAAATCCTTTTATTAAGGGGATTTGCTCTGCGAAGTTTGGATTCAGAGGGCTGCACTTGAAGACGTAGCAGTCACAGGTGGCCTGGATGCCACAGGTTCCCCACCCCTGTGATCTAGCACCAAAATGAAATTGACTCACTTAAGTTTTTGCTAAAAGGCAATCAATCAATAAACAGAACAATCTGGGGA
>CM053770.1:607401400-607420017 GCA_028658325.1 Potorous gilbertii
CCCCCCCCCCCCCCCCCCCCAGGGCTTGGCCTGCCCCGGTTGGGTCCGCGGTCTTCGCTGCGCCCGCCGCCCCTGGGAGCAACTTCTCCCTCTCCTTCCCCAGCCCCGGCAGCTGACGTAAAGATGAGGAGCTCAGAGGAAGCATCATGGATCTCATGGTTCTGTGGGCTTCGAGGCAATGAATTCTTCTGTGAGGTGGATGAAGGCTATATCCAAGACAAGTTCAACCTCACAGGGCTCAATGAACAGGTGGCCCACTATAGGCAGGCCCTAGACATGATCCTCGACTTGGAACCTGATGAGGAATTGGAGGACAACCCTAACCAGAGTGCCTGATGGAGCAGGCAGCCCAGATGCTGTATGGACTGATTCATGCCCGCTACATCCTCACAAACCGCGGCATCGCCCAGATGTTGGAAAAATACCAGCAGGGAGACTTTGGCTGTTGTCCCCGTGTATATTGTGAAAACCAGCCCATGTTGCCCATTGGACTGTCAGACATACCAGGTGAGGCCATGGTGAAGCTGGACTGCCCCAAGTGCATGGATGTTTACACCCCCAAGTCGTCCAGGCACCACCACACAGATGGTGCTTACTTTGGCACTGACTTTCCCCACATGCTCTACATGGTGCATCCTGAGTACAGGCCCAAACGCCCTGCCAACCGATCTGTGCCCAGGCTGTATGGCTTCAAGATCCACCCTATGGCCTATTAACTGCAGCTTCAGGCAGCCAGCAACTTCAGCAGCCCTGTCAAGACCATCCGCTGACTTGTCTCCTCCCCTCCCCCCAACACCTCAGGCTGTGACACCGTTCCCCCTCCCCCCAGTACACACACACACCTTTCCAGAACCCCTAATGGTTTTTAGTTTAAATTAAGAAGAAGTCATCATTGTGGTGGTGTGGTGGGAGTATGAAATAAAGTGGAGGAAAAGGCAAAAAAGAAAAAAAAGGAAATTAGGTGTATACGTTGTGCTATGGCTAGACTAGGAGAACTGGACTTTCTGGAAGGATTTTGGTAGGGAAAGGGAAAAAAAGATCAATGGACAAACGACTATTTCACTTAGCAGCTGTGTCACTGGATGGCAAGTTGTGTTCTGATAAGTCAATTCAGATATTATCAAAAGGAAAAAAAACCCATATAATCAAAGGGACTTTATGTTTGACCAGTGAGGGCTTTTGTTTAAAGAGAGGTAAGACAAGACAAGAAACAAAGAAGATGGAAAAAACCAACAACTTCTATCCAAAACTTTCTAAATTGTGAACATGTTAATGGAGAACATGCTAGAAGTCAAAAGATAGTAAAATAAGATCATGATGATATTTTAAATTATATACTATATATATTAAACTTGGAAAGTTGTGTTGTCTATATGACACTTCATCTAGATGTGAAGCTGAATTCAGGTAAACATCCAAGAAGAGATAGAGACAGACAGACAGAGAGAGAGAGAGAGAGAGAGAGACAGAGAGAGAGAGAGAGAGACAGAGAGAGAGACAGAGAGACAGAGAGAGAGAGACAGACAGAAAGAGAAAGACAGAGAGACAGATACAGAGAGACAGAGACAGACACAGAGAGACAGAGACAAAGAGAGAAGAGAGACAGAGAGAGAGAGAGAGGGTGTGTGTGTGTGTGTGTATGTGTGTGTATGTGTGTGTATGTGTATGTGTGCAGCAGAATATCGGAAAATATTTTGTTGATTAACTGTTTCCTTTTTCACTTTTAAATTTTACTATACTGCTTTTGTGTATTCTTATAGGCAGTGAATTCATTGATCACAGTATCATAGATTCAGATCCAGGAGGGACCTTTGAGGTTTTCTAGGCCTCTACAGGTTTTCTGGTTTCTGAAGTTTTCTTGACCTTACAGATGATGAACTGAGGAAGAGAAGGGAAATAAATTCCCTGAGGTCACATATTTATTAAGTAGCAGAATTAAGATTTGAATCCAGATCCCGCTGGCTGCCAATCCAGCATTCTTCCTAGTATCCACTGCTTCTTCCCTCCTGAGCTCTACCTTTTAAATAAAGTCTTACTCTCCTTCCAAGGCCCAGCTGAAATGACACCTCTTTCATGAACAACTCTGATCTCTCTCTCAGTCCCAGCCAAAAATTATCACTGCTTTTTCCAATATTCCTAGTAAATTTTGTCTGTATTTCATCTTTGTCTTCATCCCACTGTACCTTGGGATGTAATTCTTTGTGTTTAGGTTGTAAATTCTTTGGAGGGGAAGACTATATAATTTATCATCTCTAGATTAATGGCCTCTAACAGCGTACCTTGTATATCATAGGCATTTAATAAATTGTTTAGTGGATGAATGAATAAATATATAAACAAATAGATGTATAAATTGAATCATTCAATAAACATTTATTAAGCTGCTATTATGTGTCAGGGACTATACCGAGCTCTGGGTATACAAAGAAAATGAACTTACTCATACCCTCAAGAAACAAGGGAAGACATGTACATTCAAGTATATTATACATACACACAAGTATACATACACACATATATAATATTATTATATGGGTAGATATTGGTGTTATTGTACTAATGTATTATAAGTAATACATAACCAGTTGTTTTTCAGTCATGTGCAACTCTTTGTGACCGCATTTGGGGTTTTCTTGGCAAAGATACTGCAGTAATTTGTCATTTTCTTCTCCAAAATCAGTATATATTACATACTTATACATAATACATACATAATACAACATATATAACACAAAATAATATATACCATATATAGTATACAGTATAATATATAATAAAATACATACACCATATGTATGTATAGTATATTCAGAATAAATTCAATAGAAACAAGGAAAATGAACTAGTCCTTTCCTTCAAGAAGCTTATATTCCATAGGAGAAGAAGGGAAGGAATGTATATGTAAGTATGTATTATGTACTATACATACATATATATTGTGTTACTATATATATGTTTAACTTATGTATTATGAACAATATATAAGTATATAGTATATACTTGTACATAATATATGTCTATGCATGCATTTATATATGTGTGTGTGTGTGTGTGTGTGTATGTGTGTGTGTGTGTCCTCTACTGGAGCTGATTTCATAGCCTCTGTCCTCTAATAAATAATTTTTTTGTAGTTGCTTTGGCCCCAAATTCATAAGATTTTGATCAGCGATGTCAGACTCAAATAGAAACAGTTCCTGCAGGCCACATGTTGACTTAGAAAACCACAAATCAATATTTTCTATGTTGTGTTATACTTTTATTTATTTGGTTCAATATTTCCTTCCCAATAACATTTTAATCTGGGTTGGTGAGCTATTCCAGACTTCTGCTAGCCTGAGTTCAAATGATGAGAGCCTCACTCAGCTTTTCAAGATCATACTTTGTAGGCTGTACTTGAAGTTTTTCTTCATGGTTTGTTTTCTCCTGTTATGTTCTAGGTTAGGTGCAAGTAAACCTGTGCTGAGATGAAGTATCACAGTGGAACTTAGTGGAATTTAGTATAATTAGGAGAAGTCAGATATTTTATCCCAGAATTAACATTTCTTATTTCCTGCACCATAACTTCTCTGAAAACTTTCAGTGAAGGTGATTCTGAAAATGTGTGATGCCTTGATCTGGGTGGGAGACAGCATGATCTACTGAAAAAGGAAGAGGCCCTGGGTCTGACACATGCCAACTATGTGACCACTGGCAAGTTACTTTTTCCTCTAAATCTCAGTTTCCTCATCTATAAAATTAGGATCATACTATTTTTACTTACAACGTTGTTGCAGTATAAATATTTTGTGATCTTGAAGGTAATAAAAAAGTATATTATCTTTCCTATTCAAAGGTCTATGCACCAGATTGAAACAATTACATTTTTGAGTGGATTTTATAAAGGCTGTGAGTTGATGTGGGGCATCTAGTGTTGGGTTTGGTGTCAAAAGGACCTACGTTAGAAGCTGTTGTTTATCCTTCCTTCTTAAAGAGGACCAATGATGTCATCGGGATGATGTCTTGACTTGCACAAGAATTGGATTTAAGTGAGGCAGACTCATGCAAAGTCTTCAGTCTCACTCTCTCCTTTACAGTCATTGAAATTCAGGGACAAGACAAAAGTCAAGATGGTCCAGGATCATGGTTGACCTTGGACTTTCTAAATTAAGGTCTTTCCCTGGACTCTGGCTGTCCATGGAAATACCCATTCAATGACCAAGAGCTGAGTAAGAATCGAAATAAAACAAAGTCTGCTATATGACCCTAGGCAAATCTCTTAGTATCTCTTATCTTCATTTCCTTCTTCTATGAAATGGAGGCAATAATATTGTTGTGAAAATAAGATGAAATAACCAATATAAAGTATCATATAAACCTTAAAATCCTGTATAAATTCTACTTATCATCATGTAATGGTTTTTGTAGTGGTTTAATTTATTAGAATATACTTGACTAAATATGTTTTTCTTATTTTTTTGTTAGCACCTGAAGCCAGAATCACTAGTGAAGGATGGTGGACACCAAAGTTGCATTTGGTCTTGATTTTCATTGTAAGTTCAGTGATTATTAAACTTGATTAAAAGTCTGAAAAATCTATATTGTAGAAACTGGAATTTTACTAGATTGAAAATTTGCCTTTGTCATAGCAAGTCGACATGTCTCAGAGCTCTTAAGCTGCTTGTCCATGGTAATGCTTCTAGTAACTGAGATAGGGTTTGAAACTGAAGTCTTCCCAACTCTGAGTCTAGATTATTTTCTACTATTCCATAGGGACATTTTGCCAAAGAAAGTAAAGGTGAGAAACATGAATTTCATATGTGGTTGTTCAAATTCTGATTCTTAGGAACTAAATGTAATATTTCACATTCCACCAGAAACAACTTCTAGTTCCTCCTTGAATTTTTTGTGTCTATTCAATCTATTTAGCAATTAATCATACAGTACAAAATGTCAAATTTTCTACTGTGGTCTATAACTACTACTTAAATATATTGCTTTGTAACTCTTCATGTGTTTTTCTCTTTTCTGCCCTAGATTATGTACTTATTGAAGTTAACAGTTCAGTCTTACACCTTGTTTCTCCTGTGAAGACTGGTACAATCAGATTTATTGTTTCAATTTATCAGTAATATTGTTGGTAGGGATACTCCCTCTAATAACACAGGCTGATATCCACCTTGAATTGCTAATTAATTTATGAAATTATGAAGTGAGACAGGCATGCCTACTTCTCTGAGTACTTGTTTGGAAAGACTAGTGACAGAAGAAAGTGATATTACAATCATACTTTAATAAGGCACAGAGGGTATGGGTGAACAAGCACAGAAAATGTAAAGGCAAGCGGGAAACTGGTTACAGATGCCAACTCTGTGAAGACAAAGGATAGGGTAGTAGCAAAGGGAGGCAGGCAGTGTTGGAAAAGAAAATGGAGCTTGTAAAAGACAGAATCACTCATATAACCATAGATGAGAGTTGAGAGCAGCATGGACCCAGACAGTGATGGAAGAGCACACAGGGGCAAGAGTTTTAGGACTGATTTTTATGTGGATTTTGGGGGGACAGATTAACTCTTATCCATACCATCTTGGGCTTAATTTGTTAACATATCCAGATCATCTCAAAATTGTCGATAAAAACTTGGAAATTAACACATATCATCTCAAAGTTATCAACAACATTTGGTCTTACTGTGGATATCTGAAACATATTATAGGATGGGATAGACCCTCACAAGAAAGTCTAGATGGCTTTCCTTGATTAAGCATATACTATCAGGATGTGATTGTTGCAATTTGTAAATTACACACCTTTGATTTTTTTTGGAATGATTTGTACATGATTTCTAGGTTTCCCTTTACAATCTTATTTCCTGTTATTGCCACTTTATACTGGCTACTTATAAACTTACTATACTGGCTAGATTAAGGGATGATGGTCAGGTGTATCAGAAGAAGATACAATTTTAATCCACACCTCCATTAGATCATTCCAGTAGGAAGGATAACAAATACTTATGAAATTCACCAGATCTTCCAAAGCGTGAATAGTAGTTGATAGTAGTTGATTCTTGTCATGGATGACATTGATGATAAAATTTTTACACTAAAACTTTATTGCATAGTATCTACTTGAGGAAATGAATTAGCACTCAGGAAATTAATCTGAGAAAGACAAACTAGATGATATCAAACACGAAAAAGAAATCTGTGCTAGAGATGACACATTTTAAAGATGCAGAGGGATCAGTTTTCAAAGTATCTTAAAAAAGAAATACACTACAAATATATGAAAAAAGTGGTATTTCTTTCCCCTACAAGATGTCTAAGAAGACATCAGTAACTATTGATTTATATTTCTGTCTTCTCATCCCTATAAAATTTTGAGAGAATGATTCATGTATATATCAAAGGTATTACTGATAAAAACATAAGAAGATAATAAGCAGATATTTGTATAAAATTCTCTACAGTAAACCACATTTTCACAGCCACATAATTAACTTAGTAATGCAAAGGATATAAATTCCTACTGTGATTTTGGTTTGTTGATTACAAAAGAACCATATGGCTCAGAGAAAAAATCAGAGAGGATATTTCTTCATTCATATGTTAATGTTAATATAAGATTCCTTAAGAGATATAACTACAGAAGTGATTGCTAAACATGAGTATCAATATAAATAAAAACCTAAAACAAGAAGAAATATACCACCCCAAGGTTATTTGCCATGGTCATGGAAGATGTTTTGTATAAAGTACAAAGAGAGAGTCTTTCCAAATGCTCCTATTTTGGGATGATATATACATATACATACGTACATCATAAAGCCACTGCAAAAGGACAACTACCTGGATGCAGAACTGAACAGGAAGATGAGAATGGACTGGATTGTTTTTTAAGAATTTGGTAATTTTTCATGTCTCTAATATTGCTCCCAAAATACAAATCCCTTTTAAAATACAAATATTATTCTGATCATGATGTATAAGTAATGGGACACTGCATCTTCTGAAGATTGAAATTGAGTCAATGCAAAGGCCAATGCAAACGCATTTTGTGAATAAGGTTGCTGTAGCATATCACAAATAAAAATAATTATGAAGAAATGGAGTTATGGATATTATAAAAAGGAGTTATGGTGCACTCATCATGCTCCAAGAGCGAGGGTTAATGGGTGGACAGTTCCTGTACTTCATTGCTATCCTCATGAAGGGAAAGCAAGGGAGATTTCCTGTGACAAACTTACGGAAAGACATCAGCTAGAATTGTGTAGGATGGAAAGGCATGGGTGCATTTGTGATCTGCATTGTTACAGTGAATATCTAGGTACATAAGACCGCAGGTTCATTTGAGATTTTGAGTATAAAAGAGTATATGAGGATGTAACATTCAGTTAGGTTAGGCTGTTTGACTTTCTGTCTCTCTATATAATATATTCATAATGTTATACATTATGATATAATTATCTATTTTATGTGACAATATACCTTTCTTAGACAGACATTGCTGATGCATGATAATCTGGGAACAACAATGGAAAGGAGGAAGACACTTGAATCACATTGAGAAATTATGAGAAATCCCAAGTTACTCTTTGCCCCTGCTGTGTATCTTTATAACCTTTGGTGAGGCTATGTGTCCATGGGACATGCCAATTTCAGTAAAATCAACATTGTTGGGAAGCTAAAGGACAATTTCAAGATTTAGGTGCAAAGATGGCAACTAGGACATGTGTGACCAGAAAGAAGATGGGTTAGTCAGCTCCAAGAGAGAAGGATAATAAGCGTTCATTGTACTAGTATCCCTGACATGAAAAGACTCGTTGGAAGGCTAACAGGGATTGTTATGGCTATGCAGGGACCTCTTCATTAAACTTATATTGGAAAAGGATGTGTATAGAATTTGGAAAAGTAACAGAGGACGAATATAGAAGAACAGAATGCTATCTAAGAAAAGTGGTCAGTGCCAAAGCTCAGAATAAATTGAGTTTAGTAAGGAAATCTACAAGTAACAAAAATTATTTTTTTGTTTGTTTTTAAAGCTGCATTAGGGAAAGAGAAGGATCAAAGGGGAGATAGGACCCCTCATGGTATGTCAGTCGTCACCATCCTCATCGTCATCATCATTACTATCACCATCATCATCATCACGTATTTATTTAGTTACTATGTTCCAGGTTTATTTAGTTACTATGTGCTAAGTGTTACAAAGAAAGGTACTTTCTTCAAGGAACTAATATTTTCAGGGGGAAGATAGCATGTAACAGGTACATGTTGTAAGTTACAATATTTAACCACAGAGATATTTAATTCTTATTTTTCTTTTGTTTCCTGTGCCAAGAAGAAGGGACTTTGGCCTAGTAAGTTCAAAACACAAAATGCCTAATAGGGAGTCGAAATATGAAGTAAGCAAGGAGAGAGTAAGAGAGCACTTAGCTGCCCTTGATGAGTTCATGTCATTTAGCCCAAATGAATTATATCCTTAGCTCCTAAGAGCCTTGGCAGACATGATCTTTAAACCACTGTGAGAAATATTTCAAAGACTATGGGAAACGGGAAAAATACCAGAGGACTGGAGAAGAAGACATTTTGCTTTGATTTTCAGAAAAAGTTAGAGAATGGAATCTTTGAACTATAGGTAAATGATCTTGATTTCAAATTACTGGGAAAATTAAGAATATGTTAATAAAGAGATGGTCATTGCACATCTAAATAAGAAAGCAATGATCACAAAGAAACAGTATGACCCTATCAAGGGTAGGTCATATTAGGTTAATCTAATTTCATTTCCCCCGCTTCCCCCAGGGTTATTAAATGGAAATTTTCGTAGTTTTTAGAAAGGCATTTGTTTAAGTATCTCAAGTGATTCATGTGGAAAAAATAAACACATGTGACTGTAATTTGATGAATTCAGAACCAGTTAAAAGTCCAAACTCAAAGAGGAGTCATTAAGGACCAAATAACAACTTGGAGGAAAATGTCCAGCGCAATGACACAAGGATCTGTGTTCATCGTTCGGCTCTTCAGCATTTTATTATCAGTAACTTGGGTAAGGGCAAATATGCATGCTTTTCAAATTTTGAAGAAAAAAGCTAGAAATGATATCTAGTGCATTGACTGACAGGGTCTAAAAAGATCTTGATGAAAATTGGACTCAATCTAATAAGAGAAAATTGGATACATTCAAAGTCTAACACTTGCATTAAAGGGATATGTTTAGAGAGTCTAACGTTTGGATTAGAAGGATGCACTTAAAACTAATGTTTGGATTTTTAAAAAATCAACTTCATATGGACAAGATGGTAGAGATGTAGCTGAACAACAATTCACTTTTAAAAGACTTAAGGCATTTAGTGAACTTCAAGCTCAATATAAATCAACATTGTGATATCTCAGGGAAGAAAATGACTGTCATCTTGAGTTACATTGAGAGGAACAGCTTCCAGGAATAAGTTGGAGATAGTCATCTGCCCTGGTCAGATTCCATCAAGCATATTGTGTTTAGTTTTGGCTACCATATTTAGAAGATGACATCAATAGGCTAAGGAACACCCCAAAGAAAGCAAGCAGGGTAATAAAGAGCCTTGAATCCATGTAACATGATTAGTTAAAGGAACCATTTATGTTGATCCTAGAGAAGAAAGTGATTAAAGGGAATTTGAAAGACTATCACATGGAAGATTTAGATTTAATCTGGTCCCCAAAGTCAAGACAGAACAATGAAGCCTCGTATACAGAAGCTTCCAACAACTTTTAAATTTAAATGGAAAATCTTGGGAGGTAGGGCCTTATAGTCTTCAAGAACATGTTAGATCACTGACACATTGGGTCTGTTGTGCAGCAGATTTACATTGAATTAAATGGCGTCAGTAGTCCCTTCCAAATTTAAAATGATGAGTCTTTAGGTGGTAGATTCTCTTTGGTAGAGCATGAAATCACACAGGATAAGGAGACTCAATTGGGTTATGAGCTAGTGCAAGAGGAAATATCTACATTGTTGAGATAATGGATGCATTCAAACATTGAAGCATATTATATCATATGTTCTTTTTTAGCCTAGAAAGAAATCCTCAGATGTAACCTTTCTTTGTATTTTTCCACTTTGGCTAGTTAAGAGGTAAACCATGTGGTGCATTCTATCATTAGACCCGAACTTTTATTTCCTTTTTTTAATCCATCATAAACTCAGGAAATAGAACATTTTTTATGAACAGACAACAGTTTCCTTCCAACAATTCCTCTTTATTCCTTTATTTCAATCTCTTTGTAGTCCCTCTTATGTTTTACTTGTGCTTCCCTTTCCCACGACTGCTTCCCAGTTTCTTTTTTTGGTAACGTCTTTTCTCTATGTGACAAGAAACTTCTGAGTTTACCTCAAAGGATGCCAAATGCACTACCAAATTTTAGCAACAATTCCTTTCAAATGAAGACCTAAGATTCATACTACACCAATCATTGATATACCAAACAAATATAGCATTAATTCAATGAAAACAAACTAAAGAGAAAACTGGGTTTACAACTCTGAATTTAAGGAAAAAATATATTTTCAAGGTTTGTGGAAAAATAGCATCTCAGTAAGGGAAAAAAACCCAACTAAAACAGATTTATTGAGGCTAACACTTAAAAAAATGATTTGGGTATTGATCATTTTTAATCTCCTGCTCTGAACAACTGGGAGATCTATTACAGCTTGAGCCTGCAATGAAAAGCAGGTCTGTTCTTTAACCTGCCCCAATTCACTTGGACATATTTTATATCTCAGGGGATTCAGCCACAAAGTCCATTAGAGCTTTGGAGGCAGTCAGGTCAAATCAATTGTCCATACTGCAGACAGGGTAGCCATCATTTACTGTAATTCACCCCCGTCATGGTAGAGGAGAGGAAAGGTTAAAAGCTGTATTACCATGAGGACATCTCATCTATCTTTCAGTATATTGGTAATACCTAAACATTGCTTAAGGGACAGGATGTATGACCTTAAAGTTCACCGCTCGTTGGCTATTCACAAATTTTTTTATAATCATCCCTTGGATTTTTATTTAAAAAATGCTTTTAAGTGGGAATTAGGAAATATTCTCTTAAAAAAATCTAAAAAAAAAAATCCCTTCCTGACAAGATATATGCGAAATATAACTGAATGCTTAGCAATGAAGCCTTGAGTTATTCTGAATTGCCCAAATGATTGATTTCTCCTCCCCGCCCACCCTTTCCACCCCTCCCTCTGCCAACTCCACCTTACATATAGATATATGTATGTGAGAAACAATTTGTATCTCTAGATAAATTTAAGGCACAAAGATGGGTCCAGAACTAAGGAGGAATGAATTATTATTAATAATAGTTATTCAGCTTAACAGTGATTGAAAGAAGTTGGGGCACCTTGTGGGAAAAAAAAGCTCTCCTCTTCTGCAGAAATGTCATTGACAAACTTACTCAGAACTTGGAAAAGCCCTTTCATTATAGGCAGCAGAATGAGCACAGAAGTGTTATTAACGCATATGAAGGAGCGTGACCTTAGCTCACAAATGTAGCGATTATACCATCTCGATGGTCTACAATTTGCTGTACTTGAAATACAACTATGCCTGTGACCTGAAGTTCAAAGTGTCTTGAAAAGTTACTTCCTGGCTTTTAAAAAAAGGAGCATATTCAAATCTAAAGAACAGACTTAACACAGCATTTTTCAGTGTTGGAAGTGAGGTTACTAACAAAGGCAGTATTGATATTTCAATACTCCTTCCATGTTGTTTTGCTTAGATTCTGGCCTTAATCTTTTCCCACTAGGTCATTTGACTGGCTTGTTATGAATATCATTCTTTAAGGAGGGCTAGTGATCTCTGATGTGTAGTTGGTAGAATCTGTGTGGGGGGCACAGAGGAGCAGAATGGGAGAGGCATGAATGGCATTTTGATTTTGAGGAAGGGAGGAGTATGCAAGAAAATTCTGAAACCAGAAAAAATCGCACAAGAAAAAGTTCTTCATACCCACCTATTTTTTCTTTGTCTTTTCATGATAGGTGAAAAGAAACAGAATCCAAAGAAAGAGCGTCAGTGAAATTCTCTAGAGCTGAATAGCCCAGGTGACAGTTTAGGGGAAAGGATAAGGTAAGAATGAAGAAATCCTCCTGGTGGATTTTGAGGGAACATTGGCAGTGGAAAAAATGTGGCATTAAGTGGAGTGAGAAGACAAGCATTTATAAAATTATGTGCAATGTATAGACATCTATATCTTGTTAGCCTTGAAACAACACTAACCAACCTAAAGCACAGAGTATCTTGATAAATATTGTTTAAGATATCAGCTTTGACTCCACATGTTTGACTCCAACCCTCTGACTAGAATATTCTCTTAAGTAGCACATGGGAGCTTATTCACCAATAAAACAGAATAACGTCAACGTATCTATCACTTGGTGCTATTGTTATCTTCTATTTTACAATTGAGGAAACTGAGGCAGAGAAATGTGTGTGTTCAATTGTTTTCAGACAGGTCCCACTCTTCATGTCTACATTTGGGGTTTTCTTGGCAAAGACAATGGAGTAGTTTGACATTTTCTTCTCTAGTTCATTTTACGGATGAGGAAACAGAGGCAAACAGGATTAAGGACCACCCAGCTAGTAAGTGCCTGAGTCCATGTTTGTACTCAGGAAGATGACTTTTCCTGGTTCCAAGCCTGGCACTCTATACCCTGCCCCAAGAAAGACAAAGGTTAAGTGACTTTCACAAGGTCATAAAGTCAGTAAGCCTCTGAGGTTAGATTTAAACCCAGGTCTTCCTGACTTCAAGTCCAGTGTTCTATCCATTGCACCACTTAGTTGTTTTAAGAATTAAACCAAAATGTATCCCTTTCCAACTTCTTTCTCTTATTACTAGTTCTGACTTCTGCTGCCCCAAGCAGACCAAATCAAATCTCTGTTCTAGATGACATCCCTTCAAATACTTGAAAACAGTCATCATCATCATATCCCACCTTTTCCACCTCTTTTCTTCTCCAGGTTAAGCAGTTTTATTTCTTTCAATTAATAGTTGTATTATGTGTTCACCAATTTTCTCACTGTTACAGTCACTTTCCTTTGCGTATGTCAATGTATTTCCTAAAATGTGTCATGAAGAATTGCACCATGGTCAAGATGTAGGCTGATCATAGTAGAGCAGTGGTATCAAACTGAGAAACAAATGATCTCATTTTCTATATATTGGCTTAGAAAATCACAAATTGACACTATCTATACTATATCATATTTGTACTTATTTTGTTAAACATTTCCCACTTGCAATTATTCTGGTTCTTTGGCATTGAAGGTTTTGTGGCCAGCTTATGGGCCAAAGGACCGTGAGTTTGACATCTTTGGGGCCAAGCATATGGAGATGTAAATTCTCTAGTTCTGGACATTTCAATCCTTTAACGTTCCATTGGAGCCATAGTATAATCAATGTAGAAACCTCCTCCACTATCACAAATCATACCATCTATTCCTTTTGACCCTGTGTTACTCTCATGTCCTCCTATTAATTGTCAATAGAGGGTCCATGAAATATGTGGAACACCTTCCTCTAGATCTTTTAGCATTATGCAGCTACCAATGCAGCACTCAAGCTGTCCACCCATATTGTTTCTTTTTTGCTAATCAGATATCTACTCAATGTTATCTGTTATAACCTCTCTGGTATATGTTATCATTATAATATGTTATAGTCAACTCATACCCATCATGCATTTCTTTACTGTCATTTGGATCACCTGAAATTTTAATTCTTTTTGGACTGTATTGATCCATTACTCATAGCAGCACATTATCATTGGAAGAAAACTCATTTTGAAAAAAAAAAGGCTGGGTTTTTTTCCCATGGAGTGTCCTCATCCTTTATTCATACAGTTTTGGACCCAGATAATTTTTCATTGTTAGAATCTATCCAAGATATGTGCGCTGATAGACAGCTATATAGGCTATCCTTTCCACTGTATATTATAATATGGATAATGGATACTTTCTATCCACTTTTTCCCCTTTTATTAGGCCAAATACATTTCTATGGTTATAGATAACATGGAGAAGTCTTGATAGCATTCACGAGCTTTTCACAGTCGGTATGATGACATTCATAAACAAGGGCATCTAGAGAATCCTGATATCTACAGCATCTCCTCCATTTGAATTCTGTCTGGAATAATAGAGCCCTGGGTTTGAAATCAGGAAGACCAGAATTGAAATGCTCCCTCAGACACTTAGTAGCTATAAAGTAAAGTAAAGTCGTTTAATCTCTGTTGGCCTCAATTTAACACCTCCCTCACAGCATTGCTGTGACAAATAAATGAGATAACACTTACCTCACACTATTGTTGTGGTGATTAAATAAGTTAATATCTGTAAAGAATTCGGGAGAATACCTGGTATATAATCAGGCTTCTCATTCTTTATTTCTTTTCCTCCTCTTCCCTCCCTTCCCTACTGTAGTCACATATTAGGTGAATATATATCTTTATCTATATCCCTGTTTTATACTTCATTTAATATTAATAATTATAATATTGTCAAAGTTATTTTTGTTACATTTCTCTGAAAACTTTCATATATGTTTATATATGTATATATGTGCGTATATATATTTACTTATGTAATATATATATATATATCTCACATGGGTGATATATTGTGGGAGAAATCACAGAATCTAAGAGTTGGAAGAGACTTCAGAGGTGATCTAGGCCAACCTTTATCTGAAAAGAATTCTTCCAGAATGTACCCCAAAATGTGGTCTAGCGTCTATCTAAAGACTTTTGTTGAGAAAGAACCTGCTATCTATCAAATCACTCATTGCCTTTTGAAGAACTCTGTTAGAAGGTCTAGGTTTACAACCAGCCTATATCTTCAGCTCTATTACTTTGTCCTCTTACTCTTAATTCTTCATTCTGGGGCTAAATAACACCAATCTAATCCATTCTCTACAAAATTGCCATAGCAAATACGTGGAGACAACCATCACCTCTCTCCTGTTTCTTATTCTCCAAGCTAAGCATCACCACTCCTTTCAGTTGATCCCCAAGTGATATGAACTTGAGATTCCTCATCATACTGGGCACTTAAGAGGTAATCAAAGTTCTTGCTAAAATGTGTCAACTAGAACTGAACACAATGTGTGATATGTGTCCTGATGTGAGCAGATTTTGGGGGTGGTTACAATCTCCTTAGTATTGGGACTTTGTGTTTACTAATATAAGCAAATATCACATTAATCTTTCTGAAGCTGTATCACACTCTATACTTATTCAGGTTTTAGAACACTAAACCCCAACCCAGATACTTTTTCAGACAAACTGTTGTCCAGTCATGACTGTACCATCTTGTACTTTGTAAAGTGAACTTTTAAAACCCAAAGTTAGATCTCAAGTTGATTCCCATTTACGTTTAAAAAAGTCAGATTCAGCTCAGTGTCCTAGCTAATCAAAATCTTTTTGAATTCTGTGTTCAATACATCACTTAGTTTTGTGTCAACTGAAAATTTGAGTAAAATGCCATTTATACCTTTATCTAAACCATAAATAAAAGTTTGAAGTGCAAAGTGCCATAAACATTTCCTTGAGATACTTCATTTGGGATCTCCATCTTCCCTGCATTTGAACCACTACTTAATAATCTTTGTATCTAACTATTCAACCAGCTCCAAAATCACCTGATTGTACTTTACTGTAGTCACATTTCCATGTTTCCCCTGCAAGAATAGCAAGAGATACTTTGACAAATATTTATTAAATTCCAGATGAATGCAGCTTCCCCCTAATTCTACCACTGTAGAAAATCTGTCAAAAAATTAAATTAGACCAGTATGTTATGTTATGTCTGAAGCTATACTAGTATCAGTACTTCCTTTTCTAGGCATTCATTAGCTATCTTCAAAATGTGTTAGGAAATCAAAATTGGGTGTATTGGAAGACAACTTGCTTACTTTTGAAAAACATCTATAGGTATTTTATATGTTAGTATCTTGAAAGAAGGAATTGTTTTTTATTTTATTTTGTATCCCCATTTCTTAGTAAAGAGCTTGGTACACAGTAAACAATTAAGTCCTGTTTGGACAACAGGAAAATCAACTACTATTTTTGAAATAATCAAAAGCAACCAACAGTTGCTCTTTTATTTATGCGCTATGACTGTGAAGATGGTTTGAGTTACAATATTTACAAAACTTGTCTTTTTTATATTTTTGTCATTTCCTCATATTTTCTAATATTTTCAATACATGTAAAGACCCTTTTTTATGAAACTTTTATAGAAACTAGAAAGGTTTATAGATCAGTCAGCTTTTGATGTCATTTTGATCACTTTAAAAATAGTATTAGTATCTGTGAGTTTTCTAATTATCAATTCTTTCTCTATTTTTCTTTGTCTTAAGAAATACCTCAATATCCTCAAACTTGTGTCACCACTACTATGGATTCATATCTATCTATCTAAATACACACACACACACACACACACACACACACACACACATATATATATATATATATATATATATATATATATATATATATATATATATATATATATATGTATAAAATCTTAATCTGATTCCTCTTTCTATATTTGTCTTTTTCTGTGCCATTTTCACTTTCTCATATAGCAGGTCTATTGCTAATTTTAGATAATAATGTTAGGGTGATCTGCAATGTAATTAGGGACTAGCCAATGAGAGCTCACTCCCCATGAACGAAGGTTTTAAACTGGTTCAATTTCTCATGTGGACTTTGAAACAATGCACATGTATTCTGTACCTATTTTCTTTATACTTACTGTAAGATATAGAAAATGATTTTTGATTGGATGCAAAACTTGGTACAAATTTAAAGGGCACTCAAATTTCCTTAGTGATCCCTCTCTTGTTTTTCTGCCTGCTGTCTCAGTCTTGCTTTCTCTTCCTCTCCCCTGCCCAACTGTGTTTGAGTGAGCAGGAAACGACTCCTATAAATATCCAAAGAATATTTTGGAGGGGATATATTAGGGGAGGGGATACTAGAAAATGACTGTTTCAACTGATCAGCAGCAGCAGGTTGATATTCTTAGCAGATTAATTCTTTAGCAGAGTATGATTTAAGGCCAAGTTGCTCAATCTTTTTTAGAGAGAAAAAAACAAACAAACAGACTTGCTTCGGAAATAGTAAGCACTCCCATTAAAATTTGACTGAAGCTTTTGGACATGCTGATTAGTTAGGGTACTCATGGTTGAGTTAGTGGACAGTTATTTTCTGAATTTATAATTGGAGTTTGGGAAGCTTTTTCTCAGCACATATTCAATCTCCTTTGTGGTCTTATACACAGATGATGACTGCTATCTAGAGATGGAAGACCTATAAGGTGTAGTTTCTCATAATTAGCCTAGGGATGGCACACATTCAGTCAGCTTGGATGACAACTGTTATTTCCAGGTCCATAGTGAGTGGAATAGGTTTAGTGAAGGCTTCTCAGATTGTAATTCTTCTTCCAGGGGTGAGATAAGACCAAGAGGCTCAAGGTTACAATATTTTTAGAGTGGAATAATTCCATATAAGGATATAAAACTATGTAGTATATTAGGGTCTCATTGATTTGGATGAAACTTACATAATTCTTCGATGTCTTCATTTCAAAAGGGATTGGTAAGATTGCGCGTCTAGAATGTAAGATCATATTCTCAGCTAATGAGGATAATGGTCAGTGGGGGAGGAGGGTCTCTCTCTCTCTCTCTCTCTCTCTCTCTCTAGATATATATATATATATATATATATGTATATATATATATATATATATATATACATATATATATATATATATATATATTACTGCTTTTCCTTTGTCTTTGTCTTTTCCTGCCTCCAGACTACCTGGTGGAGGAATTGCCCCACTTCTTGAAAATTGGATAAATAAACTTTCTGTCATCACTTTGAGAGGCCTCTGAGTAATTAATTTAAGTAGAGAATCTTGTCATCTCACACCCAGTACAAGTATTAGCCTACCCAGTACAAGTATTAGTAATTAATATTGGAAGGAGCAGACATTAGCTTACTCATTAAGGGCAAAACAAAAAACTGTTTTTCTTTTAATAGATCAAGGAAGAGGTTTTAAGTAGTTATTATCTACTTCAAAGAAAATTATTAAATTTTAATATGGAAGGGAAACAAGTTTTATTACACTAATATGACTATTTATCTTACTGAGAAGGAAGTCTCTCAAAATGGGAGTGGTTTTGTTTTCATACAGAATAAGTGGTAAATGGATCCACAGTGTGGATCAGAGGCTTGGTCCATCGCTTGGCCTTACTTCTATAGGAAAAATAAATCAACAAGTGTTTATTAATCATGTACTATGTTCTAGGCACTGTGCTAGAAATTGAGGAAGATAAATACAATGAATGAAACAATCCCAACTAAAAATTTCAATAAATCTCAGTAAAAAATTCTACCTATAACAGTATCATAGACTAAAATATTACAACCTAACCATATTGATTACAATGTTAATTCTTTTTTTTTTTTTTTATTAAATAAATTTATTTAACTTTTTACATTCATTTTCACAAGATTTTGGGTTCCAAAATTTTGTCCCCCGTTGGGGGGGGGGGGGGGGGGGGGGGGGGGGGGGGGGGGGGGGGGGGGGGGGG
>CM053770.1:607420884-607472416 GCA_028658325.1 Potorous gilbertii
ATCTCCTTCACTGTGTTGCTGCGCGGCCTCCACTGTTCCAGACTTTGTCAGGAGTTCTTTTTACAGGAAATCTATGGGTTGTGGGTTCGGACCTAGCATAGGTGAGTCTTTCTACTCCGCCATCTTGGCTCCGCCCCCTACAATGTTAATTCTAAAGAAAACTTATAAAAGTGTTAACATATATGCGCCTTTTTAAATGAATTTTTTTCAGTTCATTTGTTGTCCTCTGAGTGTCATCTTTATTGTGATATTCTGGTTTAATGGGGGTGTCTAACCAATCTTTCTGCAAATATAATTTCTTCTATTGCTTCTTACTGTATAGTGAAGGAATGCTTCTAATAATCCTCCTTTCTAAGGTTTTTCACATGAGTTTAGGATTTAAACCAGTGTAGCCCTTCGCAGTCAATCTCATTGCTTGAGAAAGATTTGAAGTATTTTCAGGGTAAAAGAATTTCCGGGCTCCTAACTTCTTCAATGAGGTGAATTCTTTACTTTTGTTTAACCTGTAGAAAAATGGTGCTAGCTGATCTGCTTTTTAAATTTCATTTCCTAGTCTTCCCTTCTCCTTTGTTGATAGCTTGTTTGAATAAAAGAGGTTGGAGCTGTCATAATTGCATATTGTTTTGTTCCTTTCACCTTTATCCTTTCATCAAATCTCTCATTGAATCTTACAAAGAAGGATGATGGACAATTATGAGCAGTATTGGATCATAAAGGAGAGTGAGGCAGTGGAGGGTAAAAGGGGTTTAAATAAAATTTGTCTAGAAATCCAGCTAAGCAAAACTGTTTCATCCTATCACCAGAAAATAGGATTTGTTTTGCATCTTCTCTAATAGTGTTTATGCTTTTTTGTTTGTTTTCTTACTATTGATGACATTTTAAAAAGAGAGCAAAATCCTTCCTTTATTCCTGTATTTATTTGAGAACCTTCTAATGGTGTCTTATTTCAAAAAATGCTAGTTTTGGATACATATACACATGTGTATTAACATGTATATATAGTTTTTATAATATCAAAATGACTTTTCTATATCTAGGTTTTGTAAGGTTCTTAAAAAAATGAAGATTTTATGTTGGATTTTTCTTCTGTATCAATATGCATCAATATAATATCAGTGCAATATCAATATAATCATGTAATTTGTTTTAATTGATGTTTAATTTTAATGTGATTAATTTTAACAATTGTTTGCATAATATGGAAGAATTCTTTCATGCCTGATATATATACAACTTGATCATAATGAATAATTTTTTAGCATATTACTTTAGTTTTTTGACTTTCAAAAATGAATATTCATCAGTTTTGTTGACTTATATAGCTGTTTTGCTTTGTCATATTCTTCTCTGGTTTTAAGATTTTTATTCATCTCATTATGCAAAGTTTACTGAAGTATTTTCTTTATCAATTTTTGAGAAAAATTGATATATCTATTAATTTCCCAAATATTTGATAGAATTCAACTGGAAATCAGCCTAGAATATATTTTTTTTAAAAACCTAGGTATAGCTAATTAAAGTTAATTTTCTGAAGTTGGATTACATAATATCTCTACTCTGTATATTGTTAATTTGGGTATTTATCATTATACAGACAAATTTCCCATTTTCTTTCTGAAATCTCAGTTTAACTAGTACATAATTGTATACGGCATGTTCTGATAACTCTTCTTAATTTGTTTTCTATACCCAGGAGTTCACATTGTTCATTTTAATTGTGGCAATTTGGCTTTCATCTTTCTTCATTCTAATTCCATTTAAGTTTTTGTCAAAGTTGTTAGTATTTTCAAAGAACTCGCTTTAGCTTTGCTTATAGTCTTTTGTTTTCCAATTTTCCCATTTTTCTCTAATTTTTAAAAACTTCATCTTTAATGGTTAATTTGGGATTTTTTGGTTGTTATTGATCTAATTGCTTAATTGAATATTCAGTTCATTAGCCTTCCCATTTTACTAATGAATGTTTTTAGCAATGTGATTTTTTTATCCGAGGATTGACTGTATTGGCTGCATCCTAAAACTTTTTTTTATATCGTCTCTTTATCATCATTTTCTTTCACAGTTATAAATTGTTTCTAGGTTTTATTCTTTGTACTACTCATTAAGCATGACTTTATTGTCTCCCTTTAGGTCTGTAGGTTTTACTTGTGTGCAATTTTCATTACATCAAGGTGTATAAAGAATGTGTTTCATATTTCTGATGTTATACGTATGTTTATAATTTATCTGTATCCTGGGTCTGTTTTTGTAAACATACAATGTGGTTCAGTGAAACACACATTTAATTGAAAGACAGTTCCAGAACTGATGAAGACAGAACCCAAAAACATAATGTATAAAAGAAACAAATATATAAAGATGGGGTATAAAGAATGAGAATGAGAGAATGAAACTAAATTTAAACAGATATAGATCGATATAGATAGATATAGACACCATAGATGAGGGTAGTGAAGTGAGATAATGGATATAACATACTTTGCAAATCTTAAAAGTGGCATATAAATTCTATCTGTCTATCTGTTATTATTAGTAGTAACTGCAGGTCTGGTGATGACTTCATTCTCTGAGTCTTCTACTTCACTCCTGCTGAGTTCAAGCAATATTTATAAATAATTCAAGCTTAAAATGTCTAACAACTGGACTTTCCTGGGATGAGAAGTGTATGCATACAAACATTTAATCTGTGCTTTTTAATCTTCACACTTTTGTAAGTCTAAAAATCAACAAAGCAATAAATCAAGCCCTGATTAAAGTAGTGTTATATTTCTGAGATGTAAATGCTTACAGTGAAAATTTGGTAATGGGCTCTTATAAACTGCTTAGAGCTGGCTCTGGCGTATTCCTAGATATAGACACAGATATAGATTCTTTGATTTACCAGTTCACAAAATATTATGTCTTTTAGCTTTAAATTGTCCACAAGTTTGTTCAGTTTTTACGTTTTTTCTTTTTGTTTGCCTAACTTTGAGAAAAGAACATTAGAGTATGCTAAAATTATTATTATTTTGCAATTCAGTCAACTCTTCCTTTATGAATTTATATTTTATGACCCTTTATGAACTTATCTTGAATACTGGTATCATTCACTTTCTATACATGATGGATCTTTCGCTGTTTTTCTTTTAGTATAATTAAGTGCCTCTGATTGAATCTTGCCTTTCTCAACCAAGAGTCGTTACTAGGAGGCAAATACAGAAACAAGAGTTTCTTTAATTAGAAATAGTATATATATTTATATTGTTAATTATTTCAATATGATTAAAGAAGGATGAGCACAACAATCTGTGAGTAGACATAGCTGTCTGAATGGGGACCCAGCTAGCTGCATAACTCAACTACTCCTTCCCTTCCCTTTTGCTTTCCCTTTCCCTTAAAATCTACTGCATTCTGAAGTCCCTACATTGGACAACACTAGGCCCCTACCCAAGCTCTCCACTTAAGGGCTGTTTTCTGGATCCTCCTGGCTTAAGAGTGATTATCAATAGTAACTCTTACTGTTTCCCTCCCAGCCTAATGTAGTTATTTTTCTTCCTGGGTCATCTGCAGTCATCCTGATGAATATCTGGTCACTGGATTCAGATGACTCTGGAGGAGAAGTGAGACTAGTGACCTGCACAGCCCTCCCTCACTCAAAACAAAGTCAAGTGCTAGTCATATCATAATTTCTCTGATGGCATGGTCTTCTTCGGCAATGAAGGGTGAACACAACAGGTGCTTCTCAAGGGTTGTGATGCCTTCTGGCTCTAAAAAGTGTATAAAGACTCTGAGGTGTGATTTTACTTTGGCGCTTACTGACTGGAAGTGTTTTGTTTGGCCAGAGGAGACTCTGGGAAGCTTCTAAGGAGCCCCTCTTCACTCCCCTCTTCAAAAACCCAGATGTTGGTGCTTCCCTCTCTGATAACTATGTATGTATAGACAAATGCAACTGCCTGACAAAATCTGTTGATTTGTGATGTATGTATTCCTTACTGTCAGACAGTTTGGAAGCCCTGTCTGTTGGTTTAGATTTCTCTGTATTTTCTCTGAAGTTCAGGGTGCTGAGTTTCCCCCTGAACTAAGTGAATGATACATGTGCTTGATTAAAGTGATTGTTGACCCCTCAGAAGTTGCCTTTTCTTTTATAAATGTGGATCTAAGAACCTGTGATAGCAGGCCCCCCATGTATGTTGGGGTGCTTACTGTTACACTATAGTTCCTTTAAAACAGTGGTGTCAAACTCAAATAGAAACAGATTTCTGTGGGCTACCTATTCACTTAGAAAGCCACAAATTAATATTATCTCTGTTGTCATAAATTTTTATTTATTTTTTTTAAACATTTTTCTTAAGCATTCTAATCTGCTTCGGTTTAGGCCACATTTGGGAATTTGGGGAACTACAAGTTTGATACCTCTGTTTAATTTACTTTTTATCTCTATCATGAATTTTTATTTTTGCCTTTTCTGATAGCATGATTACACAAATTTAGTTGCAGATTCTCATTTTTATGATTTATATAGGGTCTTTATGGATGTGTTTCTTGTATATATTATGTTATTGGGTTTTTATCTTTTCATTAATTGCCACTATCTTTCAGTTAATTGGATTGCCTAATCATCTTATTTGAAATTATGAGAATTAGGCTTCTGTTTTTCTTCTTTTTCTCTTTTGTATGTTTTTTTAAAAAATCTCTCTTCTCTTTAATGCCTTGTCCCTGACATTAGCTTTGCTTATAATGTTTCAATGCGAAGTTACTTTTAGAGGATCTTACTCCTTTCTAGCTTTTGTTTGCCTGCCTTATCTCAAATTCTTTAAATTTATTGAAATTTGTAGTTTCTCTTTCATTTATTTTATTTCCTATTTCTGTCTTGTCCCCTTTATTTTTTTAATGTTTTCTTTCCCCACCTATTTAAGTGTTTCAAATCTTTTTTTTAAAATTATGTCCTTTTCCAAGATATTTTCCTTTGCTTTGTCACCTCATTACTTATTCTCTTTCAGTTATGAAGGAGAAGAGATATGATACCCCAATTCACTTGATGAAGTCTTATAAGATTTAGTTATAAATGATGAGGTTTTAATGTGGTAACAAGCTATTAATCAGACTGTAAGATTAAGGCCTCATACAGTATTCTCTTTATGAAACATTTATCCCTTTATCTGTCAGAATTAAAGGGAGCAATCTTACTAGGCAAGCAGAATTTGGGCATTCCTTTTGCAGGGATTTAAACAGCAAAGTCCTGGAAGTATTTCAATAGTTTGAAAGTGGGAGTGTAGCCTTGAGAACACTTAAGTATTATTTATATATTTGATATTATTAATGTAGGCAATCCCTCCAAATGTATTCATATATATATATATACACATCTGAATTAATATACCTATTCATATATACACATACATATATGTGTATGTATATATGTGCGTGTAGATATACATATATAGCCAATATATATACTCCCTTCCACTGTATTATTATATATGTATAACATAGGTATTTCCTCTAACAATGCAGATTCTCATCGTTTGTAATTCTGGTCAATGTCCCTACAGATTCTCCAGAGTAATCTATTCTATGTACTGGGGACCTTCCTCTAAATCTATTGACATTGTCTAGATACCAGTGGAGCATGTAGGTTGTCCATCCTTTGCTCCTGCTAGGTGACCAACTCAATTCCTTTTCTGTTCACATGTTTTCTTAATATTCCTTTACTAATTCTGAGGGGCAGTTATGGTACAGTGGATAGAGTGCTGGACTTGGAGTCAGGAAGATACCTCTTCCTGAGTTCGTCTGGCCTCAGATATATACTAACTGTGTGACGCTGGGCAAGTCACTTTACCCTATTTGCCTTAGTTTCCTCATCTGTAAAATGAGCTGGAGAAGGAAATGGCAAACTACTCCAGTATCTTTGCCAAGATAACCCCAAATGGGGTCACCAAGAGTTGGACATGATTGAACAAAAACCACAACACATGAAAATGATGTTTCCTAGCATGTGTATCACAATTTTGCTAACTAGGTTTTGTCAGGATCCTTTAACCTCTATCAGTCTTCTATGACATTTGACACTAATGTGCTTGAGAGAAGAGCCATGGACTCCCTGATACTTTGATATATTTGGCACTTTAAGATCTTGAGAAACATAGAGTCAGCACTTGACCAAGAGTTAGCCCAAGACATTCTCAACACAGGGGAATAACAGCACTGACGATGAACTCTGTAATATGAGTGTCACTTCAGTAACACTAGTCCAGGATTGGGGCTAACTTTGCTTTTATAGATTGAATTTAAGCAACCTCAGTTGGGGAGAGAGATTGGAACCCTCATTAATGATCTTGGCAACAGCTGCTGCCTTCCTGTTCCACAGATCGATTGCCCAGCCTTCCCAATTGAGAGATAACATTCACACATCTTGAATTTCACAGCAGGGATGGATCTAGGCTGAGCCAACATTCAGCTCTTGCATATTGAAATCAAGAAATGAGAAACCTCTTCAACAAATGATTATCCTTCACAGTCGAAGGATATTGACATAAATTTTCTAATTATTCTTCCCTGTTGTCTTTTTGGGTCTTTAGTTTTAACATACATTTTTTTCCCCCTCTAGAACCACTGGTGTTGAAATATTTTAAAGTAATTTATTGTCCTCTAATAGCATGCCCCTCCCTCTTTAATTACTGAATGACAGACTTTTCCAGAAGATATACTACTCTAACTCTGTAGGGTAAAGTTATATTTAGTTAAAATCCTACTGTTTCTTTGCTGCTGGAGAACAAAAGCTAGGAGCCGGCATTATTAGCTCTCAGCAATTACTGTTGGCTTGCGTAAATTTGTACCACATATCAAGTGTACTATCTCTTTTAAGCAGTGAAACTTACTATGCTTTTCTCCTCTCAGTTTTCCTTTGGGACAAAGATATCCAGAAAGATCTTCAGTTTCAGAATGATTTACATAATCTGGGGGGTATAGTGGATACAGGCTTGGTCTCAGGTCCTGGAAAGACTGCATTCAAATCCTGTTTTTGACACACACTCATTGTGTGTAATCTATGTCTTCTGGAAGCTTTCTAAGACTATGGGTTAGAGAGGGAGGCACTAAACTTTATTGGTAAACTGAGTTCACTTTCACATATCAATTAAATCACAGGTCCGATCCTGACCTTGTCTTTGCGGTGTTTTTAGATTCTCCTCCCCTCTATGCTCTCTAGGGTACAGATTGTCCTTTTCATTTCTCACACACAACACTATCTGAAAATTTGAACTTTTCTATCGCTATCCTCACAGCTGCTAGTACCTTCTCTTCTAAGGTTACCTGAACTTTGTTGCATATGCCTATAGAAGTACCTGAAGAGGGTAAGATTCTAGAGGTCGTGTACTGTATTTCTATCCTCAGTCAGTCAATAAACATGTAATAAGCACCTATTATGTGCCAGGCACTGTGTGATACAAGGAAAGGTAAAAGACAACCTCTGTTCTCAAGGAGCTCATGGTATAATGTGGGCAGAGAGAAGCAGCATGCAAACAACTATGTATAAACAATCTGTATGCAAGATTAATTGGAAATAATCTACAGATTATTATGGAAAGGGTCTCTGTAGAAGGTTGTATTTTAGTTGGGATTTGAAGGAAGCCAGGTAAGCCATATGACTGAGATGAGGAGAGAGAGAATTTCAGACATGGGTAAAAGGCAGAAAAAATGCCCTGAGTTAGGGATGTGAGAAACAGTATGGAGGCCAGTGTCCCTGGATTGCATAGTATATGAATGAGGAAGAAATGGAAAATATTAGATAATTGGAAAAGTTCATAGGCCAAAGTTCATGTGGTTTGTTACTCTTCTTGGGGAGTTTATAAAGCTATTTTTAAAAAGCTATATCAATACGATTCTCTCTCATTTAGTCCCAGAGTAAGGGGTAAAGAAAAACTCCTTTTACCCTGACAATGTACACAGGGTAGATCTATTCTCTGTCTTTCTCTGTATATCATGAATCAACCACTATTTCTCTCACTTTTACAACTCCCTATTCAGAAATAATGAAGCACTCAAACCATAATATTTGTGATCTTTCATTTTGACAGCCAGCATTCAGATTCATTAAATAGAAATTATAGATATAACTGTAGAGAAAAAATAAAACTTTTGACATCTGCCCTCTTGGACAGGGAGGGAGGAAAGAGGAGGCAGGGAATTCATCATGTGCATGGTTTCTCTGTTGGGGGAAGTTTATCACCAGAGATGTTTGCCCTGGACTCAGTTTTCCCATCTGCCAAACAAATTGTACCCTATCTTCCTCACAGTGTGTTTCTGTGCATATGTGTCAATTCTCTTTGCCATATTTCCACTCTCCTTCTTTAGGACAAGGGAAGAGTAAATTGGCTTTTTCCTGGGGCAGTGAGAGCCTAGCTGATCCCGGAAAAGCACTAAATATCTCTCAGTCTATGGAGACTTGATCTTCAATCACCCATTCCACCACCATATTTCAAAAATGAGATATATACAGTACAGGACTAAAAATATTATAAAAGATTTGTATGACAGAAAGGGAAGGGACAATGATTGTACAATGAGAGTAAGGGATGACAAGTGACTGGACTGTGCTCCACTGTAATCTTTGTGATGTCTGGACAAAGCAAGGGATACTACCAGAACACTGGATTAACCCCTCTATAGAATCCCCCACTTGGAGAAGGGCATGGACAAGAGTCACACAGAGTGGCAGCCATGGATGGATTATGATCTACCTAATGGTCAGGAATTTCCAAATAGAAGAGGACAGTTTGAGTTTTTGAATATTTGAGTTTTTGAATAAATTATTAACAATTGTTAGAGACAGAATCATTCAGATGGCCACAAACTCAACCAAGTAGGAGATAAATGATATTAATTGAATACTGACATTTTCTATTACAAGCAATGAATTGCATGTTATGAATGAAATAACAGAGATCTGCCTCTTTGAAAGACATATTATGTCAAGAAGCTCAAAAGTTAAGAGTACTATATGCCTTCTAAAGGACAACATCAGGAGAGTTTCCATCTATTGTTACAGACTAATTGAACCAGAAAAAATTTAAATGACTAGACTAAATTCTATTGCTACTGTATCATGAATGACTTCTAAGAGTCAAAGAAATGGGGTGGCATAGAGTCATCAGCTGATCCTATACAAAACTGTTTTGATATTTATCTTGATATGAATAGCAAGCGAGTGGAATGCTTTCTTTTTAAACAACAAGAGAAGGTGATATAAATGAGAACAAAAAGAATATGAATACTTCACCTACTGGAAATGTTTCAAGGCAGATCATGAGAACCACTAAAGTCAATAAGTCATAAGAGCTTGCGAAACACATTGAAGACATAAGTATGTTTATTATGTACTGGAACTATCTCATAACAAAATTAGAAACTGATCTACCTGGTAGCAGTGTGGTATAGGGAAAAGAGGCTTTAAAGTCAGGGGACATGGGTTCAAGTCCTGCCATCTTGCCTCTCCACTTACTACTTGTATGACCTAGGGCAAGTAATTTAACTTGAGACTCAGTTTCTGGGCGTTGTACAAGATGATCTTTGAGGTCCCTGTTAGCTCTAAATCTATTATCCTATTAATTGTACACAGGGTCTGCTTTAGTCAATAATACCCTTAGTTCCACGTCACCCAATGACATTGTGTTGCTCAGTGATGCAGGGAAATTATAAACAGCAACAACTGCAAACTACATTCCTAAACCCAGATCAGATAAAATAAGAGATTACATCAAGGCACTGCTAAAATTTAAACAGGGAGAAAGTTGAAAAACTGTAGGTCACTGAAAATCTTTAATATATCATCCAGAAAGTATACCTAACAAACTAGATTTCAAAAACAGCATTGAAATTTCAAATGCCTTTGAAAGTGATATGGGCATGCTTAGACTGGAATTTTAATGCTTCTTTTGAGTTTGTACCAAATTGTACCAAAATAAAGTACTCCAACAAAGCTGGTATCTATTATACCCCTAATGAATAACCACATTCTCTCACATTATTTGACAGAAGGAATAGAAACCACTACAGAACTTGTGTTGCCCAGTATATTCAGGAGTTGTTGCCATAATCTCAACCTCATAGGAGGAGAGGTAGATCTTTTCTAATATATCTCTAAGGACAGATGTCAAAAACCATTGTGGTAGAAGTGACCAGATTGCTACTGGAGGTCTGCAGAAAGATACAAGATAATTGCATCAATAACTTGTTAGTCCATGTAGCAGGAAACCTGAGTGCCATATTGGCACATTATAAGGCAATAACAAAGAAATATGAAAAAACAGAAAACATATTAGAAATTCTACAATCTCTTAATCAGCAACTAAATATAAATGTCAAAAGATTATGGGGATCTAAGAAGTCAAAACAGCACAAAACCCCAAAATAAATCATATAACTGCAATTAAAAAAAATTTTTACTATTATGGTCTGAGAAGTTAAAAAATCTGAGTCAAGTGAAAAACTCCAGAAAAGAAAAATTTCTACTCATCCATATAATCATAAGAAATTCAACATAAAACATTTGTAAATTGGATCAAACAAAAAACAGAAAAATTATATACAATTAAAATAATCAGTGTTAGAATAGTCATGTTAAGGGAGGTAACAGAAGCTTAGTTTCTCTGTAAAATGGGAAAGCAGCAAACAGAAATAATATGCATAATTGTTAGTTCAAATATTTTATAATAGTGTATGCATCACTAGCAAAACACTTTACCTGCTATCCCTGAGCATATAATCAATTGGTCATAAAAACTACTATGTGCCTGGCACTGTGCTGAGTGCATCACAATCATTGTCTAATTTGATTCCCCTGAGAGATAGTTACTATTAACATCTCCATTTTACTGATGAGGAAACTGAGGCAAACAGGGACTGTATGAAATTGTCTGAGGCTCATAAATTCTTGACTCTAGGCCCAGAACTTTAATTCTCATTCCACTTTTTTTGAGACTACACATGTATGTTTATGTATGCATGCATGTACATATGTAGATGAACATAGACATGTATTTATGCATATATACACATGCACATATAGTATGTATATAGAGAAACCTCCCACATATATGTATACATCTTTATATCTTTGTAATTTGGACTCCTCCAAATATAGGCTAATTATGTGTTTAGATACTTCATGTAAAGTTTTCACTTATTTTTTTCCAAAAAATATAGGAAAAATTTATGAAAAAAAAATACTAGCAATGAGGAGTAAAAAATGTGCCAAAAGTTCTCAGGCGTATAAAGAACAATTCATTAGTGTTCAACCTCCCCAAATTGCTGTAACTTTTCACCAGAAGTCTTTCCCTCACTTCTGAGCCCTCTCTTTCTTAGCCAAAGTCCTTGAAAAAGCTATCTACATTACCTGCCTCCACTTCCTTTCCTCTCACTCACTCCTTGGCCCTTTACAATCTGGCTTCTAACCTTATCTTTCCACTGAAATGGTTCTCTCTGAAGTTAATGGTTTTTCTTAATTGCCAAGTCTTTTCTCAGGTCTCACCTTCTAGACCTGTCTGTGTTTACCACTGTTGACCACACCCTCCTCCACGATCCTCTCTGGGTTTTTGTGACATTATCCTCTCCTGTTTCTCCCCTGAACTACTTCTTCTCAGTCTCCCTTTCTCATTCACCTCCAAATTGTGAGTTGGTCCAAAGTTCATCTTGAGGTCCACTTCACTTTCTGAACTTTCTCTTTGGGTAAACTCATTAGCTCCCATTATTTTAACTATCATCTTTAAGAAAGTGGTTCACAGATATACATACATACTTATATTATGTATATGACATATGCATATATACATACACACACATATATATGTATTATATATTGTATGTGCACGCACACATTTTTGACATTTTGTTACAATGATGAGGTCATTTAAAACACAGAAACAATATGATGACCTTTCACGTCCATGTGGTTCCCTCTTCCATGGCTATAGCAAGTTTAGTTTAGACAAATGTTAAGAGTGTAATAACTGCTCTGATCATCCAGTTAGGAAAATTCCTAGTATTTGGGCAGGGATTTGGACCTGCCTTAATTTACAATCATAACTATCTCTAGTTAACCCTTGACTTCTTTGTACTTGAAGGCAAAAATTTTAAATTACCAGAAACATTTGGGTGCTTAAGCAGCAGATTATGTTACAGTGTTTAATGATAGATAGACTGGGAGGGGAAGTTGGGGAAAGAACAGAGCTTTCTTGTTACTCTTTTCAGACCTGGAATAGACAGGCGCAATTGTTGGCACTAGTCACTAACAGTGAAATGGCACTCCCTGATTATCTTTTCTGTGACACAACTGAGTCTTACACTTTTTTCTTTTGCTGGTTGCCAGTGAGATGTTGGATCTTTCCAGCTTAACTCTGGATGTACCCATTCTTTCTTCTCTACAGCGATACTCTTAGAATCTGCCTCCATTTTTCAGATAGTTTTTAATTTTATGGCAAGTTCTTCATGCAGTGCCTTTGACTGATACAGGCCTTCTTCAAACATCTAATTCTGAATGATTGATTCATTCAAGAAGGGCTCTTACCTACAAAAAATGCAATTACCTTTAAGTGCAAAGGGGTAATCAATTGAACCTAGTCTTTATACATACACCTATACTTACACCTAAGCTTATGCCTAAGCCAATATCTTACCTTATCTATATAATTTATCTCTCTCATCGATCTAGTTCAAGTCTCAAATCACCAGTTGCTTACTGGACATCTCAAACCGGATGTTCCAGAGATATCCCAAACTCTACATGTCCAAAATTGAACTTAATATCTTTCATCTCATACCCTCTTCAGTTCTGAATTTTCCTATATGTATTGAAGGGAACTGCATCCTTCCAGTTTTCAAGGTCAATAACCTTAGAATTATCATTTACTCATTTTTCCTCACCCCACATTTGTAGTCAATTGCGAAGTTTTGTCATCTCTACCTCCCCAAGAATTCAATATATCTCTACTAACATAGTTACCAACTTATTTCAGGTCATCATCACCTCTTGCCTAGATTTTTTCTATAATTCCCTATTTGGTAACTGACTTATTAATGCAACTTACAAACTATTACCAAAGTCACTTTCCTTAATCACAGATATGATCCTATGTGTCCCTTATTCAGTCAACAATGAATTGCTGTTGCCTTGAGGATAAAAATATGAACTCCTTCATTTAGCCTTTAAAGCCCTTCAAGAACTTTCCAGCCTTATTGGACATTACTCTACATTGTGTACTCTGTGATCCAATCCTACTGGCCTTTTCTCTTCTCCTCATATAGCATACTCCATCTCCTACCTCCATAACTTTGCCCTGGTCATCCCAAATGCCTGGAATGCACTCTCTCTTTATCCTGGTGCTTCTCTCTTCCTTTTTAGATACAACTCAAATTACTTTCTTCTGCATGAAGACTATTGTGATTCCCCCAACTGTTAATGACATATCTTTGTATTATTTCTGTACAGACTTGCATATGCCTTTATTTTTCCCATTAGAATGTTAACTTCTTATAAGTAATGACTTAAACATTTTTGAACTTGATAGTAATAGTAGATTTTTAAATAAATAATATTAACATACTGCAAATATATAAAATAGAACCAAATGGAATGAGAATGCCAAAGTATTTGATGCCTACATGGAAAACTATTCCCTGTTTAAAACACAACACCAAAACAACTTATGTCAAAAACTACTGATATAAAATGGATCCTGTTTCATGAAGGCAGACAATATTATCTAGTTTCTTTCTGTCAGTCTTAAATATCATCACTCTTGAACAGAAGTAAGTATGATTTTCAAGTCAAAGAGGGAATTATACCAAAACATTGTATTAATTGTTTGATATGTCTGAATGATGGCATCAAATTATATGGTTCTACTGAATACATTAAACAGCCACATCACTTTTGGGTGACCCAATGATATCAAAATTTCATCTGGACTTGAAATGCGTACTTGTTAATGTGCATCAAGGAAGAATAGAGGGTGATGTCTTTGCATTTGAGTATGAAGTTCAAAATAAATGAATGAGTAAAGTGCTTATTAAGTGCTTACTATGTGCTAAGTTCTAGAGATGCAAGTAGCAAAGTAAGACAGTCCTTTACCTCAAAGAAGCTCACATTCTAATGGGAGACACGACATAGAGGGAGGCTTTCAAGAGTAAATCAGCTAGAAAAGTGTCGTGGTTCTTAGGGAGCAGATTGTTATTTAGTATTGTGTCTATCGGTAAAAATCATCACTTTCTGTCATTGAGCCATTTGATAGTGTCCTGAGGGTTGAGCGAGAAGCAGGAATGATGATCTGGAGGTTGCTGCCTCTTTTGGGGGTGCCATATCCTTCTGCCTATTGATAGCACTTGATCTGTGACTGTTTGTGGTAGTGAGTCCCTCTCCTCAATTATGTTTGTAGGGGTTGGGGTAGAAGCAGGTCTTGTGGTATAAGGAGAAGGGGGAAACACTGGTATTCCTAAGGATCTTGAGCTGTCCTCATTAGAGTCTGAAATGAGATGGTAATTAAATTTGTGGTGCTAATTTACCTTGCCTAGTACATGTTGTCTCTTCCATTTCCCTCAGTTTACCTTGCTGCTTCAGCCAGATTGACTTGCTTTCCTTGTGTGTGGCAGTTGGCTAGGTGTTGGTAGGGATGACTGGCTCCTCTGTAGGAGCTGCATTCCTGGATTATGATTGTGATGGCTGAGTGAAAAGTAAAGAGGGTAGGCTGGCAATGGGATTGGTATTGCCATCCAATCTACTTGTTTGTGGATATTGGTCAGCTATTGTTTATTAGTGTAACTTTTAAAAATAAGCTCCCTCTCCCTAGTGATTTTCCCCTGCAGTCATGGATGTAGAAGCTGGGATGGAAGCAGATATTATGGTTTGGAAGGCACTGCTATTTCCAGAGCTCTTGGGTTTAGGGATTAGTTAGTCCTCATCAGGGTCTGAGAAGATCTGGCAGTCAAACTGACTTTCCTGGAATATTTTGTCTCATAGCTTTCCTTCAGGATGCCTCAATGCTTCAACCACGCTGCCTTGACCACTTAGGTAGGATAAAGGTTATATACAAACACATTGGAAAGATTAATTGGTTATGAGGATATCAAAGAGCAAACTGAGAAGATGTTTGTTCAAAGACTGCATCCTGAAATCAAAGTCCAATGGGAAGAACATATTTATAGAATTGTACACCTATGAAATTAAAATCAATGTATTTCTTTGGTATGGTGAAATGGACAAAAATGGTCTGGAAGTTGTTTAAATAAAAAATTGTTATAGCATCAATTAAAATAAATAAATAAATAAATATATGTCTGCATATGAGTAATATATTGTAGTTGATTATTACTTGTTATTATGGAGCATGGTGGAGGATATGGTAGAGGTGGATAGCTGGCCTCAGATTCCAGAACATCTGCATTCAAATCTAAGTTCTGACACATACTGGCAAGTCACTTAAATTCTCAGTTCACTGGAAACTCTCTAAGACTAAAAATTGAAGAATGGTTCCAGTCTGCATTAGCATCCATTTCATCGATGGGAATTCCCCATGCTAATGAAATCACTGATGGAATCCACTATACACACACACACACACACATACACACAATGTATATTTATATGTATATTTATGTATGTGTTTACATACATACATAGATGTAGAAACTCTTTCACTTTCCTATTCAAATTTCAAGTGCTTAACAGTATTTGAAACATAACAAATGCTTATTAAATGCTTTTTAAATTAATTTCATATACAGGCATATGTATTAACATTTTCAAAACCAATATTCTAAGAAATTAAAATGTCTCTTTTCATATTCTATTCATGGAAACATTTTATGCACTTCTGCGATCTGGATAAAAAGTTTGCAAGGAGACATTCAGATGCTGTGTTCTTTTAAATTGTAATAGTATCAGAAGCAATGAACCCATATGTTTTCCTATATTTGAGTTAATAGAATGCATTGGACACAAGCCCGGGACCTTGCAGACCTGGGACAAATTTCTGGTTCTATCTCCTGTTTTGCCATCTAGGGCTTTGAATAGGTTGCTTAACCTTCTTTCATTTCATGTTTTTTTCTATTGCCATGCCTGGACAATACTACTGTTTCCTTACTTCTATGGGAATAACTGGTTAATCGTTATAAAGAACCTTACAAACAGAGCTATTTCTTGATCTCCATTTTTGACTGTCCAATTGAATTCTCTTTAATATATTATCTCTTACTTATACATGTAACATGTATATTTTCTTCAATATAACATCTATATTTTCTAATATAACTGCACACCTGCCCCTTCTGGTGCCAAGTGAGATCATGTAAGAGCATGACAAATTCACATTTTTAAGTGTTTTTACTCTTCTAAAGTTCAATCTTTGAGATCTTCAGAAGGGGCTTGGTCTCATGAGATTTCTCATCCTCAACTGTGGTTGTGTCTGCCTCTGCAGATTTTCCATTTATGTATTGGAGCTGAAATGAATGCATTTCCAGGAAATGTGTTTGGTATTTGTTATGTGCATGTGTGTGTTTAATGTATTTTCTGTATTGGAAAAATAAAACATAAAAGTTTGAGAGAACTAGTTCAGATAAACCAAGGACTGGGTTAAATGAATAGTTTTTAAAAATAATTTAAAAGAAAAAGAACTTTCACAATTTCTTTTAAAGTGTTTGTCATCTTTGTTTCTGTAAGGGGGCAGAATATACAAATTCAAGTTCCAGAATTCTCCCCCAAAAAGTCAGAATGAATGAAAGGTTCTGTGTGACTTAACAAGGATGCCATTTTGTAGGAAATTTTCAGCCTTAGCTTTAAGTGACATGGGCCTGGACCTGGGCAGAGACATATACTCTGGGATTATACTATAACTCCCCTCTCTCTTTACCCACATCATCACACACATACTCAATGCTGTAAGGACTAGGGAGTTTATGGATTAGGAGAGGATATTCTTTCATCATAGGAGATTTCTGAAGGATCTGGAAAGAAACTGGATGATAAACCTAAATATCTACTCCCCCTCCCTGTGCCATGTTAATGATGATTGAAGCAATACAGGTACTGAGGCTTCTGGATGAGGGGCTGGGTTTCTCCTTTGGAAGGTTTGCCTCCTAAACTGTGTAATAGACCAGCAGTCTCCAGAGTGGGAGCTATGCTGCCTCTAAGGGACTATATAGTCTGAAAACAAGGAATGAGTTATGAATTCATCAGAATGGGAACATGGATTGTCTTTCACCCTCTCCAAAGCAGCCAAACATAGATCTTGTCCACAGTATAACCACAGTTACCTTTATCCCCCAACCCTTGTCTATTTTTCTCCTTTCCATTGGGCAAGCTACTAAACTCCTTTCTAGTTGACCTCTCGGGTAGCTGTTACCTTGTGACTGCACTGTGGCCTGTTGCAATAATTGCATGGATGCAATTGGGAAAATTCTGCACTCCCTACTGCAAAGCATACCATCCTTCTGCTTTATCTCCCTCCCCATCACCTTCTAGGTAGCTTTGGGATAGTAACCTATGGGTGAGATTTGGGATAGTAACCTATGGGTGAGAGCCTGCCCACTCCCTCAATATTTCCTTTTTTTTTCTTTTTGGATGGGACCATGAATTGCATAGGATGAGCAGACATGGATAGGATATGATTTTCATCACAGATCTCACTATGATATCTTCCCCCGCTCCTCCTCCAAAATTCCTTGTTAGTTTTTCTATCCTTCTGTTCACCCAGATTCACAATTTGGGTGTCATCTCTGATGCTTTTCTCTCCATCTAATCCACATATCCAATAAGATACCGAGTCCTTGTCATTTCTATCTCCAGCACCTTCTTCCTACTCACACTGCTAACTCTCTGGCTTAGACCACTGTCATCTTTCTCCTGGACTGTTGCGATAGCCATTCTATTGGTCTCATTGCCTTAATGATCTCTCCTTTCAATCCATCCTTCACAAAGCACTGAAAGTGATTTTCCTCAAGTAAAGGTCTGATCATGTCACGCCTCTCCTCATTAAAGCATAAGGATATCCTATTGATTGTGACATCAAATATTACATCTTTATTCTATACTTTAAAAAAAGATGGTGCAGTCCATATAGCATAAGAGTCATCAACACATGAGTTCACATATGACTTCAGACACTTACTAGCTATGTAGCCCTGGGCAAATCACTTCACCTCTGTTTGCTTCAGTTTCTTCGTCTGTAAAATGGAGTTAGCAACAGCATCCACTTTCCAGGATTGTTGAGAGAGGAAATGGGATAACATTTGCCAAAGCTGCATAAACCTAAAAGTATCATATAAACACTAGCTGATAGCACTGTTATCGGCATTATTGTTGTAACATCTTTAATCAGTAGTAGAGTGGCACATGAACAAGTATGCATGAATACACACACACACTCATATGTATATATATAAATATATATACATATATAAATATGTATATATATACATATAAATATATATGTATATATATAAATATATATATACATATATAAATATGTATATATATACATATAAATATATATGTGTGTATATATATATATATATATATATATATATAGAGAGAGAGAGAGAGAGAGAGAGAGAGAGAGGAGAGAAAAAGAGAGAGACAGAGAGAAAAAGAGAGAGAGAAAGAGAGACAGAGATTTTTCATGGATAGGGATGATGAATGAATACAAGAGTTCGAGACTTCTGGCCTAGGTCATGCCAGGGCAATGTGTCTCTGGTAAAGGAAGCAGCAGAAGTTTTCGTCCCTCCTTTCTGTTTTAGGAAGCTATTTTATGAGCTTAAATACTTCATGGTTCCCATTCTGAGAACCTCAGCAGGGTCTAGTGATTGAACTATTCCTTCTCTCCATGTGTTGGGGAAATTGAAGGACATTAGGAATCTGGTGCAAGTGCCTGAGTGTGCTCTCTGAACACAGGAATAAGAAGGGGAAGTAAAGCTTGGAGAGAAAGAGACACTGCCAATGCTGACTGTAAGTTGCATGCTAAAGTTATCAATGACCTTCCTAGAGATGAGAGTAACAACTTTAAAGTTCAGATGGTCAAGCACAGAGCTGGGGGTGTGTTGTTCATCGTCACTATTATCATGGTCATCATCATCTTCATCGCCACTACTCTCCTCCTCTTCCTCTTCTTCCTCCTCTCCCTTCTCCTCCTCATTTCTTCCCAAGAAAACCCATTCGACTTTGGGATATCTCTCACTGTTCTTACACTGAGCTGAAATTTGTCTTTCTATAATTTCTACCCATTACTCCTATTCCTACCCTCCTGGTCCAAGTAGGAAAACTTTACATCCTGCTTCCATAGGACCAACTTTTAAATGTTGGAAGACAGCTATTATATCCCACCTAAGTTTTCTCTTCTTCAGGTCACCTATCTGTAATTCCAGAAAGAACCTATCTCCATATGGTCTGTGCCTGAGATGCTCTATCCTCCTAGTTACTTAAAATTTCTAAGCCTCAATTTTATAATTTATTAAATAGATTTGATAAAACCTGTACTACTTATTTCATAGCTTTAAGAATCAAATAAGCTAATTTATAGAATGCATTTAGTAGACCTTAAATTATAATACAATGTGAGTTATCCTTAGGGTTATTATTTATGTCCTCCAGGTATGTTCTAGATTATCAATGTCCCTCCTAAAATGTAACGCCCAGTTCAGAATCCAGTACTCTCAACATGGTCTGACTCTCATCTTCCTCATCTCAGATAATATGGCTCTTTTAAGGCAATTTACAACTGCATTAATTTTCTTGGTTGCTCATTCTGAACCAACTAATGGACATTGAGCTTATAATCCACTAACATTTATAAGCCATTTTTCACATGTACTGTTATCTGGTCATACTTCTATCTTGTGATTATAAAGTAGGTTTTCTTAGCGCAAGTATAAATTTTTTGATTTTTTTTGTTAAATTTCCACAAATTATCCTACCCACTTTTCTAATCTGTCTCTGACATACTTCACCCCTCAATAACTAGCTTAACCCCAGGACTCAGTGGATCACTATGGTGAGCGTCAGGCAGGGGTAAACTCTTGCTGCTTTTCCTCTTGCATCCTGTGCATATTTCCCTCCAGCTCTTTGTACTTTCCACCCCTTGCTCAGAAATTTATACTCAGATCATCATTACCATTGCTACTAAAAAAGAGCATGACAATATCCTGCTGTACGGCTCTGCTGAGAATCCCTGTGACTATGAGTTGTAGGCTGCTTAGGCCAACATTCTCTCCCCTAACCATACTTGCCAACCCAACCTTATCTCTCCTGGTCCTTATCCCATGCTACCCTTCCACTATACCTTTTGGAAGTGATTATTACAAACTTCCCTTCGTATTAGATCTATGTCCTATCATCCCAAAATTACTTTTTTATGTATTTTGTACATGATCATATATGTATGTAATATACATATATGTGTGAATGTGTATATGTACGTATGCATGTATGTATGTTGTATCCTCCTTCTCCACATAACATCTTCCCTTAGAGTTTCAGTTTCTTAAGGGCAGGAAGTGCTTCCTTTTTGTCTATTCCTCCTGTGAAGTATAGAAACTAGCACATAGTAAATGCTTAATAAATGATGAATTAATAAATTGAGGAATTGAAAGGATGGTGAGTGAAATCATGTACCAGAATTTTGCCAGAAAGTGAAATCAGTCTTTTTGGTTTACAATTTGTAGTATCCATTCTCTTTTCCTTCACCCATTTTGTTGAAAATTCAGACATTAACTCTTCTTCTGCCCTTGCCATTCTTGGAGCACTCCTCTCATTCTTCATCACCTTTCAAAGACTTCTGATGTGGTCAGCAATCACACAATTCAGTTCTTTGAAAACCATGGGATATAACTTATATGGGACAAGTGACTAACTTGTCAAAAGCAATTAGGTGCTATCTTCCCACGTATCTTATGGTTTTTAAAATTGGTTCTTATTTTCTATTTTTCTTTTTCTTTCCAGAGAAGAAATCATTCTTTCTGGCAAAAGAAATCGACAAAACAATTAGAATTAATCAACTCTGCTTTCTCTCTTCAATTCATTTTCATTGTCGTACATACGGCAAGCAGTAGCATTACTTTTGTTTTGAATATTCTTTTTTAAAAAACCAATATAGCTTTAAAAATAATTCCATTTTTGTTGCTTTCTATAACATACCTCACCAGCATCAACTCTTAGAGATCTTCACACTACTTCATAGGGTCATCCTAGACATTTACATTAATATGTCTCTTTTCCCAAGTGCTTATCACATTGACTAGAACATAGTAGGTGCATAATAAACATTTATTGACTGCTTGATTTCTAATCTAAACTGGTTGATAAATTCCTTCTGAATCCATTTCAAGTCCTTTGGACAACTCTTTTCTTTTTCTCCTCATCAGACTTTTTTTCCTTAGTGTATATTTAGTGTTTCATTCTTGATAGTTTTCTGTTACTTTGGGAGAGACTTCTATTGTGGAATTTTTAGATTAGCCATCTTTTCTCTAAATTCTTTGGAATATGTTCCTCAAAACTCTATTACTTATAAGGTAAAAAAAACCCAGTTATTCTCTGCTCTGTCGAAATTCTAAGAAGTGATCACTTCCTTCTAAGAAATACATTATATAAATACCAATCAGTTCATCCTTGCTGATGAGAAATAGATAAAGAATACTTGTTTCTGTAAATTATTTGTCTATCTTTTGAAGCAAAGTTCTCCAAATGGTGTTTGTGTATGGCAAAACAATAGTCCAAATGAGTGAACGATCTCCAATAAAAATTATATTTGCTTATGTCAATGAAAACAAAGTTCAAATCAAAGTTAATAAAGCAGAACTAACGGAAATTTGTTCCAAATGAGTAGAGCGATTATTTAATATATGATATACAAATTGTTTTTAAATGGTTTCTGTGTTGTGAAATCTGCCTCTATGACTATCAGGGATAAAGGCTTCTGGCCCAGTGGAGTTATGCTGTTATATTGCGTGTGGCATCTGAACTTGGAATGTGTATATTTGAAGTCAAACAATTTTTGTGTTAAGGATAAATAGGATAATATCTGTTCCATTTCTCATGACCACTAATCTTGATAAGTATAATATAATCATCCATTTTTCAAAAAAGACAAATTTTTAAAAGTTAAACTAAGTTGAGAGTAGTTATAGATTGTTGTTTGAAATATTTAACAATTAAATTTTTAAAATTCTTAATTTGTAAAAATTTTCAAATTTTAACATTACTTCTTTTTAATAAATAAATATAAAACTTATTTGAAGACAAAATTCACTGGAGTACCTGACGTATATGCAAAGATAATAGAGACAGTATAAGTAGATGAAATATGGAAACACAAAAATAAAAAGTCCAAATCCAGGAAATACAACCCACTATATTTATCAATATGGGGCAGCTAGGTGGTGTAGTGGATAGAGCACTGGGCTTGGAATCAGGAAGATTCATCTTCTTGAGTTAAAATCTAGACTCAGATACTTATTAGCTGTGTGACTACAAACAAATCACTTAACCCTATTTGCCTCTGTTTCTTCCTCTGTGTAAAATGGAGGTGAAGAAGGTAATGGCAAACCATTCCACTATCTTTGTCAAAAGAACCCAAATGGGGGGTGGGGGGGAAGACAGAGCCAACATGGAAGAGTAAAAGCAGAAACTTCCCTGAGCTCTCACCCAAAGCCCTCCAATAACTGTAAAAATGACTGTAAACAAGTTCTAGAGGTACAGAATCCCCAAAAATGACAGAGTGAAACAAACCCTCAGGCAAAGATAACCTGGAACATCAACAGGCAGGGTCTTTTGCCAGAGCAGGAGGTAGAGCATAGTCCTATGTGGGCCACACTGGTGCAGACAGGCTAGAGCAGGGCTCAGGGGACTGAATCATTGGCAGCTGTGGCAGTTTTCAGACTTCTCAACCCACAAATGCCAAAAAGTTCAATGGGAAAACTCTGCGGGACCTGGGTGAAAGAGGAATACACCATCTGACCATGTCTGGCCCCAGCTCCAGGGAGGTGGGGGTGGTGGCAGCATTGGCTGCATCACAGCATCAGCAGAAGTGGCAAAGGTTGCTTCTAGAGTTCTGGGCCAACAGAAGGTGAGGGAATCAAGCTGTTGATACAAAATCCCTGAAGCCTGCAACAGTACATCTATTCCCAGCCCCATCCCCTCTGAAGGCAGAGCTCTACTTTGAAAAAGAGTTAGAAGTCAAGTGTTTGGCTGGGAAGATGAGTAAACACTGTAAAAGAACTCAGACTATAGAATCTTACTTTGGTGATAAGGAAGATTAAGGCAGACAACTAGAGGAGGAGAGCAGAGTCAAAGCTCCTACATTAAAAGTCTCCAAGAGGAATATGAATTAGTCACAGCCCATGAGAGAGCTCAAAAAGGATTTTGAAAATCAAGTAAGAGAAGTAGAGGAAAAATTGGGAAGAGAAATGAGAGTGCTGTGAGAAAATTATGAAAATCATGTCAACAGTTTGTTAAAGGAGACCCCCCCCAAATACTGAAGAAAATAACATCTTATAAATAGACTAACCCAAATGGCAAAAGAAGTCCAAAAAGCCAATGAGGAGAAAAGGAAGTTCAAAAGCTCATTGAAGCAAATAATTCATTAAATATTAGAATAGATTGGACGGAAGCTAATGACTTTATGAGAAATCAAGAAATTATAAAAGAGAACCAAAAGAATGAAAAAAACAGAAGACGATAAGAAATATCTCATTGGAAAAACCACTGACCTGGAAAATAGATCCAGGAGAGACAATTTAAGACTCATTGCACTACCTGAAAGCCATAATAAAAAAGAGCCTAGACATCATCTTTCAAGAAAGTATAAAAAATAAAACTGCCCTGATATTCTAGAAGATAAAATAGAAATGGAAATGGAAAGAATCCACCAATTACCTCTGGAAAGAGATCCTAGGAATATTGTAGTCAAATTCCAGGTTCCCAGATCAAGGAGAAAATATTGCAAGCAACCAGAAAGAAACAATTTGAATATTGTGGAAATACAATTAGGATAACACAAAATCTAGCAGCTTCTACATTAAGGTATCAAAGGGCTTGGAATATAATATTGTGGAAGTCAGAGGAGCTGAGATTAAAAACAACAATCACCTGCTCAGCAAAACTGAGTATAATACTTCAGGGGGAAAAATGGACATTGAGTGACACAGAGGACTTTCAAGCATTCTTGATGAATAGACCAGAGCTAAATAGAAAATCTGATTTTCAAATTCAAGAATCAAGAGAAGCATGAAAAGGTAAATAGGAAAGAAAAATCATAAGAGATTTATTAAAGTTGAACTGTTTATGTTCCTACATGGTGTCTGTAATTCATGAGACCTTTCTCAGTATTTGAGTAGTTGAAGGAAATAGATATAGATATAGATAGATAGATAGATAGATAGACAGGTAGGTAGATAGATAGATAGGTAGATAGATGGTACAAGGTGAGTTGAGTATGAAGGGATGATATCTAAAAAATAAAATTAAGGGATGCTAGAGGAATATATTGGGAGGAGAAAGGGAGAGATATAATGGATAAATTATCTCACATAAAAGAGGCAAGAAAAAGGTTTTACAATGGAAGGGAAGAGGGAGGAGGTGAGAAAGAACTAGTGAACCTTACCCTCATCGGATTTGGCTTAAGGAGGGAATAACATGTACACTCAATTTCATATCTTACCCTACAAGACAGTGGGGAGGAGTATGGGAAAAAGAGGAGAATGATAGAAGGGAGGGCAGATTGGGGGAGGGGGTAGTAAGAAGCAAATACTTTAGAAAAGGGACATGATAAAGTAGAGCAATTGGGGGGAGGAATAGGATGGAGAGAAATATAATTAGTCTTTCACAACATGACTATGATGGAGGTGTTTTGCATAACCACACATGGATAACATATATTGAATTGCTTGCCTTCCCAATGGGGCTTGGGGGCAGAGGGAAGATGGGAAAGTTTTGGAACTCAAAGTTTAAAAAAAATGTTAAAACTGTTTTTACATGCAACTGGGGAATAAGATATACAGGCAATGGGAAATGAAAATCTATCTTGCCCTTCAAGAAAGTAAAGGGAAAGGGGATAGGGGGGAGCGGGTGATAAAAGAGAGGGCAGACTGGGGGAAGGGATCATCAGAATGCATGCTCTCTCATGGTGGAGGGAGGGGAAAGATGGGGAGAGAATTTGGAACTCAAAATCTTGTGGAAATGAATTTTGAGAACTAAAAATAAATGAATTAATTAAAAAAAGAACACCCAATCAGGTTCAGAAAGAGTTTGACATGGCCAAAACAACTCAACAACATATACATTTATCAATGTACAAATTTATTGATACAATGTATCAAATGTACAAAATACTGTCATTGATGGAGAAGAAATATGGGTGTAGTTACTTTGTACAAATTCTTTAGCTACAAATAACATGGAACTATGATAATAACTGAAATGACAGTGCACAGGAAAAATATATTAGCAAGACAGATCTTTTTCAAGAGAAAATAGGGTACCTTTAATTATCAAAATAAGCTCTTCATTCAAAACCATCTCTATGACATCAAAGGAATTGCTTGCCTCCTTATATAGTGTTTTCAGAACTGCAAAGTGTAAAATGCTTCTTCAATTGAAGGAATGTTTGTACTGCCTACAGCTAATAACATAGTCAAAACAATGTTTGGCAAATCATTAGAATAGTGAATTCAAGTATCTCCCTGTGAAGATTAAATGGTAGGAAGGAGAATTGTTCATATTTTTGAAAACTTGTGGGATAAATTAATAGGAAAACTAAAATGTCCAATTTTGCATTGTAAGAGGATGAAGCAACAGATAGATTTAGACATTCTTATATGATTGTATACCTATGAAATACTGTTAAAATTGATATTGGTGAAGATTTGTTAGAGGATTGAATTGGGCCTACTACTGATAAAGTTCCATCAATGAGTAGAAAATTAAAGTTTACAAATACTAATTAAAATGTGACACTTATATGGGAAAACTTGGACACTAATGCACTATTGGTAGAGTTGTGAACTGATCCAATCATTCTGGAAAGCAATTTGGAACTATGCTCAAATTGGCTATAAAATTGTGTCACACCCTTTGATCTAGCAATACCACTGCTAGGTCTATATCCCAAAGACATCACAAAAGGGAAAAGGATTTTTTTGTTCAAAAATATTTATAACAGATCATTTTGTGCTGTCTATGAATTGGAAATCAAAGGGATGCCCATCAACTGGGGAATAGCTAAACAATCTGTGGTATATGATTGTAATGGAATCTTATTGTGCCATAAGAAATGACAAGCTGGATGATTTCAGAAAAACCTGGAAAGAGACTTGTATGATCTGATGCATAGTGAACAGAACCAAGAGAACATTGTACACAGTAGCAGCAATATTTTTTTTTGATGAAGACTTGTGAATGATTTAGCTATTCTCAGCAATACAATGATCCAAGACAATCCTAAAGGACCAATGATGAAGCATTCTCTTCACCTCCAAGAAAGAACTGATATTGATTGAATATAGACTGAAGCATGTTATTTTTCACTTTCATTTTTTCTTTTACTCAAATCTTCTTGCACAAAATGACTAACCTGGAAATGTTTTACATAATTGCACATGTATAATCTATGTCCTATTGCTTACTGTCTCAGGGAGGGGAAGGAAGAAGGGAAGGATAGAATTTGTGACTCAAAACTTTAAATAAAAATGTTAAAAAAAAACCCTCTGTGGCATCTGGATGCATCAAATGCTTCACAATCACTTGCATTGAGAAATGTGAGTAATGAACTATATAATATCTTTAAACATATTTTAAGAGGAATCAAATTTATTCAAAAACATACCTTTTTAAAAAGGAAGACAACAAAATTGTGTGATGATATAGGGGCAGAACACAGGGCACTTCTATATTTTTTGTGACATATGCTGGTTTTCTCTTGCTGAAGTACTTTGAAGGGTGTTGGAACTAAAAAAAACCCAAAACCTGCTGTGACAAGAAAGATCAAACAAATTCATTTTTATAATAAAAAATTCCGTCTAAAATTTATATGAACTTTAAAAAAATGCTGCATGTTCAAAATAAATCAATAAAACAGAATCATTAAATTTATATTATGATCCAAAAAGATCAAGTAATTGAATTTATGAAAAAGAAAGGATTAGTGATAACAAATTTACAAAATAATGTTTTTGATGTTATCCAATTTAAAAAAAACTCTCATGCAAATAAAATAGAACAAACAAAGTCATCATATTTGACTGACCTATGGAAGTAATTCTCCTCTTATTTTAAACACAAGCACATATAGAACCTATTTGTCATGGACAAATACGGTACATTTCATCTTATTCTACCTGAATGAGAATAACTAATAGGTTTGATTTGTGATAGAGTTTTTAAGCATAAATTTGAGCTTGAAAATCTATGTTTTGGCAGAGAGTAAACAAAGGCTTTTCTAATTATCAAAGTTATATAAATTTTACTACTGTTAACAGTAATTTACTTGTGTGAAATGGGGTTTCTGCTTTAGCTAATAAGAAGTGAAAATATGTCTAAAATAAATACAACAGTCCATTAATATTATGACAATTTATAAAAAAGAAAAATATGGACTTATACTAATATTATTATATGTTTGAATTTTACATGTTTTATAAAGTTTATATAAAAACAATTCATTCTTAATTTTATTTGGATAAAATATTGTGAAGACAATTATTTGCATGGATTGTTTAAAGGAGCAAGGAAGGTGACAATTTTTTTGATTAAGGAGTTGGTCATTCATTAATCAATTACCAAATAACCATTTATCAAGCAGCTAGAATGAGTCACTGTACCAAGTGCTGGGAGACAAATAAAATAACTAAAACAATTCCTTATCATAAGGAGCTTACACTCTAATGAGAGAGACATCAAATCATGCAGAATGATTATAAAGTGAATAAAAATTAATTTGAAGTAGTTAAATACAAAGTTGTAAGGGAGAGAGGATATTAGCTGTTCAGGGTATTGAGAAAGACTTCGTGTAGAAGGTATGATGGAGCTGTTTCATGAAGAAAAAAAGGCTATGAGGTGGCAGTGAGAAGAGTGCATTTCAGGCATGAGGAATGGCTGGTACAAAGGCAGAGATGGGAGACAGTATCACATGTAACAGAAACAAGACCAATTGGGCTGGACTACAGAGTTCAGGAGCTGGAGTAATGCACAATGACTGGAAAGAGTCATTTGGGGGGCTAAATTGTGAGGCGTTTTAAAACCAAAACAGAGGAATTTGTATTTTATTCTAGAGTGAGTCTACATAGAGTTTAGAATCTACTGTTTCAAAGGGAACAACAGTCATTAAAGCCTACTAAGAAATTATTAGCTGCCCTGCTTTTAGCATCTCAGAGACATCACACAGGGATTCAGATGATTAAATTCTCTACATTGCTGTTGCGTCACACTGGGCTTATGGTCTGTGCACTGAACTATTTGATTTCCTTCTGTCCGGGTTGCCTGTAGCATATTCCTGTAAGAATATTATTTTTATTTCTGTATACATTGATCTTCCAGATATTCTCCATCTTTCCCCATTCTGGTTCTTAGATATTCCTATTTGATTCTGTTTTTTTAATATAAAATTTTGTAGGTTGGTATATTGGAAAGAGCTCCAAAACAACTTGCACTCAAATACTACCTCTGAAATTTCCTGTGAGAACTTGGGTAAAACAGTTAAGTTTCCTAAAGTGTAAAATGAAATGTTTGGAATCAATGGTCTACGAGGACCTCTATAATCCTATGATCCTATCTTTCTCCTCCATATCTGTTCTAATAAATACCCTTCTAGAACCATTTTCTGCACATGCATTCCATCCATTAAGTCCCAGTGATAATTATGTAGTCAAACTTGCATCCTTGCATTAGGCTTTCTGGTTCATTTTCTTATTACCCACAATATGTGCATGAGTTTATTGACATCTGAAGCCGTAAGTTTTATTATTTTCTTCTGTGAATTCTGGGCAATTCCGTTGCTATTATGTTTGGAATATGTACTGTTGCAATCATGTCTGACTCTTCATGACTCCATGGACTTTCTATCTTCCACTATGTCTCAAAACCCATTGAAGCTCCTGTTCCTTGTTTTCATAACACTCTCTATCCATCTCATTCCCTGCCAGCCCCCTTTCCTTTTCCCTTCAATCTTTCCCAACATCTTTTTCAATGAGTTCTGTCTTCTTCTTTCTTCTTATACTATATATATTTCCTAGGGTACATAAGTTGTTTGCCCCATCCTTTTTTCATTTTAAAGCCCTTGCATATGTAATTATAATAAATAATAATAAAATAAAAATAAAAGATGATACTACAATAAATTTTACCAGCCCTTGTTAAGTACATTCTATTCCCAGCCAAGATTTTGTAATTTTTACATTTTAACATTCTCTCAGATGCCATCATCAACTAGCTGCTAACTCCCCATATCTGGCTTTCTTTTCTTAAGTCCTTGCCTTTGTCATCTGTGGGGAAAATATTGCCTGTGCGTATGAGGTTTCCTATCTAAAACTTCATAATACCTGGAAATGCCTAGAATCCTTCTTACAGTAACATTTCTATTCCTGTGAAGAATCAGAAAGTTTTCATTTTTATGTTTGATAGGTCCTGTAAGTTCTCAGTCATGCTCTGGGAAAATATCAAAGCTATTATAAAAAAGTGAGATGAAATTCTTCCACTTAGTACAGCCTTCCAGACATAATTCGTACTCTGCTGGCACAGCCTTTGAGAACACATCATGATAACCAGATGCATCAGAAGTGGAAGTGATTCCTTATTATCTAATTATTTAAGTCTAATATTTCACCGAACTGGTGATATCATCATATGATCATAAGCCATTCATGCCCATCCAATTTGTGAAACTCTTATTCGTGTCCTCCCATAAATTTGTAACAAATGTCCACTCAAATTACCAAGTGTATTTCTCATTCTCTTTACATCACAAGGATTCTGTTGTTGTTTTCAGTCATTTTTCAGTCATGCTCAACTCTTTGTGACCCCGTTTGGGTTTTCTTGGCAAAGAAACTAGATTGATTTGCCATTTCCTTCTCCAGCTCATTTTACAGATGAGGTAACTGAAGCAAACAGAATTAAGTGACTTATTCAGGGTGATGCAGCTAGTAAGTGTCTGAGGCCAGATTTGAACTCATGAAGATGAGTCTTCCTGATTCCAAGCCCAGCACTCTGTGTACTGTGGAGCCACCTAGCAGCCATTGCATGGATACCAGTGGTTATATCTTTTATATCAACCAGCACAGTGCTATACATATAATAGCATCTTTAAAAATATTTGTTGAACGAATGAATTCTTTCTTCCTAGACCATTGCCTTATACTTTAGTACAATGAAATAATTATAAGAATAACTTTTATATAAGGTTTACTATATTCCAGATACTGTGATATGCATTTTACAAATATTATTTTCTCAATTTGATCCTCATAAACAACCCTGTGAGATAGATGCTGTTATCATCCCCACTTTACAGATGGGAAAACTAAGGCAAACAAAGGCTAAGTGATTGGCCAAAGGTAACACGTAGTAAATGAGGTCATATTTGAGCTTATTTCTTCTTGACTTTAGGCTCAGTTCCCCATCCACTGGGCAACCTACCTATACCTATTTAGTAAATTTTTGGTTAATTGGATGAAATCTGAGATCCAAGTCATAAAATCTACTTCTAATATGGTCTTACATATTCTGACTATAATTTCTTTCTTTTTCATTGTTGTATTTTAGCTTCTCAATTTTGAATTAAGCAAAAGATACTTCTATACCCACGTATTGATTGGTTTGTATACTTACAATACTCTTCCATTTGCCCTTTTTCCAAGTCAGAGTTCTCTCTTGCTTAGGTCAAATTTTAGTCAACCTGTCTGAAAATGCTGATTGGCCTGTGGGGACTTGTGCTGAATTTATTTCAGCTCTATTTAAAAAAGAATATTTTTTTCTTATCTCATGTGCAATTAATTAGCCTCTAAATTATTGCCAGCTACATAGTATGATATTTGGGTTGTCATTCTTAGATGCCAAGATCAACAGTATTTCTCATCAGTTGTAGTCAGTGAATTGTCTGTATTTATTTTAGCCTCCGGCTGCTAGATGCAAAATTTAGTTCAGATCTCCATATATATTCAAACTGACATTTTAAAATGTGACATACATGAAGGCAAATGCACATGTATCAAACCAGGCAACATAATACAATGGAAATACTTTTGAATTGGAAGACCTGAATTCTAATTTCATCTCTTTACCTTACTCTTTGTGTGACCTTGAACAAGTAGGGTCTCCTCTCTGGGTCTCAGTTTTCTGGTCTGTAAAATAAAGCATTTGGACTTAATGGCCTCTAAGAGTCCTCCATTCTGCCTCTAAATCTATCATCCCAAGATTGGGCATTATGAAGGGAAGAGGAAGATCCAGTTTAATTTGCCTGGGAACAGTGTGGTACAGAGAAAGAACTGCTTTATTTGATATCAAAATACCCAGATTCAAATCTCAGCTCTGCTACTAGCTACCTGTAGAATTCTGTGCAAGCTCAAGTTTCAATTTCCTCATTTGTGAAATGACGGGTTGAACAATATGTGATCTCTATGATCCCTTCTAGCTCTCAATGTTTTACCTTGTTTTCCAAGGAAATAAGATGCCACGTTAGAGATATGAGAGTGTCTTTAGCAGTTAAGTAAGCAAGAGAGGTTAAATTGTCTGACTTGCCTCTCACAGTGACCCTTGCCCCCTTGGCATAATAGGGTTTAGGTGGGGGATGGAAGTAAAGAGTGGGTGAAGGAAAGGGTGAATGAGTGAGTAAATGACTGAAGAATAAGGATTAAAGAACTAATTACTGCCTGAGCAGGGCTGACAAGCCTTATGTTCCAAAACTCTTCCAGCGCCAAGCGCTTTGTTTATAATGGAGATTACGGTAAGAGCAAAATGAAGTTGTCTCATGGAAAATGATGTCCCCTGAGTCCTTCTTCTGATTTGGCCACAAGTTAATAACGTGACCAGGGCTTCATTGCAGATTGCAGGACCCTCTTATCTATTAACAGATGCCAGTCATGTGCAATCCAAACAGGTCAATTACTAGCAAATCTCTGAAGAGCTCAGGAAACTACAAAAGAACCCCACAATGCCAAGAAAATGTCTAGATGTGCAGAGACAGAAGACTAGAAATAGGGCACAAACCAATTTGCAGAAATGGAACTTAACCCTTAGAGGGAAGAAACTGGCCTGCTCCATATTCATTTCCATCTCATTAATCATTTATGCAGGATGTGTGCATGTTATGTGAAGCTAAATTATTACAAACCCAACAAATCCACAGTGCTTCATTCATATTTAATCCTTTTCTTCTCCAGGAAATGGTATATTCTGAAGGGAGGGCGTGGAGAAGAGAAAAAGGGTACTATTGAAGGTTTTCTCTACTAGTCACAGGCATTGTTTTTCGGTGTCCTGGTAAGTACTACATTGCACATTTTTAGACAGGCAAAATGAAACACAAAAGGAGTCTAATTCATCTCTCATAAATGCGCATGTCTAACATCCATTAATATTAATGGAAGTTGCATACGTGGATTGAGGCAATAATCAGCCCCTATTAAATTCCATTTGTATTCATGAGCTATTTTTAAAAGGTTACTCTTTAGTTATTTCTTTCAAAGATAGAAGTCAATGATATTCTTGACTTCTGAGAAATTTCATTTCCTTTTGACTAAATACAGCAAGAACTCAATTAAAGTTTATTTTGTAGAGAAGTTCCACCAAAAAAACTTGACAGCAAATTGACCCATTTAACTAAAACCATCTCCATTTTCTTGACTAATTCATATATGGGACATTAACCAGAATTGCATCATCCTGACTCCTCTCTGCTCTTGGTTGCTTTTGATATTTGAGTTTGATAGCTTGTCAGCAGGCCCCCAAAGCATAAACTAAGCTTCTTAAGCTGTTAAACCCAACCCCCACCTAGAATACTAAACTATGTAAATGGAAGAATACATCTGAGGATTCTTACACTTAACAAGAATATTAGAATATCTAAGGCCACTTTTGACAAACTCCTGTTCTGATAATAAACACCATTTTTTAAAAAAGAATATTTTTTAGAAAAAAACAAGATGACAGTTTTCTTGAAATTTTGTTGATAAAAGAAAGAATTTTGAGCATGATAACCATATGTCCTGGATTTTCCAGGGGCAGTGCCAATTTCAAAAAAGAGAAAATAAATTTTTGACTAAGTCTTTGAAAAAGGAATCTCCTTTGTTGGACCATGTGTCCCAGTTTTGGGTAGAGAAAATACAGTCGCAGGAGAGTCAGTGAAGTGGTACAATTCAAGTTTTCATACAACTACTGTGGCTAAGAAGGGTAACAAGGGATGGTTTGGAGAAAAATGGTGGGAGGGTTACTGAGCTTGCTTTCCTAGTTCTAATGAAAATTTAATATCAGTCCATTTTATAGTGCTTTTTGCTTTTGGTGAAAAGGGCAAACCAGGGCCAACATTATTCAAAGCAATTAAAATAATTGAAAGCAAAACAATTATTTTATCAAGTAGCTCATTAAAATATTCTTCAACAGAAAAGGGCAGCGTGGTGCAATGGAAAGAACGATGGAGCAGGAGTTGGAAGACAGATAGACTCTAGGCTCAGCTCTGGTCCATTGAGTGACCACAGGACAGTTTACTCAGCCACTCTGGTCTATAGTTGCCCCTGGATCAAATGAAGGAATTGGACAAAGTGATTGGAGATTCTTTCTAGTTCTAAAGTTTTTTGATGCATCACCACAGAGGTTGTTTATTGAATGTATGTTTTCGTGATGTTTTGTTTAATTGAATCATTTAATTGAGCATCTACTAAGGATACCACACTCTGGTCAGTATGAGAAGTACAAAAATTCCTAAGAGTTCCCTCACCTTCAGAAGCTTATAGGAAGAAAGGGCCTTTAAATTAACTACTCCATACTGTTGCAGACCCCTAGAAGCTTATAGTCAAAAATGGATAACACAATTAGGGAAAGATGTATATGGCAAACAATAAATACGATTAAAAAGTTAAATCAATTAAATTACACCTGGTGAACAACTGATTTGCCGCAAACATAGACAGATGAAAGCTGCCGTCAGTTACACGGCCATCCTCACCTCTTGCCTGGACTCTCTGATCTCCCTACTTCAAGTCTTTACTCTTTCAAAATCGTTCTCTGTATAGCTACGAAGTAACATTCTGAAAACAGGTTTGAATGAATGAATAAGATTCCGTGGTTTCCCATTGCTTTGATCAAATACAGACTCATTTCAAGCTCTTCACAAGAACTTCCAATATGCCTTTCTCACATATCACTGCTCCTCTTCTGGCACATACAGGTCTTTCAACTGACTTTGCAGCTCACACATGACATCCCATCTCCCATCTCTGGGCTTTTGCATGTTTCCCATGCCTGGGAGACACAGAAGAAAAATAGGCAGAGGTCTCTCTCAGACAGTTTACATCTTACATTCTGCAATATTAATAATAGTTGACATTTGTATTACTCTGAAAAATTGACACCATCTTCAATATATTATCTCATTTGAGTCTTAGAACAACCCTATGAAAAAGTTGCATCTATTTTAGAGAAGAGTAAACGGAGGCGAAGAGAGGTGAAGCAATTTGTCCAGAGTCCCACAGCAGCACTCAAGTTCAGGTCTTTCTGACTTCTAATTTAGTGATCTATCAACTATACCAATTAGATTACACTGAAATTTCAAAGACAAAAAAAGTTTTCCCCTGAGGAAATGACCAAGTAATAATAATTCACATTTTATGTCACTTTACAATTCAAAAGACTACTTTTCCCCTAACAAATCTATGAGATAAGTAATATAAGTATTCTTTTCCCCCTTCACAGAGGCCGAGTGACTTGTCCATGACTAGAAGAACAGTAAGTGGACAAACTAAGACTTGATGATGGTGCTCCTTCCACTTGTGCAAGCCTGTCCCCAAAGCAGACACGCGTGATAGTAATTCTTAATTCAAAATATCAAAGGTCTTTGGATGTATACAAACAACTGAAGAGAATATATCATGTCTCTAGAGTCACTGACAATATTATTGGATTGGAAAACAAAACAAAACTAATGCAATTACCACTAAGGGCCATTGTACCAGACCAAGGAGCTGACCGAATTGTTCTCTGCCCTGATCAAATCACATTTGAAAGATGGTGTTCAGGTCTGGGAATCACATTTTAGGAAGGACAAACTAGGAAGTAGTCTGAGAAAGGACACCATACTGGTGAAAGGCCTCAAGATCATGCCATATGAGAATTACTTGAAAGGAAAGGAGATGTTTATATTAAAATAATACTTAGGCAGAATGTGACAACTATTTTGAAGTATTTGAAATGCTGATATTGCTTACACTTAGCCTGCTTGAGTTCAGGGAGCAGAACCAGGAGCAATGGGAAGAAACTGAAAAACAGATTTTAGCTCAAAAAAACCCAACTTCCTCACAATTGGAACAGGTCCAAAGTAATACGGACTGCCTCAGAAAGAGTTGGGTCAGTCCTCCTTGGAATTCTTCAAAGGGAAGGTCAGACCTGGAGGAAGGAAGACCTGAGTTCAAATCCATTTTCAGATACTTGTTGTGTGATTGTGTGATCCTGGGTAAGTCACTTCACTTCTGCCTACCTCAGTGTTTTCATTTTAAAATGGGCATAATTATAGCACCTACCTTCCGGAGGTGCTATGAGAATTCAGTGATAAAACATTTGCAAAAATCTTTGTTTCTTTTTAGGGAAAACTCATCCTTGAGGATAAGGGAAGGAGGAAAGGCCTTGACCTTCCCATGTTGTGGGCAAGAAGAAAGAAATTGTTGTATCAGGAAGATGCTAATAAATATTAGTTCTGTGACACACAAACAACTCAATAGCACCTCCTAACATCTCAAATTTATATCAAATTTGATGACTTATAAAAGATGAGCACTAAGATAAATGGCAGAAAAGTTGTGATTAAAACTTTCTTATTATTTCTGGTGGCCAGGATGATACTCTGCTTTCAATAAGGTATTCTTTCTTCATCAAAGACCTCAACTGGGATACTGAAGTGGAACAGTGCAAAGAGCACAGGCCCTGGAGGTAGGAGGACCCGAGTTCAAATTTGAACTCAGGGACTTACTAGTTGTGTGACCTTGGGCAAGTCACTTAATCCTGATTGCCTCCAAAACTAAGCACAGTCAGAAGATAGCACACAGGAGTTCTGGGTTCTAGGTTTGTCTTTGACATTAATTAGTTATGCAGACTTGTTAAAATCCCTCTATTTCTTGGTCTTTGATAAAGTAAAGATAGTGTTACTGCTTCTCTTTTGTGATTACTGTGAAAAACAAGTGGGATAATGCATTTTGTAACCATATATCTCCAAGGGGAAGTTAAACTTTAATTATTGGTATCTAAATGTAAGTGACATGGTATGATGTCCTCTCTCAGGGTCTCACTCTCACCCACTGACTGGCTTCCAAGAGGAGTAACTATTACTGTTGCCAAAGTTCTAGGGGTAACTCTGTGAGTAGTTCTTTTCCAAAAGTACCTCATGAGCCCTCACTAGAGGCTTCCATCTTAACAATCAGTCTGCCAACTCAATTAGCTCTTTAGCGAAGGCTTTTAAGAAATGGCATAGAGCAGGAATTAAAGATAATTCCTTCTCCTGCCCCCCCCCCACCGCCCAATACAAGGGCCACGCTTCTGTAGAAATATACTGGAGTCCAGGTGGGGGAAAGAGTGGGTAGGAGCCCAAAGTACAATGTCAGTAAAGCCCATATATTTTTAATATATGTCGATAAAGCAACTCATAACTTCTTAACTTCAGAACCTTGATGACTTTTTTCTCATGTGGTTTCTCATGAAGTTTGTTGTGAATTTTTGTGAATTGTTGAGAAATTGCTGCCAGGCTGGATCAGGCAGGTCATCTTAGCAGTGGATTCTTGTCAGGGTGTAACATCTCTTTTAGAGGCTGATTTACTGATCTCCTGGGTTTGCTCTTTGATGGGCAGCCACGATCTTTTTTCTTTCTACCTTCAGTCACTGTTTGCAGTGGAAATTGAGTACAAGTGGGGATGGGTACTGGACTCTTTCCTACTGGAGTGCTATACATAAAAGTTCTATTAGCCAAGGCTTAGTTGAAGATCAGCAAAAGTTTCCTCCCCATGGCTCCCTCATAGCCTCATGTTAGCACCTTTGGGTGGGAGATGGGAGAAGACTCCCCTCTGCCTAGCCACAAATTCCTCTGTTGAAAAGTTTGTTCCCTCCCTAAATAACCCCATGTTCCCCCACAGCAATCAGTAGTTTTTCATCTCCCCTACTCTTTTAGGAATCTTATATAGAAGAGAAGCTAAAGACAACTGTGTGAATTCACTGTAGGCTCCTAAGGCATACTCGTTGACTTTTTTGCATGCAATTAAGGTTTTCAAGTCTCTCTCTTTTGTCTCTGAAGGTTTTCCCCTTTACCTTTCAATATCTATTTCTTCTAGCCTCTTGCAGACCTTTTGCTTTTGCTAAAGCCTCATTTAGGCACGCTCCCCTCCCCCCTTGCATCTTACAAACGTCTTCTTTGAATTTTCTACATCTTATATTCAAAGCAGGAACATAGCCTTAGTTAATATGCTCCAACTTCACTGATAAATCCTATGCTCATTAACAAATACAACTTAATTAGACCAAAACATCTAACAATCTAACAAATGAGTATTTTTCGCAGCATAATTGTAAACAAGTCTGATTAATCAGTTTGTTTTAGCAGTATAGTTATCCTTTCCACATCTTCAGGGTTAGGGGTTGTAGCACATCCACAATCTGGAAAAATCCACACAGAATTTCTTGGGCCACCTTCCTATCAGAGAAGAAGTCTGAATTTTTTATTTGTCTTTCATAGGGTATTTGTGGTATCATATTGTAAAATTTGGGTTAAGTATCTGATCATAGGCTCTTTGTCATCTGTTGACCATCACCTGTTATCTACAGCTTTCACAAAGCTCCCCCACAATCCCATTTAATTTCTTATACAGACACATGACATATCAAAAGTGTGATGGGGAAAGTCATGATATGGAAGGGATAATTGTACTTTCACTATTTAAGAGAGGAAAATGGACTGGTGGAAAGAGCACTGTGCTGGGAGTCAGGAGAGACTGGTTCAAATCCTGGCTTTTGAAGAGGACTGCAAGGGGCCTCTAGGTTGCCAAAGAAGAGCAAACCAGCCCAGGTTGGAAATGTAGCAGATCAAAACTTCTTTGAGGACTGGCAAGGGCATGGGGCCATGAGTAGCTTCTGACTTTCCAGACTGGACCAAGATAGAGTCAGGCTAGGAAATGAAAAATGAAAAAAAGAAACAAACATGCCACCACTCTGTTCAGATTTTGGATGAGGGCCTCAATTATGTAGGCAGAGCACCCCTGAAATCAGCTTCTCATTCAATCAACTCAGCTGCAGAGGCATTTGAATTCTTGGTTCAATCTACTCCAAAAATTTCTTGTCTAACTAAAGACTTCCGAGTCAGTTCCCAGTAGTTATATGATCAGACAGCTGATAAGGCTGTTACAAGCATGGATATATGTAAAGTATTATGAGAAGTAATTCTTACAAATGACTTCAAAAATAAGCATTTACTATGGCATGATCTAGGGGAGCTAGGTGGTGCAGTAGATAGTAGTAGAAGACTCAGACACCTGAGTTCAAATTCAGCCTTAGACACTTACTAACTCTGTGACCCCGGGTAGGTCATTGAACCATTTGCCTTAGCTGTTTCATCTGTAAAATGAGCTGGAGAAGGAAATGGCAGATATTCTAGTATCTTTGCCAAGAAAACCTTAAAATGCTATCACAGAGAGTCAGTCACTACCGAACAGCCAGATTATTTTCATATCACTTTATGTCATATATATATATATATATATATATATATATATATATATACACACACACACACACACACACACACACATATATACTTACAACAGTATAGACTGATCTGTATTTATCAACATAAAGAAATCATGGGATTATCAGTGCCTTATTCCTCAAGGCTACCCTTGTGTATAGCCCCAAATCTTACTGGCTTCTTTGACTGCTATATCACATTATTGATACATGTTGAACTTGTAATTCACTAAAACCTTCAGAGTTTTTTAAAATTGAGGCTCTTTTTATTATTAAGTTAACAATTACTGAAGCATAAAAATTTCAGGATAAAAAGTACAAAAACAAAATTATATATGAAAATGTGAACAACTGTTATGTTCACTTTATTTTCAGTATTTATTTATTTTAATACAGTAGTGGCAATATTGCCTGAATGTCTGTGTCCCTTGCAAAATGCTTTTTGTTTTCTTCTGCATACCTTTGTGATATATTGTTAATGTCTTTTAATAAAACATCTTTATTACTTTCTTCTCAACTTCCCTCCCTGTCCCCAAAAGTTAAAGTTGTTCCTTGTAACAAATAACTATAATTTGTTAAGAAAATTGTAAAGCAGTCTGACAGATATTAGCATATGCCAATATTTTATGCCCTATTCCACAATAAATTTAAAATGTATATGTGATCTGAATATTGAATATTATAATATGAGAATTAAAAAGCAAAGCAGATAATATACCTTTCACAGGCATGGCTAGGGGATGAATTCTTAATCAAATAAGTAGAAAGACAACTTTAAAAAATGAGATAATTTTGATTACATGAAGTTGAAAAACTTTTGCAATAACGAAATTAATCCAACTAAGACAAAGAGGGAAGCCATTACCTGAGGAAAAATCTTATCAAATATCTTGGAAAAGGGTGTGGTATTCAACGCACATAGGCAACTAATAGAAACATATAAAACCAAAAGCTCATCTTCAATGTGTGTGTTTGTCCTTTGTTGCCAAAGAAGACCATGCCATCAGAGAAATAATGACATGACTTGCACTCGACTTTGTTTTGAAATAGACAAATGTTAAAAGAACATGAATAAACAATTGAAATAAAACTGCAAAGTTTTAATAATCCTTGCAAAAATATGCTCCAAATTATTAATAAGAGAAACGCAAATCAGAACATCCTTGAGGTTTTATTTCATATATCAATTCTTATTTCTCTCTTAAACCATCCAGGAATATCCTGTTGTGATTTCCTACTTTCTTGAGTACTTAGTCTTCTCTGTCTCACATGATGTTGATTATTCCTTTCGTCTCGTCATGTTTCAGGGATCATACTCTCGTTTGTTAATATCTTCTCCTTGAGTTCAAGGTCTTCAATTGCATTTGCTTAGTCCTGAGATCTTGACAATTTCAGTCCCTTATATTTCTCTATTACTCCCTTTCTGACTCCTGTGCCTTTGATGGTAGTTTCTTGGGGTGTGGACCTCAGAGTTGTCTTGGCCTCTTTCCTTACTGAGGAATTTATATTTTTCTGGTCTGAGTTACTGTCTAGTGTAATTGGAGGGACAGAAGTGGTAACACCCAGATGCTAGCCTCTTTCCCTTCAAACCTGGTAGAGTTCCTTCAGCCTTCCCCTACTAGCACTCTGCCTCTGTTTAGTTTGCTCTTCACATCCTTGGCTGAGTACCATTGCAGTAAAGTGTGCTGCCATCTCAGGTAGGGTATTTTCCTTACTTTTGGTTTTCCTTGGCACACAGAGAGGGAAGGCATAGTTGAATTCTATCTAAAGCCTATGGGATGAATGATCTAGCTTTTCTGTTGTTACTTCATCATGTTGTTATCTTGTTATCTTTTTTGGTGTCTTAGACAACTGGAGTCAACTTAAATCAAAACAAAGTCCACTAATCCATGCATAAGGATCCCTGCAGGCTGAATATTAACTTATTTTTAAAATTTAGTATCTATATTTTATTATATTTAAATTTATTTTGTTAAATATTTCCCAATTACATTTTAATCTGGTTTTGTGGGCTGCATGTGACCTGTGGACCGTGTGTTTGACTCTTATATTTTAGGATATGGAGACAGCTTAAATTGCTTTATCTCTTGAATGTCATTCATATTTTGGAGAGGCTTTAGAGATGGTGAGAATTGGAGAAAGTATCTAGACCATATTAACACAGACATTCCAGTATGAGGCAAAATTTTAGAATGGTCACCGACAAAAGGAAAGGTTCTATTTATAGAAAAATACTTTTAGCAGGATTTTTGGGGAAAGAAGGTAAATCTTTATCAATTGGGGAATGAACAAATTGTGGAACATAAATATATTTGAATATTCTGGTACTGAACATGATGGATACCGGGAAAAGATTTACATATACCGATGGAGGGCAAAGGAAAGATAAGAACACTAATATACTGTGGGGTCAAACTATTAATTGGTTGCACCATTCTAGAAAGTAATTTGGGATTGTGTGAAATAAAAGTACTGTATCTATAGCCTTTGACCCAGAGTTTCCATTACTGAGAGAATACCTTAAAGGAGGTAAAAACAGAAAGAAAATTCACATATACATACATACATATATATGTGTATATACATATGTGTGTGTGTGTGTGTGTGTGTGTGTATTCCTAGCAGCCTCTTTTTTGTGGAAACAAAGAACTTGAAACATTTCACTAGGAAAAACTTAAACAATGATTATATTTACATGCCATGGCATATTACCGTACTTCACAAAAGAACAAATGGAAAAAATTAACAATAACAAATGAAAACATGACCTAAAAAAGTGAGATAAATTGAACTATGGTAAAAAATATGTATAATAACAATGATGTAAAATGAACAAATAACCCTTTAAATATAGTGACCAAACTTGGCCCTGGAGAGGAGTCAAGGGAAAGCACTTCCTCTTTTAATTTCAAAGGATGAGGATTATGGGTGTGAAATTTTCTCTACATTATCAGATGTAGTGTATATAATCAATATATTATATACTGGTTAGTTTTGCTGAGCTTTTTTTTATAGTTGTTACATGGGAAGATAGTGCAGGTAGAAGAAAAATAGGGTTGTATTTAGAAACTAATATAAAAGCAAAAGAAGTAAATAAAAGCATTTCTTTAAAAAAAAAGCCATGCAAATAAAAATGCCATAAGTAATTCCTGCATATGCCTCCTCTTCTCTCCATTAGAAACTCTTTTAAGTAATACCATATATTGCATGTGTATTTTGTATAGGAAAAAAGTCTTCAATTACATCCACATATTTGTTCACTATTCTGTGATTTGCATTTGTTTACCACATTTTCTAATATTACCAGCACATGAATCTGAGACTTGGAGAATTTGGAAAATGCATATTTGTTCATTGCTACAGAAAAAAAAATTAAACAGCCATCCAGGCTTACGGAGCTGAACCATATGCTTAAAAAAAAAATCCCCTGCCCCAGAATTTCCATAAAATATCTGTAAATGAATCAAGAATCTATGCTACATTTCTTTGAATTAACATAAAACTCAAAAAAGCAATGGAAAATTGTGCTGGACAAATATACTGATTTTTATTTTTAAAAACCTGAGTATGTTACAAAGAACTTGAAAATAACAAATTAAGAACATAGATTTTTGTTGTTCAGTGGTTTCAGTTACGGCTGACCCTTTGTGGCAACCCTCTATGGGGTATTATTGGTGAAGATATTGGAGTGGTTTGCCATTTTCTTCTCTGGCGTATTTTACAGATGAGGAAACTGAGGCAAACAGAGTTAAGTAATTTGTCCAGGATCACTCTGAATGGGTGAATTTAAACTCAGGTCTTCCTGACTCCAGGCCAGGTACACTACCCATTGCACCATTTAGCTGCTCAGATAGATTTTACTTGAGCAATAAAAAAAAATGATAGGATAAATGTATCACAGTATCTTAGATCTATTAGACCTAAGAGATCATCTTATTTACATCTTTCATTCCATAAGTGAGGAAGTAAGTGTTTGGTGAAACTGTTTAGCCAACTGAGTGATGAAAGTTAAAAATATTAAAGTTAAATAAAAGGTAAAATTTTTAAAATATCTTAGGGCAGCTAGGTGGTGCAATGGATAGAGCAATATCCCTGAAATCTAGAGAATCTCAGTTCAAATCTGGCCTCATAGATTTATTAGCTGTGTGATCCTGGTAAGGCACTTAACCTTGATTACCACCCCCCCAAAAAGAGAAATCTGAGATGTTTTGAATTGTTTTAAAAAACATCTTCAGTAGTTAAAAATATTTTTTTAAGTCTAGCAAAACTCCCCTCCCCAATTTCCCCTTTTGGAATATTTCATTCTATTCTCCCTAGCATTTCTTGGATGGAAAATAAATGTTCCCTAGGATGATATTTGAGTTTTGGTTCTTGTTTTTTCTAAACCTAGAAAAAGGCAATGTACTAGAAGACATTTTAAATTATAAGTCAACTCAAAACATGCTGTTCAACCAGAAAAAAAACCAATCTGAAATTGAACAAGTTATCTGTATGCCAAGTAACTATCTATCTGTGTGATCTTTGAAAAGTCCCTTCATCTCCTTGGACCTCAGCAAAATCAGGGTCTCAGGATGGTCACAAAGAGTATCTATAAGCCTATGAGCAGAGAAGAAATAAAATATTATTCAATAAACACAAGATATTTTGAAACATCCTCATAAGAATTGAGAACAGGGGTAGATAGGAAGGGACAGTAAAGGGAGATAATAGAGTGACTGGGTAGTGGAAATGGGGAGCCAATAACACAAACACTTCCCTTCCTTCCCCTCCTGGTTTCATTCCAAACTGCCATGTAGAAACTTGGAAGGAAGAAGATTCTGGTCATGATTACCAGAGAGCAGATGATGAGAAGAAATCTTCTAATTGGTTTAGAAACTGAAAAAATTCAAGAGAGGCTGAGCCAGAAGGGAGTGTGCATACAAAAGGAGAACTAGGTGTTCATACAGTACAGATACCCCGTCTTCCTTTTATTCTCTTTCCTTTGTGCCTACCAAGAGGCAGGGCTCTTTTCAGCTGATGGATTATAATTTGTCTTCCTCCCACCTGATTGTGGTGGCTGTGAACCCATTGGGTGGAGACCTCACCTGTGTTCCAGCATAGAGTTTTCCACAAGGGAAAAGAAGAAGAAACAGTAACACCTAATACTTTAATACATGTTAAATATCATTGATATCCAACAAATATTAGATTTGCATTTTATAAATGAGAAGTGACCCAGACAGGGTATGACTTAGTGGAAATCACAGAGGAATAGCAAAAAGAGGATAGAGAAAGGAAGGGGGTAAATAGAAGAAATCCAAGTAATAACAAAAGTGTTTGAGAAAAAAAGTATAAGAATTATACAACATGCAAAATTAGATATGTGCAGCTAGATTGAAGTAGGGTAAAAATTTACTTGTCAAAACAATATTAGGATTTATACTACCAACTTCTCATTTCTCATAATTCTCATTTCAATGCTTCAATTTTACATATTTTAAATAGGAAATAAAAAAATTTCTATGAATTTGATATATTTCATCTGGGTTGAAATTTAAAAGATTATATTGTTAAATTTCTAAATTTGGATAAATATTATACTCATACTTTAACACATCTTTCCTAGTCTCCTTTCCCTATTTTATTTGGGGGAATAAAGAGAACTCAATGAAGAGAACTAACCCTAGTTTAGTCTCTATTACCAACTAGTTGCATGAACTAAGAGAAACTCTAGCTCTTTAAGTCTCAATATTGCCATCTGTAAAACAAAAGGGAAGACTCATCTTCAGGAATTTAAATCTGACCTCAGACACTTACTAGCTCTGTGACTCTGGATGTGGTTGGTACCTTGTTCTCCAAGAAAGCTGATGACATTATGAGGGTGATATCTTGACTTGCATGGGAACTAGATTTAAGTGGGACAGAGCTGTGTAAAGCTGTCAGGCTTAACCCTGTTTGCCTCAGGTTCCTCATCTGTAAATTGAGCTGGAGAAGGAAATGGCAAACTGCTCCAGTTTCTATGCCAAGAAAACCCCAAATGGGGTCACAAAGGGTTGTACGCTACTGGAAAACAACAATAATCCCCTTCCAGGTCTGAAAATATATTGTTCTTTATGAAAATTGATTATAGTAAATATAGAAGATGTTTCTTTTTAACCAACTTTTAAAGAAGTATGTAATCTTGATGTTAAAGGGTACCTGTGTAAAAATATTAATCATAGTAACGAAGATGATGATAACTAACCTTTGTGTTTACAAAGCATTTCTAATTGTTATCATTGAGACTTCAAATGGTTTAGTTTTTTTTCTTTTTGTCCAAGTGACAGTATGGTCTAGGGAGCTGATCTCTTAGCCAAGAGGACTTGAGTTCAAATTTTGACCTTGAACATGTTACAATCTCTCAGTACTTTAGTAAACTCTCCAAGATCATAAGTGATGAAGATGCCCGTATGCCCTTATAGAAGTACTTTTTTTTAATCTAGAAATTCCCTATATCATTGAAATCATAGTTCTTATTCCATTTTTTGAGGTGGGGTCCAGAACTATATTTTCTTCAACATAGCAAAATTCTTGTATAGAAACTATACATCCTTTCGTTTGAAAAAATGAAGTACTGGGAAAATTCCCTCTACTGATGCAGAAAGGCAACTCAATTTTGACCTGTAGTTGGAAAAAATTATCTGGGACTCTGAGAGGTGAAGAGACTTCTCTATGCCCTAAGTTATCAGATAGTGGCACCGGAGTCAAGACCTGAACCCAGCTCTTCTTGACTCCAAAGGTGCTTTCTATCTATCACAGCATGCTGAGTCTTTAGGTACTAATCATGGCACTAAAACATGTCAGATACAATGATTTCAGTCTTAATTTTAGGATCACAATCTTTTTACAAGGACCTTAAAAAGGATTAAAATCAATTACATCTAAAACCAGAGATCCAGTTTACATTTTGCTTGTTTTCTTCTGAATTTAAGTTTTTCAATATCAAATACTTATTTTCTCTTTCTTCTACTTCTCCTTCCCAAATGAACAATTAACCAAAATAAAACCCTCCATACAGTTACACATAATTTAACAAAATCTATTCCCCATTGTCCTTGACCATGAGAATAGGCATCATTCTGCATTTTAAGACTTTCATCTTTCTAGCAGGAGGTGGGTCATTGAGTCATCTTTGGTTCTCTGAAATCATGGTTCATCATTGCAGTGATCAGAGTTTGAAAGCCTTTCAAACTTGCTTGTCTTTATAATGTTGTATAAATGGTCCTTTTTCATTCTGTATCATCATTTCCTAGAGCTCTTCCCAATTTCTTACTAAACCGTCCCCTTTGTCATGTCTCAAGGCACAATAATATTTTATTACATCTATATACCATAATTTGTTTGGCCATTTCCCACTAGGTTGACACCTCCTTTGTTTCCAGTCTTTTTCTGTTATAAAAAAAGGATGTCCTTTGAAAAGGTGAATATAAAGCTGCCCTTCCTACAATTTTTTTTTCTTTTCAGTACTGTAGATACATTCAGTGGTGCCAATCTACAGTAGAGTGTTGAGAGAAGGAGGGTTGCTTAGACTTTGGACTTCAGTGCTTTACTAGATTCTATGTTATATATGAGGGAAGAGGAAGAAGGAACACTATTGTTGAGCAGTTCTAAGAGGCCAAAGGAATCTGCATGTTTTTTGTTGTACATATTTATAGATAAGATTTATTCTTCTGAAAGACTGGGGTTCATTTAATAATGGGAATTTTATCAAATGTTCTTATCTCTGATAATTTTAATGCTGTCTATTGCATTGTCTGTGGTGAGTGCAGGAATCATGGTTTCTATTCTTTGTGCCTTCACGTGCCCCTGAAAATGTCAACCACAAATTCTGTAAACATTAGATATAGTCCTAGAGAGCCTTTTGTCAATGTCCAAGGCCCACACTCACCTTCCAACAGCAACTTTGAATGCAAGTCAGTATTCATCATTTGATATTAAATAAAAATTTTTCTTTCTCATAGCAAACATGGCATATGCAATACTTTATTTTTCTCTTTGTATCTCCAGTGACTGTCACAGTGTCTAGTATGTAGTAGGCATTTAGCAAATATGTGTTGAATGAACAAATCATCTGTTATAAGTAGTTCAGGTCTTAATCTTTGTGCATGCTATAATTAAATTTGACTTCTACTGTGGTTAGGAATGATTTGTTAAAGTGAGAAGAAAACTACAAAATATCACTTAGATGGTAAATTGCCCTGTCCTTTTTCATTCAATACCTTAGAGTTAAACAGATGACTTTTTACTTGAAGTTTATGATAGATATTTTGAAATCATGACACATATACTTTTATCCCCTCTATTTTCAGCAGAAATCAATTTGACCACTTCATGTCTTTGAAAATGGGAGAATAAAGTATAGGGCCAACAGAACCTCGATCATAATTGATGGAACAGAATAATGTTACAAACCTCAGCTCTATAAAGTAACTACATCCCTTGAATTCCTATCTTTAAACCCCAAGACAGTCAAGGGAACCATTTATCTTATTGGGTTGATAATATTGATATTGGAAGGGAAGTGTCCTATTTGTGTAATAAAAATCCCTTAGTGATTGTGCCAGCAGTAAAAATTTATCTTCTTTAGCATGGTCAAAATTTCTGGGGTTCATTTGATTCCTTAGCCAAGACATAACCACTAAATTTTATAGAATATTAGAACTATAGACCCAGAGGTAGAAGAGACCTCAGAGAACGTGCTATATAATTTCCTCATTTTACATATAAAGAAATTGCAGTGCTGAGTGGTTAAGCAAGTTTCCCAGGGATATGGAGAAAAATAGGAAGAGAGAGAAGGCTAGAATCCATGACTTCTGGTTTCTAGTCTCATTCTCTTTCAATCTCATTTTATTTCTTTACATAAACATATTTTGTTATTTTTATACATCATTTTACATATATTAATTGATATATTTGTACATAGTTTCTCAAAGTGAGTGACTTGCACTTTGCATGTCTGAAAACACCCTCCACAGATGAAGATTAGGAATGCGTAGATAATTTTATAGTATTTTAGAGGTGCCTGGTACAATCAGTATTTAAGTTGCTCAAGTAGTCATTCTTTTAGTGTGGGTCAGAGACAGGCCTCAGTCCTGGGATTTCCTCTATTCTCTATGCTGGGGGCAGCAAACTCTGTTCTCCCTCAAGTCACCCTCCTGTTTGATTCTTTGGTCAAGTGACATTCAAGGACAGGTAGCATGCCAGATTTGTCTCATGGGTCATAGTTGTCTAACCCCTGTTCCATGCCATGTTGCCTCTTATGTTATATGCTATGTTATAAATCCTATAGTATTAAGTTAGGGATAAGATAGGGTCTTGGATTTCACAAGTGTAGAGAGCTTTATGGTGAAGAAACTCCTCCCAATATAGGTTGGTACCTTCTCTGAAAATTCTAGTTTTAGATAGTTGTCTAGACCCACCAGAACACAGAGAGTTTCACTGCCTTGTCTAAGGTCCCAGAGTCAGCATGGATTAGAGGTAGATTTGGATGCCATGTCTTCTTGGCTTTGAGGCTGGCTTTCCATCCATCTATTACAATATACTGCCTCTCACACTATAGTTACATAAATTATAGAGTTAGTCTCTATAGCACTTAATTTTAACAGGTTCTCATGGAAACCAAATAACTGCCCAGCTTTAATTAAATATCACTGGCTTCAGGTCTGGAAACTCAAAGTATTCCCGAATTATATTTAAGCAAAGATGTACCCATAAAATATAAAGCCAGCTATAGATATGTGACATAAAACCATTTAATTTGAAAAAAGGTCTGCCAATAGTTCTCTTCTTAAAATTAAAGCATCATGTATATACCATTATCTAAAGCGGTGCAAACCTGTGAGAAAGGGTAGGTGAAATAGTCTAGGAGAAAATTGGCATGTGTCTGAAAGGCAGTATAGTTCAGGGGAAAGATCGTGCAACTTGGAGTGCTGATCTTTTGACATAAAACCTAAATTCAAATCCTAAGTCTGTGACCTTGGGCAAACCACTTGCCTCTGAGCCTCGGTTTCCTCATTTGTAAAATGAGGGAGTTGGATTAGATGATCTATGTAGTCCTTTCTATTTCTGGATCTTTGATGCTATGTTGACATTAAAGGGTACAAAGAAGTCATTAGGTTGGGACAGAAATAATTTGATGTGCTTTAAGGGGAACTAGCCATCATTTCACATGTCTTTCCAGCATTGGTCTATGGATTCACAAAGATCTTTTCCTTATAAGAATATTTTGGTAGTGTATGACACATTTTCATGATATTTCATTTATTCTCCTTTTCCTGAAATAAGTGCTTTATAGTCTACATAGCTACATGGTGCCAATATAACCATATGTCCCCAAATATTCAGGTGTTTGGCAAGATATCTTAGGTAAATGAATTTTTCATCTGACATCCAGCTGGAAAGAGATAACACAGTCAAAATGGGTTATAAATACCAAAACAAAATTTACGATAATTGTTATCCAGTCACTTCCTAACAAGTGGTTAGGTTATGTTCCAAAATTTGGGATGTATGTAGATTGTCTGAAATTCAGAGCACATTTTTCACTTTGATATAATATTATATGTGCTGATGGGTCTCCAGACTAGCCCACAGTCATATACCTAAAATGAAAATAGATTATTTGAAATTCAGAGTACATTTTCTTCTAGAGTACAATATGCAGAGTGTGAAACTGGTAGCCTGTAAGTGAATAATGAGAGTCATTCAGGTATAAGAAATAGATGTAAGCTGAACAGCTCCATATTTGAACTAGCTTAAATCAATATGCATAGCACTTCAATTTTCTCACCTATCTCATCCTTGACCCAATGAAATTACTGGAAATTTAGATGTATCAGAAGAATTGAATACTCTAACAACAAGAAAGACAGTGATAGCTACAAGAGATCAAATGTTCAGACTGTTCATATATTTGTTTTTTTTTGAGGCTGTTGAACATAACATCATGAAATGACAGAACTAAATGGGACCTCAGAGGGCATCTAGTCATACTCAGAGCTGAACAAGTATCTTCTTTAAAATAAAGTCCCCAAGTGGTCATTTAGCTCTTAATAGAAAACCTCCAATAAGTAGAAGACCTATATGAGGTGGTCCATTGCATTTTTTGGATATCTCTAATTGTTAAGCAGTTTTTCCTTAATCTGGCAGTCAATTAGTCAACAAGCCCCAGTTAATGTTATTGCTGTCAGATTCCAAACTCTCCCTTGCATCAAGGAGACTGACTCCTGTGTGGTAGAGGAAGAGATAGGTGAAATAAATTCCCTTCTCTCTTTTTCCTTCCTCAACTAGTATTATTATAATACTTAATAAATATTAAGTGTTTTCTATGTACTAACCTTTAAGCTAGATGCTTAAGATAAAAAAAGAACAGAAAAAGAAATATTTTCATACTCAAGAAGGAATTTGCTCCTGCACAACTTTCGCTATTATCTCCTTGTCTTACATTCTAGGACAAAAAAGAAAAATCTAAAACCTCCTTCACTTGACTTGCCTTCAGACACTTGAAAGTAGCTATAGTCACCCACAGCTTCTCCAAGTGTTCCCTTCTTTAAGCCACATCTCCAGTTCCTTCATCTAGTCCTCATATAACATCGTCTCCAACACTTTGCCATCTTAAAGTCTTTCCAGCTAAAGTTGTGCAGATTACAACCATTGTAGAAAGCAATTTAGGATTAGGTCAATAAAGTGACTAAAACTGTATACACCCATTGGAACCAAAGGTTACATGGGTAGACTAATTGCTCAAGGAGACCTATGACACACACAAAAAGCCACCTACACTAAAATATTAATAGCATCACATTTTTAGTGAGTAAAGAAATGGAAACAAAGTAGAAGCCCATCAATTGGGAGATGGCTATACAAATTGTGCTTCATTTGTTGCACTATAATTTACTGTGATTAAACTATAACAGACATGATAAATACTGAGAAATGTTGAATGATATAGAATAACTGATCCAAACTGATGTAAGCAGAGGCAAGAAGACAATATATGCAATGACTACATTGATGCAAATGGAACAACTACAAAACAACTGAAAATAAGTATCATAGAATTATAAAGAACAAACTTGTCCCCAAAAGAAGATATATCTAACAATCCTTCCCCCAATTCTTTTGCAGAGGGAGTGGTCCATGAATGTGGAACATTTTGTAAAATGCTTTTTCTTTTTAAAAAACATATTGATGGATTTTAATGATTTTTTTTCTCTTTGTCATCTTGTTCTTTTAAAGAAATTTGCTATAAAGTATTGCTCTTCAGGAGAGTAAGGGGAGGGATACAGGGGTAAATCTAAGGGATATAAAAGTCAAAATATATCAATAAAGTAAAATGTTTTTAAAAGTTAGGCTTTTGTTTCAGTGGACTTCTGGATGTCCTTAAAAAAAACTGCATAATATTCTCAAAACAATGAAGCCTTTTGTTTTCTCCTCCTGATCAGTTGTCAGATCAGTGCCCAATTCTGTCAATTTGTTGTGTAATATGTATGTGTGCACATATAAACATATGAAAGGATGAGCTCTATATGTTACCTACTGACTGCATATAATAAACTGGGCAATAGGAATTTTTGTAACTTTAAAAGA
>CM053770.1:607472916-607503440 GCA_028658325.1 Potorous gilbertii
ATCTCTTCCATTCTAATTTTGAGAGAACTATTTTCTTCAGTGAGCTTTTGAACCTCTACTTCCACTTGGCTAATCCTGCTTTTGAAAGCATTCTTCTCCTCATTGGCTTTTTGAACCTCTTTTGCCAATTGAGTTAGCCTATTTTTCAAGGTGTTATTTTCTTCAGCATTTTTTGGGTCTCCTTTATCAAGGTATTGACCCTTTTTTCATGCTTTTCTTGCATCTCTCTCATTTCCCTTCCCAGTTTTTCCTCCACCTGTCTAACTTGATTTTCAAAATCCTTTTTGAGCTCTTCCATGGTCTGAGCCCATTGGATATCTATTTGAGATGTTTGGGAAACAGAGGCCTTGACTCCTATGTCTTTACCTGATGGTAAGCATTGTTCTTCCTCATCAGAAAGGAAGGGAGGAAATATGTGGTTACCAAGAAAGTAACCTTCTATGGTCTTATTTTTTTTTCCCCTTTTCTGGGCATTTTCCCAGCAACTTATTTGACTTCTGAGAGTTCTCTCCACCTCCTCCTAGGTCTGCCCAGCTAGTGCTTGGGGTCTGAGATTCAAATGCTGCTCCCCAGCCTCAGGGCTTTCAGCAGCAGGCCTGGCTGCTATTGAATGTAAGCTTAAGTTCTGGTGCTCAGGTGGGGGCAAGGCCACCTCCCAGGCTCAGTTCCCTCAAGGGGTTTATGTGGATACCTTCAGTAATGGACCCCAGCTCCTTCCTGCTCCGGGAGCCTCTGGCCACCCGCTGCCTCTGCTGCTGCCTCCCAAAGGGGGCTTGAGTTATGGAGACTCCCACTCTCTTCTCAGCCAGCCCAGAAGTCTCTCTCACTGACCTGTAGTGCCTGTGGGTGGAGGGACCTTTGTGGCCACCAGAGATTCCCTCCCTGAAGTCTGCTCCTATATGCTTCTCTAGGTGCTGTGTGGCCAGGGATGGGCTAGGTTCTACTCCCTTCCAGTGCGTGATGGACCTTTGGGATCGGTTTTCCAGGGCTCTCTGGAATGGAAATCTCCTTCACTCCGTTGCTCCGTGGCTTCCATTGCTCCAGAATTTGTTGGGAGTTCTTTTTACAGGAAATCCATGGGCTGTGGGTTCAGAATCTTTCTACTCCGCCATCTTCCAAATTGAGTTTTTTAAAGGAAATTTTAGGTATACACAATTGTAAATAGTCTAATTGTATCCTTTAAAAATAGGAGAAGTTTAGTAAGATCATGTTTACTGTGGGGGTTGTGTGTTGTAGAGGGGAAAGAATTGTGTTTAGATTCTGGGGAGTTGTTCTGGAATCACTGTTGTACTACTTTTTACTGTCTTAGATATTAACCAGAGTGATAAAACAGCTGCAGCTCATTGAGTCACTATGTCCTCTAGCCCAAAAGGCTAGGGAAATATATCATTAGATTGAAAGAAGCAAACTGGTCCTGTCCAAGGGCACTCAGAAATCCTTTGCCTCTGAATCTATGCTTGGTATACCTAACCTTGATTATCTTTGAGTACAGACATTCAAAAGAAGTCCCCGCCTTGTATGCTGTTGATTGCCTTATGATCAAACTCATTGATGAACCTGATAAGTAAATCTTTCTCTTGTCCTTCTAGATTTCAGCTGAGCTGATCTTTTGAATTCCACATATTGTATTGAGGCAGCTTTGCCAGTTAATGTTAATGCTGTCTCATTGGGTAGATAGGTGAAATAAATTTTACTCCAAATATGTATCATAAGCCAAATATCCTTGATGAGTATGATCTAGGGGGCAGTAGACCTCAGTCAGAGGAATCTGAGTTCAAATCCAGATTCAGAACCTTATCAGGGGTGCAACCCTTGGTCAGTTACCTCACCTCTTTCAGTTTTAATTTTCTCACCTGCAAAACAGGGTTGACAATTGCATCTACCTTCCAGGGTTGCTGGGAGGGTAAAATGAAAAAAAAAATTTGTAAAATGTTTTACGTATCTTAAAGTACTATATAAATTCTAGGCATCTCCTCCTCCTCTTCCTCCTCCTCCTCCCCATTATTACTGTTGTAGTTTTTGCTTAAGAATACTTGAATAGTTTTTTCAGGGGAATAAAAATTCTGATAATAGTAGAGTTCAACATTGATAACATTTGAAGTTTTGTCTGTTTTTGTGCTTTCTGTCATCATTAATGATAATATTAATAAATTATTTAATAAAATGGACCTGTCACTGAAAGAGATATCACATCATCCTTTTTACAGAAGAGGAAACTGAAAAAAAAAAGAAGAGGAAACTGATGCCAAGGAGTTTAATTGCCTTGCCTTAAAGAGTCACATAGATAGTAAGTATCAACGATAGGATTTGAAACCAAGTCCTCTGACTTCAGAGTTAGTTCAAAAAATACCATTCTATCCAAAAAACAATATAATCAACAATCTAATGAACTCTTTAGCAGGCTGGTTACCAATTCTTCTGAAAATATTTATGGCCATCAGAGGAAAAGGATACAAAAGGAAAACTTTTATGCTGAACATTTGAGTAGAATGCATATAGGTTCGAAATCTTCTCAAAGTCACACTACATTTTTTTTTCTTTTGGCAGTCATGAAGTTTTCACTCCCAAGCAATAGACGGGTCAAGAAGCCACTACCTTATGTGCTGATGTTTATGCTTCATGTTTACAATGTAAACTTTACAGAGGACAATATCACCATAGATCAAAAGGTGTTTCATGTTTATTTAGAGACTGTGCTCCTGTCCTAATGGATCTCTGTCATGGGAAACAATTTGAATATGATTTTAAACCCGTTTGAGAACAGGAAAATACAAGTCTTGTTTTACTCTGGTTCTGCTTTTAATTATAATTTGACAAAAGGAATAACCACATTACCTATTTGATTTGCCAGAATTTTATCCAACACCACCTGTTGAGCCCTCGGCATTCAAATACTGACATATTGCAGAGAACACAATTATGCAGTTGGCATACAAGTTAGTGTGGAGGCCAACAAAAGCATAATATAGCCTTTGTACTCAAAATACAACAAAAAATATATTAAGCTACCAACTGTAAAGGTTTAAGAAAGCCACATCTAATTAGATAGAAACAGAGCTTGCCAGCAATGAAATAGGACGAAAAATGGTCTCAGAGTTAAAAGTTAACAAAGTTTGCAAGATCCATATTGGTAATTATCATGAGCTTAAAATAAACAAAATTTTATGGTGCATTCAGTTTATATTATGTATGGCAAGGAGACACCACTTTTGTTTACATGAATTGATGGTTCCAATATACTAACATTTTCAGTTTGAAGAAATACCAAAATACAGATCTTTCACTGAAAAACAAAAATCTATGGTGACTTTACTAACTGCTGGATATAAAAACAGATCAGGTCAACTTTTTGATGAAAAGCGGTCCCTCCAAAAAAATCAACTCATGTATCTTTGATTACCACTAATACCAGTATTTGGAAAGGGTCATGATTTCATCGGTGTTGGTTAGTCCTTCCACCAACGCGGGTTGCAACAAATAGAATGTCTTCATAAAGTAATATGGCCAGAAAATAATACTTCCTAGTTAGTGATCAAATCTTTTGGACATGAACCTCTCATAACTTAGGTAGGCTTTGCTCTTGAATGATTCAAAATAGTTCATCACTGGATCAGGTCTGAAACATTTTAGCTTGGTAAGACCTACCAGAACTTTTGTACTTCAGTATAGACTTTGAGAATACAGGACTACCTTCATTTTATGACGAAATATCAGCTAACAGATTTAGTCAAAAGCTTATAGGACATAAAAATGTAACCTATTTTTTAAGGGGAAGAGTACTGACTGTATTGCATAAGCCACCAAGTAAGTCAAAAGATGGTTATTAAATACCTACTACATACCTGGTCACAAACGAACTAAATGAGACTTTTGCCTTAGATGGTCTCTGAGGATCCCTCTGGTTCTAGCTCTATGGTCTCTGAGGACCCCTTTGGTTTTAGCTCTATAATCCTATTATTATATAAGACCTAAGAAAACCATAAGATGGAAAAGGAGGAGGCACACTGCAGTATTCCAAAATTCTTCTATTTTCTTATTATACTGTACTCTTTTTCTTCTTTAATTCTTTCCTTTTCTCCTTGTGTTTAGTACTCTTATGCTTTCCCTTCCTTGAACACCTCCTTTCCCATATCTGAAATCTTGTAAACTTCAAACTTCATAGCTAACTGCTATTTCCCAGAAATCAATGACACACCAAATAAAACTCCACCTTTATCCAAAAAATTCTTGACCTTTCACATTTTAAGAAGCCCTGATACATGGGGGAAAAAACAGTGTTGTAACTATGGTGAGGCCATCAGAGACTCTGCCCCAGGCATTAAAACCTGTGGTGCACAGTCCTCCTTTTCCTTGAGGCTGCTTACACTCTTATTGCGATCTCCTCTGCTTTAGTTCTGTTTTTCTAGTTCACAATCCCTGTTCATTCCCCCTTCTTAATTAGAAGATCCAGCAAGGCATCATCCCTTTCCCCCTTTTGCCACTGTTGTTCTCCTGTTTTTGCTTAGTTAACTTCCAACCCAAGAGCATCCTCAACATCTACCATGCCTGCATTTCAAAATATATTAGAAAGAGAAGTGAAAAATCATTTTTGACACGTTCATTTTATTTACACTGTCACAGTGGTTTCCTGAAGCAAACCACCAGAGCAGGAGTCCTGATGCCCTAACCTCACTCTTGTTCAATAACAAAGTGCCTTTGGATAAATCTCAAAGTCTCTCTTTGCCCCAATTTTCTATTAATGCAAAACGAGACCCCCCAAAAGTCTTCTCATCAGCATGGAGATTGAGGAATATGTGAGGTACAATGCAATTATTTAGGAATTCACAGAATAGAATGTAATTATAACCAAGCTTTAAAAAGAAACAAATTACATGCCAAAGAAGATATAATGTGGGTCAAATGTTCTCAAAAAAAATGGAAATGTGACTTAGCAGATGTGACTGACTTATAAGGCTAGAAGATGGTATGGAAGAAGAAAGCATCCAAGAAGGATGAAACATACTAGAATGAAACATACTAGAAATGACTTTTTTTCTGGCCCATTTGTAGGATCAAGGCAGCTATGCCAATCTGGGCTGCAAAAAAGCAGGAAATCACATAACCTGGCATCAGAGAAAAGGAGAAGCATTTTTAAAAGCAAGAGTGGTTTGGGGGTGGTGGGCTTTGTTTCCAAAACTGCATGAGGTCATTTGGCCCTGTCAGCGGCACAGATGTTAATAGCAATCATGTGGCTGATTTAGCGTTGCTCTGAAAACTATCTGAAATGCATTTTATTTTTCATTTAAATCTCTAATCTTGGTCTCTCTCTTAAATATATACCCTTGTCTGTTTTGCTAAAGCACTCCCCCAACCCCTCTATGAAGCAAATGATCATAACAGGAGGTGATCCATCTTACATAGCTGATAAACTGGTGGTGGTGGGTAATTTGCAAAATTCCTAATAGGTAAGTCCTGGAATTTAAAGTTATATTACTATCAGTTAATGGAAAACAAACAAACAAACAAATCTTAAGTGGTCATTTCTATTTTGTGACTTCAGAAATTTCCAAAGGTTTGGAAGAAGGGTATGGGGCCTTTTCTTGAGAATGAGGGAGTGGGGGAGAAACCTCTGCCTGTGAGTTCTTGACAGCTATTTTGTTCCTAATTGTTATTTCAGATGGGGGTCAGGGCCTTTCTGTCATTTCTTTGAAAACCACCAAGTATGTTCAAGAGATTTTACAATCTGGGACCATTTTGCAGAATACCAATCATTAGTATAGAGTCAAGAGTGTACCAACACTCAGGGTGAAAAGGAACATGCCTGGGGAAGGTAATTCAGTTAATTCAGTTTTCAACAGGTTGATCAGGCTGTCTTCATTAGAAATTTTTAAAAAATCACAGGTTCTTCTTATATCATAGACAGTCACACAGTCTCTCTCTCTCTCTCACACACACACACACAAATCCAGGTCATAGTGCCATATTTAGATAAAAGGATCTTATAGGAATATAAAAGAAATCCCAGGAACCTCCCATTCAGGATGTTTAAAGGAAAGATGTAAGGCTACAGAAGAGTTTGATGATGTAGAAAAAAAATGCATTATGTTTGTAATGTTCTATTATAGTTAAGAAAAGGAGGGTTTAAATACCTCTGACATTTAGTAGCTATGTGACTACAGACAAAGAAATTTAAGTTCTCTGAGTCAGTCAGTTTCTTCAGCTATAAAACGGGGACATTCACAAATAAATAAATGCAGGTTTCATAATTAAAGTACAGTAAAGAAATTTTGGACTAATAATAAGGTGACTCAGAAAAGACTTCTTGAAGTAGGTGCCACTTGAGCTGAGTTTTAAGGGAAACAGGAGTTCCAAAAGACAGAAGGAAGAAAGGAGAACATTCTAGGCATGAGTTAAAAACCTATTTAGTCATGGAGGTAGAGGTGGAATATTGAATTAAAGGGAATAGTTACGTGAGTAAGTTTGATGAGAGTAAAGAAGACATGAGGAAAAGCAATACATAATTAGCCTGGAAAGTTAGACTGCAGATAGATTGTAAAAGACTTTAAAAGCTAAACAGAAAATTTTCCATTTTTTTCCTACAATGTGGAGTCACTGAAATTTTTTAAGCAGGGGAATGAAATAGTCAAACCTGAGGTTTTAGAATATCACTTTGGTGATTAGGTAGAGGATGGAGTAGAGGAGGCAAAGATTGGATGCATGAAGACTAATTCACATCCCATTCCAATAGCTCGTGAGGGCTTAGACCAAGATAGCTGTGTTGTGAAAAAGAATGAACTTATTTGAGTGGATGAAAGGGAACATGTAAAAGTTGGCAACTGATTAGATATGTGAGGTAAGTGAGAGTAAAGAGTTGAGGATTATTTTTAGATTAAAAACCTGAGGGCTTGAAAGAGTGACCATGTACTTTACCTTTTTACTGGTTGGATGATAGTCAGGAAACGGTAACTAGCCAGCTGAACTGACGCTGGGGGTGGGATGGGGATGGTAACATTGTAAGCAACGTATTGGAGGATTCTGCTTTCTAATCCATTCTGCTATCCTCTTTTATTTTATGGGTGAGTTAATACCGCATATAATCATTGTTATAACTATTCATTGTGAATTCCCCTCCATTCCATCTCCTTGCATTGTTTTTCTTTGTCATCTGCCTTTCTTTTTACAAAAAAAGGCGATAAAAGGAGTTTGCCTAATACTCATTGTTGCTGATGCTGTTTAGTGGTTCAGTAGTGTCTGGCCAGGTCCTTCTATCCTCCACTATCAGTCTAACCAAGTCCACGTTCATTGTTTCCATGACACTTCCTACCCATCTCATCCTTTACAACCTTTTTTTTTCCTTTTGCCTTCCATCTTTTCCAACATGAAGGCTTTTCCTCCTCCAAAGAGCCCCATCTTAATATGTGGCCAAAGCTTCTGTGTTTGACCTTCCAGTGAAGAGTCTGAATTAATTTCTTTGGGTATTGACTGATTTGATCTCCAAATTGTCCAAGGGACTCTCAAAAGTCTTTAGCACATCTGCAGTTAAGCTTCAAGACAGTTTTTACCCTCTCCTCTTTCACTTTCATCAAGAAGCTTCTTAATTCTTCTTCACTCTCTTTTGTCATAGTGGTGGATATCTAAGATTGTTGATATTTCTCCTGAAAACCTTAATTCCAACTTTTGACTTATTCAGCCTGGAATTATGTACGGTGATGGCTATGCTCTGAGCTACCTGGCTGCTGTATGATGTAAATTTTAAACTCTTGTTTCATTTCTCCAGCAATTTTTATTAACTTTGTGGTCAATCTGTGTTTTTCATTAACTCTTTATTTCCTGATGTTATAGAGTTATTTTAATCAGTTTGTGTCTTGGGTATTCTGCTTGAATTGGGACATTGTTATAGGGCTAGCCTTTGGATACTACTAGAGGGAACGTTAGGGGCCCTTTGTGATCCCGATTTCTATTCTCTGGGGTCCTGACACTACTTACTTTGTGGGTTGAGCATTATGTCATTCAAGGATCTCAGGGGCAGCTCAGTTCAGGGAGCTGTACACCTTCACCTTCAGTGCCATAAACTGTTTGGTCTAGGGCAAAGGTTCCTCTCTAATTATCAGCTTTGAGCTTTGCAGGTTCTCAGCCCAGGTTCTAGAACAAGCAATTCAGTTGCCCCTGGTCTAAACTCTAGTAGGTAGCTCTTAGCTCCAATCTCTATCACCTAACTGGAAAAGAGTGACAGATATGCATGTTTGGCCCTGGTCTGCCCTCCCTGTTCCAAGCCCCAACTCAGTGACTGAGGATCAGAGCAACAGAGTTACAGTTTGCTTCCAGCTCATACTCCCTGCACTGATATGATGCTGCAGTCCCCAGCTCCACACCATACTTGACAACCGTGAGACCCTGGTCTGAAATTGGAGTGACATGGTTGCTAGCTTGACCCTGCTGTTCACAAGCCCTTTCTGGGAAGCTCTGTACCAGCTTTCCTGGATGGAACACTTCCCTTTATCATGGTCTTTGGGACTTTGCTTGTCCCTCTGTGCTGACCCTGGTTGGACAAAAGACCCACTTTGACTTTTCCTCAGATTTCCTGGCCACCCCTCCATCTGGTACTCAATCTTTGTTGAGTAGTTGAGGCAAAGAACTAAATTGTACTCTTTCCTCTCACTCCTCCATCTTTGCTCATCTTTCTTCGTAAAATTTTATGAACATATTTATATTCTAAAATAGTGTTGCCCATGGCTGTCATCTCCCTTTGCTTGACACATGTTTGCTGAAAAGTCAGTCTGCCAGTCTATCAGTCAATTAACATTTATTAGGCACTTATTCTGTGCCAAGCACTGTGCTAAATGTGGGGCAGAATGCGGCAAAATACATTCTCTGGCCTCAAGAAACTCATAGTCTAATGGGGAAGGCACCAAGCACACAAGTATCTACAAATAAGCTATACACAGGATAAATAGGAAATAACTGAAAGAGGGAAGATGTAGAATTAAGAGGGTGTAGCAGCAAGCACCCTGACACATCCAGGATGGCATGCTAGCACAGGTTCTTAGATCTACTTTTCTAAAAGGAAAGCAACTTTTGAGGGGTCAACAGTCTTCTTTAATTACATTCATCAACAGAGAAAATACAAGCAGAGAAATAAAGACCGACAGAGTTTCTAACTGTCTGACCATAAGCAATGCATATATCACAGATCAATAGACAGATCCAGCTGTCTGACCATGACATACATATATAGTTACCAGAAAGAAGCATCAACAACTGAGTTTTCAAAGTGTGTGTGGTGCTTCTTAACAGCTACCCAGAGTCTCATCTGGCACATGAACCTTCTTCCAAAGAGTAAGCCCCAAAGCAAAACCTCACCTCGGAGTATGTATATACGTATATATATATATATATATATATATATATATATATATACGTATATACATACACACACACACACACACACACACACACACACACACACACACACTTTTCATAGCCTGAAGGCATCAGGACTGTCATGACCCAGTGCTTCATTAACAATTAGCAAAAGGTATGGACCTTCCTGCAAAGCAAGCCTCTCCTAATCAAGCTTCCCTTGACGGGCTCCACCTATGGAGTGGGGTAAGATCTTTAATTCTCATTAACATTACAGACAATTTGGGAAAAGCTTCTGGTAGATGAGATTTTAGTTGGGATTTAAGGGAAGCCAGGGAGGCCGGCAAGCAGAGATGAGGAAGGAGAATATTCTAGGCACAGGGGAAGAGCCAGAGAAAATGCCTGGAGCTAAGAAGCAGAATGTATTATTATGGAACAGCCAAGAAGTCAAGGTCACTGAATTGAAGAGCCCATGAAGGGAACAAGGTATAAGAAGGATGGAAGAGCTTTGAATGACAGAGGATTTTTATTTGATCCTAGAAGGAATAGGGACCCACTGGAGTTTGTTGAATGTGTTAAATGTGTTAACCTGTACTTTAGTGGCTGAATAGATGAACTTGAGACAGGTAGTATATGTAGATGTATTGTTGATGTTTTTTTGCACAATGGGAAGATCTCCATTCATTAATAGACCCTGTGACTTTCTTGAGGCACAGAGAAGCCTGAGTGACATGAGACTGTGGTGGGAAGAGCCTGCTAAAAGGGTGGAGGAGGAAGGTTGGAGCAGAGCTTACAGGAAGTAAGAGAGACCAGTCAGATCTGGGAGAGAGAGAAAAACAGGCAGCTGGTTGTGAGTGAGAGAAGGACATTTTGCTTGAGGGTGTTTATTTGTAGGAATACTTGATGATGTGTATTGACTTCTTGGTTACAATGATGGATTTGACTTTTTTGGTTTTGGGATTTGGCTTTCTCGTGTCTGAATAAATGCTTTTCTTCTGCCTTCTATAAGGAGAGTTTGCTATAGTTTGCAATTCAGAACTACCCCAGCATATTCATAGTCACCTTTGGTACTGTGAATATTGCCTTGTTGATACAGTAAGCTATTGTGATAGTTCAAGAATGAGATGATAAGGTCCTCCCAATGTCTCTCATCTATAATCTCAGCATGATTCTGGACTCCTCACTCTTCTTTACACTACATATTCATTAAGTTGCTAAGTCTTACTATTTGTACCTTTATAATATCTTTCACTTATGCCCCTCTTTTCTGCTCAGAGATCTACCACCAGATTACTAATTTGTCTCTCTTTGCCTCAAATCTCTCCCCATTCCTATCTATCCTAGCTGATATTGCCAAAATAATTTTCCTTAATTGCAGATCAGATCATGTGATTCCTCTCCATCATCACTTCCAAAGGCTTTACCCTTGCCTTTAAGATAATATACCTTTTTAGTTTAGTTTTTAAAATCCTATACATTTGACCCCAGCATATTATTTCAGCCTCATTGAACATTGCTCACTCCCAACATTCTGATAGAACCAACACAATCTACTCTTTGTTTCTCACACAGTGCAATTCATGTCCTTTCTCTGTGCTGTAACACAAATGTGATACCCATAGCAGCTGTTATGAATATGCATGCATATTTCCAGGGCAAATTCACAAAATATAAATAACTCTGTTCCTCAAAGATGAAACCAAGATATTTATTCAGATACCAAAAAGCCAAATCCATCATAGTAACGAAACCCTGCCATTCTCAAGCCTTCCCTCATTTGGCCTCCCCACAAACAAGCTTCCCTGGGCAAAATTCTACCCTTTCTCACTCAAGTTAGCTCCTCTGCCTCAGCTCTGCTTTACTCTCACTTCCTGCTCCACCTATTTGGCAAGGTCCTCCCCCATGGGCACCATGTAACTGAAGCTGTGGGCTGGGCCAAAAGCTCAAAGTTAGTCACATGGCTCTAATTCCCTTAACATTACAAATACCTTTGCAATGACTGTTCCTCAAGCTTGGAAGCCCTCCTTCCATACCTCTGCCTCACAAAATCTCTTCCTTTAAGAAACAGGTCAAATATCATCTTCTGCATGAAGCTTTTCCAGAACTCAGTTGTTAGTTTCCTTCCTCCCAAGTTATCTTATATTTCACTGTTTTTTATATATCTGTATTTATTAACTTTATATTTATGCTGCAAATATTTTATATGTACTTGTATTCTCTACCAGAATGTAAGCTAGTTTTAAGTAGGAATAGTTTCATCTGTTTTACTTGTATACCCCCCTACTAACATAGACACATATTAGGTACTTAATACTTTTGGACTGATGAATTAATGTATTATTTAATCCAATTTAGCAAATGTCTACATGCCTATCATGTATACAGTACTATGCAAGGTATTAATGATACAAAAACAAAAACGAGCCAGTCCCTGCTTCCATCATAGTATTTACTGAGGGAGAGAAAATATGATATGATTATAAATAAATCAGTACAAGGTAATCTGAGGGAAGGTCAAGCATTAGCCATCAGTGGGAAGGGGAGATGTGTATCTCGGTGGCCCAGTAGATAGAGTGCAAGTTCTGGAGAAAGGAAGACTCCTCTTCTTAAGTTCAAATCTGACCTCAGACACTCACTAGCTGTGTGACCCTGGGCAAATCACTTAACCCTGTTCATCTCAGCTCCTCATCTGTAAAATCAGCTGGAGAAGGAAATGGCAAATTACTCCAACATCTTTGTGAAGAAAACCCCAAATAGGGTCACAAAGAGTTGAACAGGACTGAAAACATTGAACAATAACCATAATGGGAAATAGAGTGGAGGTAAGGGAAGATTTCATATAGGAGATAGTACCTGAGCTACGTATTGAAGGAAAGAAAGGATTCTGAGAAAAAGATAAATGGGGCTACATTTTAGGCATGGGGAAAGAGACAGACTGTGCAAATACCCAGAGGAAGTACGGGATGAACTGTCAAGTTCAGGCAACAGCTTGTAGTTGAATTGATGAGAAAGGTAGAATGTAAAAGACATTTAATGTGAAATGAGGCTGGAGAAGTAACTTGGAACCAGATTGGGGAGGAATTTAAATACCAGGCTGAGGAGTTTTCACCTCATCCTAGAGGCAATGGGGTTATTAGCTCATTTAATGAAGTCATAAGAACTGCTGGTGCTGAGTGAAGTGTGCAGAACCAGGAGAACTATATGCACAATGACTATAGTAACGTAAATGAAAACAACATTAGAAGCATTCAAACTGGGATTAATTGAAAGGGCCATTCTTGGTCACAGAGAGTAGAAGGTCAAATCAATTTCACTTCTCTCAGTAGAGAAGCAGTGGAATCTAGGTCTGGAATATTGTCACACATAGTCTGCCTGCCCTGTTTGATTCAGATATTTTTCTTTTGTTACATGGGAGAGTTCATTGGAAAAGAGTAGATCAACCAATAATTGTGGAATTAAAGCAGATTGCATCATTAAAGCTTTTTTTCAAGTATTAAAGAAATAGACTAGTGGAAAGGAAATTGTCTTCTAGATCCATTTCTGACTTAATTTTGTCAGGAAGCCAGAGATCTGGAATGAAAGGAGAGACAACTGCTCCATAGGCTTCAAGGACATATTGGTATCCACTACTTATTTATGAAAGTCTGATCTCAACTTCACTGCTGATGTTTGGTCAAGAGAGCTTATAGACTTGTCTGGGAGTGGTGCTTGTATCAGTATGGAGAGAGGGTTCACATTTTGGAAAATTGTTACACAGTACAAAAAGAGAGACAGTTGTGTGACATGACAGTATTAAGTGCTTAGAGAATGAGAAAACCATGGGAAGGATTTAAGGATTAGGTTGGGAGAGACTAAGAGAGTGACTGAATTGATGAGAGTCAGAGAAAATGAAAAGCTATAATGCTATCTTCAGCAATAGAACCTCTGGGAGAGAGCAAGCCTAGTACTGGTCCTTGTCTCAAATTATAGTTACACAGAGACATACCAGTAATTTGTAAACTGAGGTAGAGGCTGCAAGATCAGAGTCTAGCTCAGATAGCTGTATATTAATTGTGTGTTTCTGAGCTCCTTCTAGTTTCTTTGGGGAAGAGATACAGGGCCCAAAGAGACCAAGGATACTAGGCATATGTGAAAATAGCGTAACATATTGCTATGGCACCTGATCTTTTTTAGGTATCAGTTTCTTCATCTGTAAAATGAGGTCAGAGCAGTTTATCTCTAAGCTATACTGTAATTGTAAAGCAATCACTTTTGTTGTTGTTGTCATTTTTCAGTCATGTATGACTCTCTGTGATCCTATTCAGCGTTTTCTTGGCCGAGAGACTGGACTAGTTTGCCATTTCCTTCTTCAGTCCATTTTACAGATAAAGAAATTGAGGCAAACAGGATTTAAGTGATTTGCCCAGCATCACACAGTTAGCAAGTGCTTCAGGCCAGATTGGAACTCAAGAAGATGCGTTTTCCTGACTCCAAGCCCAGCACTGTATCCATCACAGAGCCTCCTAACTACCCCCAAACTATCATTGACTCTCCAAATTGTGATTCTCCAAAAGACCATTCTATGAATTCTTGAAGAATTGTGGAACTATTAGTGTGTTGATGTAGAAGTCCAAATAGGTATGCTCTTTATTATATGTAGAGAATATATAGAAAAAGGATATATTATATATATGCCAGATAGGTTGTGAAGTGGATAGAGCACTGGGTTAACTCACCTTCCTGAGTTAAAAATCTGCCATCTTACTAGTTGTATGACCCTGGGCAAGTCACTTCACCCTGTTTGTTCTATGACATGTGCTGGAGAAGGAAATGACAAACCATTCCAGTATCTTTCCAAGAAAACCCCTGATGGGGTAACAAAGAATTAGACACAACTAAAAATGACTAAACATCAAGATATATTGTATATAAACTACAATACATATTATATATATATACATACATACACATATGTATATATACATAATACATGCATACATACATACATAGAGATGACTAAACATCAAGATATATTGTATATAAACTACAATACATATATATACATACATACACATATGTATATATACATAATACATGCATACATACATACAGAGAGAGAGACAGAGACAGAGAGACAGAGAGAGAGATTTACAAAGCAGCATCAAGGTGGCATAGAAGAAAGAATCCTGGACATCAGGTCAGGAAGATCTGAGTTCAAATCCTACTTCAGACATTTAGTTGGCAATATGATACTGGACAAGTCACAACTTCCCAGTCTCCCAGGATTGTTGTGAAAAAGTACATATAAAGTGCTTTGCAAATCTTTAAATGAATTCTAAGTACGATTTTTTTTTCTACCTAGGTCAGGGAGTCCCAGTACTTTCAGTTTGGTGACTGTGGCAGGAGCAGGAGTAATCATATGGGATATGTTTCTCCTTCCCCTCTCTGCCCGGGTATATTCCTTGCTTTTCCTCTTAACAAAGCATCCTAGTCATAGATGTAGATAGAGATGAAAGAGACCTTCAAGGTCATCAAGTTTCAGTCCCTCAGGTTTTTATATGAGGAAAGTGAGTCCAAAAGAAATTGAATGACTTTTCTAAGATCACTAAAATGAGGTAGGATTTTAACCTACAACTTCTTGATCTTAAGTCTTTCACTCTCTCCAATGCAATGGTGCAAGGACAATAAAATTAGCATCTTTTGCTATTTTTGCTTTACTAAAAGCACCTCTGATTGAATAATGTGAGTAAAAAAGATCTTTCCCATCCATTGATGGGCCTGCCCATTGTGGAAAGCTTGATTTTGTAAGAGGATCCCAAGTGCCTTTTGCTTTTCTTCTATTGAGGCACTGGGTCAGAGGGTAATGCCCTATGGCTCTAAAAAGTATATAAATACTCTGAGTTGAGGTTCTACTTTTGGCCTAGTTTTCATAAAAAGGGTTGAGTGCCAGATGAGGACTCTGGGAAGCTGCTTTAAGGAAGGCTTTGAAAGCCCAGATGTTAGTGCTTTCCTCTCTGGTAACTATGGTCAAACAGTTGGGGCCTAACTGCCTGCTGAATTCAGGCAGAGGACACCATGTCTCTTGATCTTTGATTTCTCTGTATTTTCTTTAAAGTTCAAGGTGCTGACTCCTTTAAATTAGGTGAAAGATAAATGTGTTTAGTTAAAGTAATGATACATGTACTTGATTAAAGCGACTGTTAAGTGCTCAAAAGTTGCTTTTCTTTTTATAAATGCAGATCTAAGAGCCTGTGATAGCAGGCCTGCTTGTGTATGTTGGGGTGCTTAATGATACAAACAATCATTCAGTCAACAAGAATTTATCAAATGCCTTTGCTATATTAGAAGGACTCCTTCTTTTGGACTCACTTTCCTCATATAGGATAAGTATGCTGAGTGTTGGGTGATTTGAGGAAAGGCATAAATAAGCAGTCATTGCTTTCAAAATTCTCCCAGTCTAGTGGGGAAGACAACTGGAAAACAAGTATATAGAGAAAAGATAAAGACAGAATAAATTGGAGAAATTCTCAGAGGAGAAGCACTACCTTTATGAGGGACTATGAAAAGCTTCTTGTAGAATATAGGATTTTAGCTGAGACTTGAAGGAATCCAGGGAAGCCAGGACGCAGAGATGAAGAAGAAGAGAATGCCGGACATGGAGTGTCTTGTATGAGGAGCAGCAAAGCAGCCACAGGATCATAGACTAAATTGATGGGAATGACACATAAGAAAACTGTAAAGCATGGAAAGAGATGGGATATGAGGGCTTTGATAGTCAAGCAGAGCACTTTAGATTTGATTCTGGAGCTAACATGGAATGCCTGGATTTTATCGAATAAAGGAGCAGATTCATAATTAGAGTTTTGTTTTTCAGCTACCAGGAGTCTTGCTGGTCTATTATGCACAGACTTTTCAAAGATAGAGCAAGGACTGAGGGTTTTGGTCTGATAATTTCTGAGTTTTACCAGATAAATCCTGTGACAATAATGATATTAATGAACAAGAAGAATAAGAATGGGGAGGAGGAGAATTAGAAGGAGATGAAGGAAGGAAGGAAGGAAGAAAGAAAGGAAGGAAGGAAGGAAGGAAGGAAGGAAAGAAGGAAGGAAGGAAGAAAGAAAGAGGAAAGGAAGGAAGGAAGGAAGGAAGAAAGAAAGAAAGAAAGAAACAGCCCCGAAATCCCATTACACTTGTCTTTTTGCTGTTCCGTAAACAAAACATTCCATCTCCCAGCTCCAGGCATTTTCACTGTCTGTGTCCCACACTTGGAATGCTCTCACTTCTCATTTTTGCCTCCTGACCTGAAGGCTTCTTTTAAGTCTCAGCTAAAATCTTACCTTTCACAAAAACCCTTCCCTAGTTCCTTTTAAAGCTTGTGCCTTTCCTTTGAGATTTTCTCCAATTTATCACCTTCCTAATCCTGTGTAATTCCAGTACTTTCCCTCTGTTTATTATTTCCATTTTACCCTGTATATAACTTGTTTGTACATAGTTGTTTGTATGTCCTTTCCTCCTTTAGACTGTGAATTGAATTCGTGGAGAACAAAGACTGTGTTTTACCTTTCTTTATATCCTCAGCACTTAGCCCAGTGCCTGGCACGTCGTACGTACTTAATAAATCTTTATTGACTATAAATCTATATACAGAGACTAGATGACTACTTGTTATACCTTCATACACCGGAATTCTTTTTCAAGTATATCTTTGAGTGTATGTTAGCTGAAATCCCTTCCAACTCTCCAAGTATGTAATTCTGACTTTAATTTGTGTTTCACTAACTGTTTTATGAATCTTAACAGATTATTCCTTCTCTAGAGAATTATTATATTTAGGGTCAATTTTCTAAGATAAATTTTAATTTTTCTAATTGAAATTCATTTTTTATAATAGTATGCTACAGTGGAAAGAGCACTGAACTTGGTGACAGAAGACATGGATTAAAATCCCAATTCTGACACTTCTCTGTGTGTCCCTGATTTTTTTAAAATTAGTTAAAATGGGGAGAGTAATACAGGGGATCCCAAAATTTCTTAGTGAATTTCTAAGTTTTAATGGCTTAAGAAACTACTAAGACTTTTAGGGACTCCTAGTATTTGAACTACATACCTCATAGAGTTGGGAGAGAAGCATTTTGTAAATACTATATAACCATGAGTTACTGTTCCATCACCAATATATCTAAACTCTGGATCCTTGTGTGTTTTATTTCCCACTGTTAATCAGTTTTGTTGCACCTCCCAAGCTAGTGCCATCTTGCAAATCATTCTATAAATTGTTTACTCCTCCTTCCAAATAATTAATTAAGAGGTTACATAAAACCAGAATCATTGCCAGCCTCTTGGCCAGCCCACTAAACAACTTTTCTGAGCTCACTACATTACCATTTATCATCATGCTCTGTTTGTAATCTGTAAGCCCATTTTCATCTATACAACCCAGGGTATCTAAGCCAATTTTAAAAGGTTTTCTTGGAAGAGTTTGTAAGGCAGTGTATCAAATGATCTACTAAAACCCGGTGTGTTATATCTATTGAATTTCACATACATACCAATTTTGTTTCTATTGCTCATTTTTATTGAACTAAAAATAATCTATTAAATCCCTGCTTGTCTGGAATATTTAATACTTTAATATACTGTGAAACATTTTAGTCAAAATTGAGATCTTTCCACAAAATGGTTTATACTTTTATCTCTTTCTTTGTCCAAGTCCATATTCCCATTTGGTGAGTCAGAAACTTTAGAAATATCAAAACCATAGAAGCAGAAGGAAAAAATGTATATGTGCCACCAAAGTTTAACCATGCATCTTCCATGGGAGGAATTTTACAGAATTACAAAACTTCAGACTTGAAGGGGAACCCAGAGAGCATTCAGTCTAACTTATTTCCTAACAAGAAACACCCCTATTGCCAATAACAAGTGGATGTCCAGGCTTTATGTAATAATTTTGAATGAAGAGTAACCAACTATCACCCAAGGTATACCTCTTTTACTTTTAAGGAGCTCTCATTGGAAGATTCCTTACCTGAACTCCTCCTTTACCTGCTTGAAATCACTATCTAATGCACTTTGTTCCGCTCTATGGGATCAATTTACATTACATAATTATATAATATCTCTCTCAAAGAATTGCCTTCAAGTCCTCGAATTCAGTTACTGTGTCTCAGCATCCTTCCCCTTCTCTAGGCTAGTTATTTTCAGTTCCTTCAAATGATTTTCATATTGCAAATACTTTAGGTCCTTCACCACCTCCATTGCTCTTTTCCATGCATATGACAGCTTGTTAATGACCTTCCAAAAATGTAGTACCAAGAACTCAACACAATACTCACAATTAGTCTAAAGGGCAGAGTATACAAAATAAGGCTGCTTATCTCCTCAGACCTGGATACTATGTGTTTCTTCATTTATTCCAAAATCACATTTACTTCTTTTGCTGTCATATAACACTACTGGCTTGCTGAGTTAACGGTACATGGGAAACTTCCAAGTCTTTTTTAAATAAATTGTCTGGTTGTTCTTCCTTGAATTTGTATTTATGAAGAGTGATTAGACTGTGATAGTGGCAGGTAACAAGATAAATAAGAAAAATTTTATAAAAGTAGATACAACTGACCATGAGAACTGAATGAATGCAGATAATAAGAGAGAGAAGAGTCAGTAATATGTGTGATGGAGCCTGAAAAAACGATGGTAGCATCCTCAGAAATAAGGAAGTTAAGAGGAAGAACAGGTTTAGGGAGAAAATAATGAATTCAGTTAAAGACAAGTTGAATTTGAAATGACAACAGGCCATTTAGTTCATTGTATTCAATACGTAGTTGAAATGAGGAACTCGAATTCTGAAAGAAAAGGTTAGGATAGGGGATGTAAGTTGGGAAATATCCTATGAAAGAGAAGATATTTAAAAGTATATGAGGAGGAGGAGGAGGAGAAAGAAGAGAAGAAGGAGGAGAAGAGAAAGAGAAGGAGGAGAAGACAGCAGAGGATAAATCCTTGGTGACTGTACATACAAAATATTACACACTTGTCAAATGAAGGTAAGAGCTCTCCCTTGGGAAGAGAGAAAGTCTGGGAATGTGTACAAATGAAGTTAGCAATGGAATAGAAAAATATATAGTATAGTATTATGGAATCTAAGTGAAGAGAGAGTCCTGAGAAGGAGGTAGTCAACAGCATTAAATGTAAAGAGAACCTGTTCTTTTTACCTAAAAGACAATCTAAGACAACATACATGTAACTGAACATAGAATCATAATTTGGTGGTTAAGAATGTTGGAACCTAAATGTGTTCCCATACTTATTTCCTCCTAATACCTCTCCAACCTTATTCCTCTTTGTTATTTGCCAATAATCCTAAGAATAAAACAGAGGTTACTAATATAAAGAGAAGTTCAAACTCTATTGAAAAGATATCTATTACAATGAGACAATCTCAGGTACTGATATTACCTTCTCCAAGATGCACTAGGCCCTATTCAATGAAATAAAAGTAGAATGATGGTTGTCAGCACTAGGTTCTGGATAGGCAGAAAGAGATGATCTGGATGAACTAGGGCAGGTCAGTATGATTGAGAGAGGCACAGTTTGAGTGGGAGAGGTCAATAAGACTCAAGAGAGCTAGTAAACACCATCTTGAATACTGGTTGTGGGCAAGTATGAGATGAGGTTTATATCAAGTAGAAGTCATATATAGGAAATGAGTTCTAAGTACACAGATCAGGCAATGTTTGCTTTAATTCTGTCAAGCTGTGAAAGCCTACATAAGCAATTACCTACTAATGGGACTAAACATGTATATGAACAGTTTGCTGTGCAATCAAAGGAAATTAAAAAGGTCAATTTCACTCATATTTGATACACATTATTATTGTGAGACAGAACAAATAGATGTAAATGGTAAATAGTTTCAATAAATGATCTCTATTATTTTTATTTGGCAAATCATTTTTTTGGTTTTTCTCTTCTAATTTTGTTAGTTATCCAATGTTTATAATTCACAAGAATGTTGAAAGTTTTCCTTATCATGTACCATTCAATCATCATCTTCATCCACATCCTTATCACCATCACTATCATCATCATCACAGACACAAATACAAATTCTCCAGCAGGAGAATGAAAGTAGGGGATAGGTCAGAATATTTATTGCATCATAGGATAATTTGGATATAATCAAGGCTATCCGGGGATGGTAGTATAAGCGAGAAAAAGACACAGTGATATTTGGCTCTAGATGGAAGGAGAGTGTTATGGTTATAAAAAGGGAGATAAAGGGGAGGAAAGAGAGCTAATCTATTCTCCTTTTCCCCTTGGCCCTATGAAGTACCCTAAGTCAAATAAAGTAAGTTTAGTTTCATCCTCTGTTGAAAAGAATGCCAGCACACAGGATATGGTCCAGAGAAGGGCCCAGAATTCATCAGAAGTTAAGCAAGTGACATATGATAATATTAGTTGCAAAGATGAAGTCTCTGCTCAACTTAAAAGTGGTTTGAAAAATGACATTAGGTAATTTCCAATGACCCAAATGTTCCAATATTTCATCAACATTTGTCAGAGCTAAATCCTACAGGCAGTTTTAACCCAGTAATGGAAATAAGGGAACCACAATGATAATTTGCTCATTTTTGTGTCTGGATAAATTTATCAGCTTCTGTATTATAGGCATTAATGAGAAAGAACAGAAATCAACTGATGTAAAGACTATAAAATTTAAGTAATAATAAATTTATTATTACAATTTTTATGATATGGTTTCATGTGGATATGGTTGAGTTCAATTGTGTCAACTTATTGGTCTTTGGACCACAGTCAAATGTTAACTATTCCAACATTTAAATTATTGTTCATAGATGTTAAAAAAAAAGAATTGTATTATTTTGTCATCCTCTGCACCATTTCTGGAAATATGCCACCATCAATCACCTTAATCCCTCTAAGGCACAGCTTACATTTTTATTAATTTGATCCTACTCTTAGAAATTATTGGCAGTGTGACAGTAAGCAAGTCATCAACTTCTCTAAACTTAAGATAAATGAGACTCATCCACTAGATTATAAATGGATTTTAATCCTCATTGGTGGCCCGCTGATGAAATCATAGTAGACTGTTTTTACTGTTTTACTTTTTAATTTAATGTATTTTTATTATTAACCCATTTTTATGTTTTTAAAATCTTTTTTTTAAATGAACAGATATCTATTTTCTTTTCTTTCTATGCATGTATTGGAACAAAAGACTATGAAAGCAAACTCTTGTAGTGGATATGAATAGTCAAGCAAAACAAATTCTCATATGATATATGCACCAAAAATGTCACATTCTGTACCCTGAGCCCATTGCCTCTCTTTCAGGAGGAGGACAACATGTTTTATCATCAGTCGTTTGGAGTTATGGTTAGATCCTTGAAATATTGATACACTTGCTTCATGACCAAAAAAATTAGTCACTTAGTATTCAACCCTATGGAGACAAACTTCTTCATAATTATCTAGGTTAGTCCTCAGCACAATCTGTCATCAGGGAGATACAAGAAGTCTTTAAAACATAGTGGTATGTACTAGAAAATATTCTTTATAGTCATGACCTTCCATAATCCAGGGTCATCTACATGCTATTATGAAGAAGTGGAGACAGACACAAGTTTCTCAAGAGAAGTAAATGAAACAGTTCAAAGAATTGGTTTCTGTGTACCCTAAAAGGTAAAAATAAACATCATCATCATCATCATCAACCATTAACATTATAGCTAACATTTATATGGGCTTACTAGTGTGCTAGGACTGCGCTATGTGCATTTCATTTCATAGAAGCCTTGTTTATCTTGCCTGATGGTGTTCATGACGATCACGATCATTCTTCAGAATGCAATCCACCAATATCTATTACAGAATATGAAGAAGTAGAGAGAATCTTTGAAGAACTTGATAAGATCCTCCAAACTAAGCTGGATTTGGTGACTTTGATATAGAAGTGGACACTGGAAAAAATAATTAAAGCAATGTTGAAGAATATAGTGGTGATTAAAAAAGGGAAAAGGACTTACCTCTGCATAAAATATATTTATAGCAGCCCACAAAAAATTGGAAATTGAGGGGATGCCCATCAATTGGGAAATGGTTGAACCAACTGTGGTTTATGAATGTAATGGAATACTATTATATAATAAGATATGATGACCAGGTAGATTTCAGAAAATCCTGGAAAGATTTATACAAACTGATGCCAAGTGAAATGAGCAGAACCAGGAAAGCATTGTACACAGTATCAACAACCTTGTGGGATGTGGAAATAACTTGGTTCTTCATGGTAACACAATGACCCAAGACAAGTACAAAGGGTTCATGAAGGAAAATGCTATCCAGATTCAGATAAAGAACTGATGGACTCTGAATGCAGACTGAATCATATGCTTCCCCCCCTAACTTTATTATTTCTCACGTTTTTCCTTTCTTTGAATCTGTTTCTTCTTCCATAGCTGTGATAAATATGGACATGCTTTACATGATAACTATATCTAGTGGTCTACCATTTTCAGAAGAAGGGAAAGGAGGGAGGGAAGAAAGGAGGAAGGAAGAAAAATTGGGAACTCAAAATCTTGTAAAAATGAATGCTAAAATTTTTCTTGACATATCATTGAGGAAAAAAAATAAGATACTATTTAAAGCAAAAAGAAATGAAAAGAATATGATGATGATCAAGAAGTGAAAATGGCTTGTGGATTCAATAGAAATCTCACATCTGCACCCTGCAAGTACTTTGTTAAAGGAAGAATGATGAAACGTGGTATATGTAACAATCACTGAAAGTCATCCCAACTTCTTTTAACATGGGAGCTTTTTCAAGCTTAGCACTCTGCTAATAGCTAGAGCAAAGTTCAGGCTCAATCTCAATTAGGAGAAAGGACAAAGATGATATGACATTGTGAATACTTACGCATCTTTGCTTAGTCCTATTTATACATGATGTGGACTGCAAAAAAAAGGAAAAAGTAAACAAAATATATTACTCTTTACTATCACTGCTTCATTATAAATCTTGACCAAGGGTACCTTGACCAGCAAGCCCTTGACTTGTTTGCCAAGTGAAAAAATTTGGAAGTGAAAGGCATCACAAGTTGAGAGTGCAATCTCATTTACAAAACATTATGATGGAACATCATGAGTACTGCCCTCAAACAGTCATCATTGAAGCAGTGTCATGTTACAATGGAAAGAACCCTGGATCTGAAATCAGAATACCTAGATTTAAATTCCAGCTCAGCTATTAACTACCTGTGTGATGCTAGACAAGACATTTCCCTTCCCCTGGCTTTTAGCTACCTCTTCAGTAAAATGGGGAGGAGGCTTAGATTAATTTACCTCAAAGGTCCTTTCTATGATCCTACATGGTAATAACTAGAATTTAGGAAGCTAAGGCCTAGACGAGGGAAGTGACTAGATAATATAGGCATATTAACATGTATATGTTTAAAATACACATATGTGTATATACACATGCATGTTTACATAAAACACAGATAGCACCAAATCCATGTCTTCTGCTCCAAATCTGGTGTGCTTGCCTGACCGCAACTATTCTCTTTCTGTATGACTTTCAAAAACACTATCCTGAAAGACTGAGTGTAGTCCTAGTTGGAGGCAAGAAGATGGATAAAATAAAACAATCCCTTAGGATGGATTTGTATCCTCAACCAAGGATGTTTTGACACACATCCTTGGTTGAGGATATCAATTCCTAGGGATTACAGAGACCATCTAGTCTAAGCCCTTCATTCTATAGTTGAAGATGCCTGCTGAGATCGAGCAAATTTAAGTGACTTGCCCAAGGTCAGATTTTCTGACTTCTAGTCCCATGTCAAATTCCTTTCACCAATAACTTATCAAGCATTAAGACGACTGGGAATTTAATGCTGGGAATATTTTCCATTTACAGATTGAACTCAGTGGCTTCTAAAGTCTCTTGCAACTTTTCAATTTTTTAAAGCTCCTTAGTGCCTCTTTGCAAATACTCTCCTTCTTCCTCAGAATGACACTGAGAGCATAGTTTATACCCATCTAATTAATTCCCTATGTGATCCTGAAGGGAAATGGGACTAACTAAAAATGATCAAAATTCTTCAGGTTGATAAGGTAGTTTGAAACATTTTACTTTGAGTCATCCTATAAAATGTTTTCTTTTTTAAATTGGGGAAGTTGATGATGGTGGGAGTATTGCTGGGTAACAGTTTTTTAGATCTGTGTCAAAATGATGGCAAAACACTTGCTTTCATGATGGGCTCCAGGAAAGCCAATTCTAGCTACTGTCTGTTAGATTCTCCCTCTGGTTTTCTTCATTTCATTCAGTTAAGGAAGAATGAGGAAATTGCACACATGGCTGACTGTCTGCCATGAGCCCCTTCCAACTTTCTTAAATCCTGATGGCCCAGTTAACATTCTAACATCTTAAATTCCTTTTTCTAATCGCCTCTCTCCTGTAATCTGCAGTCATAGAGAAGGCTCTTGCTGAAACATATGGAGACTACTCAAGAAAAAACATTGAACTAGTTTCCCAGGAGACACACACCAAGGTTCACATACGAGGCCTTGGTACTAAGACATTTCTTTCTCGGACCGTTACAGAGGATTTCTGGGATAATTTCTCCCTTTATTGTAAAATGATGCATGCTGAAGAAGCCTCAAATGATTCTCAGCATCTACTACAGGGATAGTTTCTATCAAAGTTTTTCCTCTTCCCTAAATTACTTGCTGGAAAGACACTGAAAACTTCTGGTCAGGCCATCAGACAGCTGAGAAATCTGGAGAGATTCAGGAGTGGTTTGACAGGTGGCTGTATCAGAGGCTATCTTGTCCTGTGCTTTCAGGAAAGGACTGAACCACTAGGGAAGTTTTGAATTGACAGTGGAGAATGCCAACTCTGTAGCAGGAATTATATTAAAAGGTTAAAAATACATCATTAGAAGCTGTGATTTCACCTTTGCTTCTTTTTGAGTAGAATGTAAATCTGCTGCTAAAAAATTTGCATGGATTCCCAGGTAAATCTTTCTATTTCTGTTTTGGCACCATGCAAATAAAGATGATTTAAATAGCTTAGGCTAATACCACTTGATCTGAAAAAGCAGTTTTGTCATATGAGAGAGTTAGTGGGCTGATAAACTGCATTAAAATGCAGACACAGCATGCATATCCCTTCTGAATTCTTTAGTAATTTTCCCTGATGAGTCTTGAAGGACTTTTTCTTTTGCAATTTCTCTCTTATGGTGCTGACAATTTTTTAAAAAACATTTTTACTTTTTGCATTTTACTTTATTACTTTTATTTTCAAGTAACACATATTATTTTTAAAATAATCTGTTCACTCCCACCACTTTTCTCCACCTTTGAGCAAATTTTAAAAAAAAACGTCAAAAATAAATCCCTCAGTACATTTCTACATGGTGTGATGAAATAAATTCCCATGCTAACCATGTCTAAGAAAATATATTTTTCTTTCTGGATTTTACATTCACCACCTCTCTCTCAGGAAATGAGTGGAATACTTCATCTTCATGCTTCTGGATTTATGGTTTATCTTTATGTTGAACAGAGTTATAAAGTCTTTCGAAGCTGTTTTTCTCTATGATGTTACTGTATAAATTGTTCACCTAGTTTTGTTTCACTTTGCATCAGTTGGATCATAAAGATCTTCCTAGTTATCTTTGAAATTATCAGTTTCATAATTTCTGATGACACAATGATATTCTGTTATATTCACATACCAAAATTTGTTCAGTCATTCTACAATAGGAAGGTACTCCCTTTAGTTCTATTTTTTGTATTTGAACATATAGATTCTTTTCTTCTTGGTTTAATTTCCTTGGGGTTTAACTCTATTAGTAGTATAGATGAGTCAGAGGGTATATACACACTTTGGTAACTTTATGGGTATAGTTTCAATTGCTTTCCAAAATGGTTGGACCCATTCACAGCCACACCAATTGTACAATAGTGTAGCTGTTTTCCCTACAACCTCTTCAACATTTGTCTTCTCTTTTGCCATTTTTGCCCATCTAGTAGGTATGAGGTGAACCTCAAATGTGTTTTCTCTAAATGTTAGTGCTTTAGAATATTTTTGTACAATTGTTCATAGCTTGAATTTCTTGCTTCTTCCTGTTCATGCATTTTGACCATTTATCAATTGGGGAATGGCTCTTAATCTTGCAAATTTGAATCAGTTCCATATGTTGTGTGATATGTGTATGTGTGTGAGTGTGTGTGTGTGTGTGTGTGTGTGTGTGTGTGTGTGTGTGGGGAGAGAGAGAGAGAGAGAGAGAGAGAGAGAGAGAGAGAGAGAGAGATTTTCCAGACTTATAGTTCCTTCAACCGATCATCACATGACATAGGCTTCAGATAGTCTACCATTCTGACTGCCTTTGTTCCATGATAATCTAATCCAATAACTGTCTACTAATTAATCTAAAAGCTCTGTGAGACCAGGGGCTATGTCTTATCCAGACTTTGTTTTTCTTCTGCACTGGGTAGTGTTGTATATATACTAGATGCTTAATAAAAATAAATGAAATGATTTATTAACTTCTTACTATGGACACAGTTTTATGCTAGGTAGTCAGGTATATATTGAGTACCTGAACTCAAGGAATTTCCAGCCTAATGCTATTGCCTTAATTGAATCATGCACAGATTACATAGTGAATACATTAGGAACTACCTCAATCTCTTACCTGTTTCCACCAGTCGGCTCATTGTGGATACATGGAGACCAGAAATAATATGAAATATTATCAAATGTCTTTCTTACCTCTAGTGCTCATTTCAATTGTTCATTTTTTTCTTGGATTTTAACACATTTTTGATCAGTCTCTTTAATTGAATTTCTCCTGATCTTTATTTCCTGAATACCTAGACTTATGACTCTCCTATCTGGATAAAAATCCTTTATGATCTGCTTGTCTTTCCTACCTCAATTGACTTTCATATACTCAAAAAATCTTACTTCCAGGACCCTTTGATATCTTCCATATGCTTCTACCACTGAACAATCCCCTTATTAAACAATTCCCCTTATTAAATCAATGTTAGACCTACCTATCTATATGGGTTCTTGTGCTTTCTCTCAAGTCTACTGACTTGCTGGATATGACCTCGTATGAGAGTTGAATGTTAATGCATATTGATCACTCAATATGCATTAATCTAATAGTAGGGTAAAAATGACTTAAAAAATAAAAATTATTGGGCTATATTTGGATTTTGAATTTGTTTCAGTTGCAGTGTTCTGAATTAGCATTTTGGCAGAGCAAAGTTCCAATTAAATGAATGTTCCATTATATTACTGAATTTTTTATTCATGATCTGAGTTGATTTTCCAGTAATGATAATGGAAATACTTATGCACCATTCATCTAGTCTCCCTTTTTGCTCCAAATGTACATTTTTAGTCTATGGCAATGAAACCATGCAGAATGATCTGACTGATGCAGTTATTGAATCCAAGACTCTAGCATCAACCAATCCATCACCAAGTCTAATTGAGTACCTTTGTAGAAAGTCCAGAGGAGGGTGACCAGGTTAGAATGAAAGAGTAGAAATTACATGGAGGCACATTTCATCAATAAATAATAAGAATAACAAAAAACAACAGTGCTGGCCTTTACATTGTGTTCATCCTTCATTGCTGAAGAAGACCATGCCATCAGAGAAATGATGACATGACTTGCACTTGACTTTGTTTTAAGTGAGGGAGGGCTGTGAAGGTCACCAGCCTCACTTCTCCTCCAGAGTCATCTGAATCCAGTGATCAGATATTCATCAGGATGACTGGAGATAACCCAGGATGCACTGGGAGACCTTGCACCCTTTAGACCAAGGTCTTTGCAGGTACTCACTTAGGGTGAGGCAACACCCATTCATTGAATAGGCCTGTTTAAGAAGTAGCCAGTGCATGGTCTGTTTAATGGGGCCAAGAAAAAGAAAGATATCAGGCTGGGAGGGAAACCCTAACCCTAAATACTATTGATAATCACTCTCAAGCTAGGAGAGTCCAGAGGAGCACTCAGGCAGCACCCCAGTGGAGTCCCAGCTTCAGAGTGCAGAAGATTTAAGGTTTTGGGAGAGAACAGGACAGGGGAAAGGAGAGGGGGGGAGGGGAGGGGAATAGGAAAGGAGCCAGTAAAACCCAAGTCAACTGGGCATCACGGTAACTGTTGCTGTTTCCCACCCAACCTGATGTCTTTCTTTTTCTTGACCTCATTAAAGAGGCCATGCCCTGGCTACTTCTTAAACAGGCCTATTCAATGAATGGGTGTTGCCTCACCCTAAGTGAGTACGTGCAAAGACCTTGGCCTAAAGGGGCTAAGGTCTCCCATTGCAAGTTGGGCCATCTTCAGTCATCCTGATGAATATCTGATCACTGGATTCAGATGACTCTGGAGGAGAAGTGAGGCTGGTGACCTGCACAGCCCTCCCTCGCTCAAAACAAAGTCAAGTGCAAGTCACGTCATCATTTCTCTGATGCCATGGTCTTCTTTGGCAATGGATGAACACAATCCTGTAAGTGGATGCAGCTGACTGAATGCTAGCTGGGTAACTCATCTCCTCCTCCCTGTCTGCCTCCACCTCTCCTTCCTTCTCCTCTCCAAAGGAAGGTAAACTTAATTTTTACATAGTAATTTTAGAGAGACAATCAGACTTACCTCAGGTCACGTAGCCAAGAAGTCTCAGGTATCTGAGGCTAGATTTGAACTCAAATCCTCCTTGCTGACTCTAGGGCCAGTGCTCTCATCACCATAGCACCTAGCTCCCCTTACACAGCATTTTAAGGTTTACTGAGCACTTTATAAATACCTCATTTTAGCCTTCCAGTTCATTGTTATCTCCCTTTCACACATGATGAAATTGAGGCAGAAAGAGTTTGAGTCACTTATCCAGGGTTACAGACCTGGCGAATATCTGAGGCCAGATTTAATCATAGCTCTACCAGAACTTTTATGATTACATTAACATTCAATCAATCCATAGACATTAATACATTTTTATTGTGTTAAATACTGTATTAGATACTGAGGATGCAAAGACAAAGATGAAATACTTCCTCTCCCCAAGGAACTTATATTTCATAAAGGTAGAAAATATGTACACATCAGTATGTACAAAATATATACAAAATAAAGGCAAGACTATCTTATAGGGATATAGAATGATGATTAATGGGCCAGTATCAATTTAGAGAAAGATCAGTCTCAGTTTCAACATTTTACCTGTTCTCTACTCTTGGTCCAGTCACAATCCCCAATCCTCACTTTCCTTATTTATAAACTGTATAACCAATCCCTCAAAGTTGTTACAAGAAAAATACTTTCTTAACCTTAAAGTGTTATAGAAATATGAATTAATAAAAAAGATATAGATACATAAAAGGACACAGAATAGGGAAAACCAAAATTAACAAGGCACAGAAAAACTGAACCAAACAATGAGAAACAAAGAGTGAGACTTCATTTCACATTTAATAGGATGATAACTTCTTCAGGTACCATTTCTAACAAACTTATTTTGCTTATGTGGAGGGAGTTAATGGTACAATATAAATAACTATATTTTTCTCTTACTAATGCACCAAATAATGGGTTAAATGTGAAAAAAGAATACTACAGAGGATTAAAATCCGAAGATAGAGTATATAAGCAGGTAGAGTAATGGTTAGAAAAATGACCTTGAGGTCAGAAAGTTTGAATTCCCCTCAGATACTAAGTGAATATGAATAAGTCTCTTAACTAATCTTTAGCCTCAACTCATCAGCAAATGGGGCTGATAATGACATCTACCTCACAGGTTTTTTTGTGAAGAACAATTGAAATAATATATGTAAAGCATTTTACAAACTGTAAAGCACTGTGTACATTTATCTACTGCTAGTGGAAAGAACCCTGAAATATGGACTTTTGAAAGAGAATGTCTTAACCAGTCAATTTACCTTATATAACCCTAAATTAGTGTGCCATCACTCCCAATAAAATGTCTCTTAATTTTCTATGTACGGTGGTCTTCTATTACATGGCTGATGGAGTATCCATTATTTTCTTTTTTTTTTTTTTCAATGTATTGAAGAGAATTTTATTTTTTTTTATTTTTTTTTAAATAAATTTATTTAACTTTTTACATTCATTTTCACAAGATTTTGGGTTCCAAAATTTTCTCCCCATTTG
>CM053770.1:607503940-607597112 GCA_028658325.1 Potorous gilbertii
CATTTTTTGGATCTCCTTTATCAAGGTATTGACCCATTTTTCATGCTTCTCTTGCATCTCTCTCATTTCTCTTCCCAGTTTTTCCTTCACCTGTCTAACTTGATTTTCAAAATCCTTTTTGAGCTCTTCCATGGCCTGAGCCCATTGGATATCTATTTCAGATATTTGAGATACAGAGGCTTTGGCTCCTATGTCTTTACCTGATGGTAAGCAGATCTCTTCATCGTCAGAGAGGAATGGCGCAATCCTCTGGTCACCAAGAAAATAACCTTCTATGGTCTTAGTTTTTTTCCCTTTTCTGGGCATTTTCCCAGCCACTTACTTGACTTCTGAGATTCCTCTCTACCCTCGCCCAGATCTGCCCAGCTAGTGCTTGGGGTCTGAGATTCAAATGTTGCTCCAGCCTCAGGGTTTTCAGCATTGTGTTGTTATTCAATGTGAACTTAACTTCTGGTACTCAGGTGGGGGCAGGGCTGCCTCCCAGGCTCAGTTCCCTCAGGGGGTTTATGTGGAGACCTTCAATAATGGACCCGAGGTCCTGCCGAGCTCCTGCCTGCTCCGGGAGCCTGTGGCCACCCACTGCCTCTGCCACTGCCTTGCGAGGGGGCCCGAGTTATGGAGACACCCTGCTCCCCTCTCAGTCAGTCCAGACGTCTCTCTCACTGACCTGTGCGTCTGTGGGTGGAGGGACCTTCGCATCCACTAGAGATTCTGTCCCTGAAGCCTGCTCGGATCTGATGGATCTGTTCCTCTCCGTGCTGCACGGCCAGGGCAGGGCTGAGTTCCGCTCTCCTCTGGTGTGCAATGGACCTTTGGGGTTGGTTTTTCATGGCTCTCTGGAAAGGAAATCTCTCTCACCATGTTGCTGTGCAGCTTTCACTGTTCCAGAATTTGTTGGGAGTTCTTTCTAGAGGAAATTCATGGGCTGTGGGTTTGGAGCTAGCATATGTGCGTCTTTCTACTCCACCATCTTGGCTAACACATTTTAAAGAGTCAAGATTTTAAAATATCTTGTTAAGATGGTAGATTAAAATGCATATGATGAATTGTAATAATAATAAATATATTGCATTTAGTTCAAAAAATAAGTTTTATGGAACATGAATGATATGGCCTGCTTTTCAAATCCAAAGGGTTTTATTGATGGTAATCTAACAGTATGATATGATAAATTTAATCTTGAGTTAACTTAATAAAAGTATAGTGATCCAGTTGAAAAATGTTGCGGTCCACCCTATTCCATACCTGGAGTACTATTTTCAGTTCTGGATGCCAGATTTTAAGAGGCATACTGACAAATTCTTTCAATACCACATTATTTTTGTATTTTAAAAGTCTTCCATAACCTAGCTGCACCCTACTCTCCAACCTTTGTGCCCTTTACACATCAACATACACTCAACTGTTGGAAAATATATATTCATATTATTTTACATGAACTCTTCATTCATTTCTATGAAGATTGAGATACTCTGTTCTATCAGTCCATTAAAAAAAGAAAAGAAAAAGTAGAGAGTGAAGAGGGGGAGAATTGGTACTTATATCCCATTTAAATTTTATTCCCAGTTGCCCTTGATCTCTAAGGCTTTAAGGACTGAAAACATTTGACAGACCTAATCAGCCTTGAGTCTCAGATATTTGAGCACCTTCAAGACTGGAAGTCATCTCGTTCAGGCAGAGTTGTATTTTTGTTATTATTAAATTTCCACTTTGTATTTGCTGTCCTGTCTGGTTTCAATTCTCTGGTGTGATAAGCTTATCATTTCTAAACTCACCACCATCCTTTAGGACAGAAGGAAAGAGACTGGACTCTTACCACCATGCTGCTAATTCAAGCCCTGATTGACACACCCACCTTCGGCTTCCTCTTTCCTTTGATTGGAGGGCTGGAAGGTGGAGTTCCAAACTCCTTCCAATATTTTCTTTTCCAAAGGGCAGCAACTGAAATCTCTCAACCCACTTTTTTGCATCTGCTGCCCTGTCTTGTTTCAAATCCATGGAACAAAAATGGTTCCTACAATGGGTATGCCCTGCTGTACTCCTTTCCTGCCTTCTTTTGTGTGTTTTCTCCCTCTTTAGATTGTAATCTCCTTGTGGGCAGAGACTGTCATTTTTTGTTTATTAATTGAATTTAGCTCAGTGCCTGGCAATAGTAGGAGTTTAATAAAAGTTGATTGAATTGGATTGGATTAAATTTGAACTTCCATCATTAAGAAACTGTTCCTTTGGCAAATCAGTCAGTTACTCTTATTACTGTTGAAGTTTGCCTAGATGATACTAGTACCAGATGAAACAGATTAATCCCCCATGAACATGACATTAAAACCATTTCTGTGTGCAGGCAGCTCTGCAATTAAGCGTGTTGATGAGCCCCAAGTATGCAAGAGCAGCAGCCGAAATGCAATTTACTCTTGCTAAAGAAAAAGTGATTGCTGAAGCACAAAATCTGTTCTGTAGAAGAGAAAATGAAGGAGCCAATGGAGGCGGTCTGAATCACTAACTTGAGGAGCATTTCTATGACTCAGTGGTCGTTATTGTATTGGAGATGTGTTCGGCTATGACTGAGGCCATTTGGTTGATTGACAAATATGTTGTCTCAAAATCTTTAGAGAAAAGAGCATAAAAACATCACAAAAGTCCAAGCATTTTAATATTTATAATGGCCTCATGCATAATTTACACATGTTGTGGTTAAATATATTGTAGGTCCTCCTTGTCTCTGTAAAACAGGGTTGTCTAAACTGGAGCTTATAAATTTGCTTTAAAATTTAAAAAATATATTTCAATGTAATTGATTTCCTTTGCAATTTTATGTATTTTATGAATTTAAAAACATTCTGAAAGGGGATCCTAGAGAGTACATGCAGACTGACAAAGGGGTCTGTGACTCAAAAAAGTTAAATCTCTTGATCCAGAAGAATAAAAGTGGGTTAAGTAAAAATGAACAGACCTGAAGATGTTTCTTCTGACTTCATATCCAATACCCATTCCATGAAACCATGGTGCTGAATTGTCACCTCAATTGACTGACAAGACTTCTATCCCACTGAATCTTTAGGACAACCATCTGTTTTCTTTGAATTTAATTCAATTTCCCAAACACTTATTAAGAGCTTAATATGTGCAGTGCTCTACTAGGAGTTGTTAAACATATAAAAAATTATAGGCCAGGAGTTTGGATTGGAAAGACACATTGAACACCAGAGGGTTTGGAAGTGAATGTTTATTATTACTTAGGAGGGTAGAATTATACTTAGGGAGGGTAGAATGTATGTAAGCCTTTGTCCATCTCAGCCCTCGAAGTGTTGGGGCTGGGTTTTATTGGCTAGTGAAAGGATGGCATGGATCCATTTGGCACAGGTCAACTGGCATGGCAGGAGTATCCTTTAACTATATATGGGGAATTTTAACAGTGTCACAAGCCTGCCAAATGAGAAAATTAAAGCATATCAGGTGTGGCTCTGCCTTAGGTAAATATACATTTATACATTACTTTATAAGCAGGGAAGAAAGTACCAGGGCCAACCTCTGGCCCAGTATTTTAAAAATAAATATAAATAAACATACAATATATGCAGAGTGATATCAAGAAGGAAATAATGCTGAAAACAGGGATAGGGAAAAGATTTCTCTAAAAGGAGGTAGTTAAGCTGTGCTTTGAAGGAAGCTAGGGCTTCTAGGAGTTGGAGATAAACAAGAAGTGTTTTCTAGCCAGAGAAGACTAGCTATATAAATGTGCTGAAGCAAGAAATGGAATAAATTGTGTGGCGAACGATGGCCCTTTAACACCTTTTCCCTGCCATACAGACACATACATACTCTGCAGTGACACTGATCTCTTGACTGTTCCTTCCACAAAACAATCTATTTCTAGACTCTGGGCATTAATGCAGTGCTATGAAATTCACAAAGGAATAAAATATTGTCTCATCTAACCACTCAGAAAGTTATCCCATTTTGTAGATGAGGAAACTGAGGCTGAGTTTAAGGGACTTGTCTAGGGTCACACAACTAGTATCTGAAGCTAGAGTTGAACTCATGTCTTCCTTACTCTAGATCTACTGCTCTATCTGCTGTGTCACCTACATGAAAGTATAGTATCCAAACAATGAAGTTGAGATGTAAAAGCAAGAATATAATTCAGGTACCCCCCTAGAGAACACAGGCTAAAGCATAGAAAAGGAAATGGACCAGTAAGGTGATCAGCACATGATAACCGACAATTGGCTGGACTAGAGAAGAAGGAACAGATAAGACAAATTCAAGGTGAGGTTCCAAACCAAGAGCTAGGAGGCCTCAGTGGGGCTTGATGCAGTCATAGAATGTTGCATTCTAGAGAAGGTAATTTTAAAAATATACATTATTCTTACGTTTTCATCTCTAGGCACATTCAAAGACTCTATTTACATATTATGTGGTAGGTTATTTGCATAGTCATTTTCTTCATTCTAATGCATTACTCATAGGTTTTTTTTTCTTCTTTCCTACATATGGTTGGATCTGATATATATAAGAGGCAAATATATTGAGAACCATATAATGTGCAGGCAAAGACAGAGGACTGGTCTTTGAGTTCAAGAGCTAGATTCAAAATCTGTCTCTAATAGCTACTAGCTGTTTGATCCCAGACAAATTATTTAACTTCTTAGTGAATCAGACAATTAATCATCTTGCTCAAGAAATTACACTGAGGGTCCTGATCCACAATGATGATAAATTTCCTTACTGAAGTTCTTCTTATAGATGAAATCACAGATAAACTTTTTAAAATGTATCATAGCAAAGGGAGGATGAGTCTTTGAGCCAAGAAATCCAGGTTCATGTATTATGTCTAACACACTGACTATGTGTCCCTGATCAAGTCGTTTAACTTCTCAGTGATCTGGGCAACCACCTATCACCATAAGCTGTTGAGCAGGTACCTACCTGCATTGGTTGAGGGAGTTTCTTCACAAAGAGTTCCATCTATCATGGAAAACTTGTTCTAGACCAAAGGCATGGGGTAGGGTGGGGGGAGAACCTTTCCAGCACACAATTTAAGTTAGACAGAGTGGGTCTATATTCTATAGATGTACTAAACGACAGAAAGGTTAGTCTAGCAATGCAACATAGATATGAGATAAACTTCAGCAGAGCAGCAACTTTCAAAGTAGGCACTGTGGCCTGATCCCCAAGGAGAAGTATATGCATCAGTTGGATAGTGGGAAGATCGATGTATGTAACTGTCCCAGACATTACCAAATAGACATTTATATTCAACACAACCACACCACCTTTGGCATAGCTAAACACACCTTTACTCTTTCTCCAACATCTAATGACCTACAGTAGCTCTTCCTGACTTTGCTCCTTTAAGATAATTACATAACTTCACTGAGACTCAGGAACCCATAATAGCTGAGCAGACGAAATTCCTCACATCAATTCCCAGCCCCTGGTCACTTTAATCAATCAATCAATTAATATTTATTAAATTCCTACCATGTGTGCGACACTATACTAAGTACTTTATGGCTATTTTCAGAGTCCTTCATGTAGTCTAAGGACACTGATTTTCTCCCTCTGGGAAACAGTAACAAAGGCTAAGCAAAAATGAGTAAGTTGTAATTGTATCACAAATCTCATTACCTATCTTTGCCCCTCATCTCTTTTACAAACTTCCCCATTTCTCTTGAGGGTACCACCTCAAGTTCTCAAATGATTTGTAAATACGTTTTCAATCATTGAGCATTTATTTTTCTCCATTCTACTCTTATTGAACAAAATAAAAACAAAACTTTTCAAACAAATGTGCATAGTCAGGAAAAACGAATTCTATACTGGCCACGTCCAAAAATGTTTGTCTCATTCTACATCATTTCTTGGGAGGTAAAATAGCATGCTTTCTCAATGGTCCAAGGAGCCATTATTTCTTACTCTTCAGCTCTTGAATCTTTCAAAATTGTTCATTTGATACAATATGGGTGCTTTAATGTAGTCTCCTAGTTCTGCTGACTTGACCCTGCATCAATTCATGCAAGTCTTTGTTTCTATAGCACAATAGTATTCTGTTATGTTCATATACCATAACTTGTTCTGTCATACCCCAATTCATGTACATTCCCTTGCTTTCCAGTTCTTTACCACAAAAAGTACCACAAAAAGAGGTACTATGAATATTTTTGTACAAATGCATCTGTTTACTTTCTCTTTCATCTCTTTGGGGTGCAGACCTCCTAATGGTATTGTTGGGTCAAAAGGTATGCATCATTTAGTAACTTTTGGGACATAGTTCCAAATCACTTGCCAGAGTGGCTAGACTAGTTCACAGTTCCACCCACAATGAATTAATGTGCCTGTTTTCCCAGAGTCCCTTTAGCATTTGTCGTTTTCCTTTTTTTTTTTTGTCCAAATGGAAAAAAGGTGGGCAAAAGGTGAAATCATAGAGTTGCTTTAATAAGTATTTCTCTAATTAGTCAAACATAAGGCCACTTTGGTATGGTGTGCGTTAATCTGTAACACTGGTCAACCTCTCTATGTTTTAACCAGTATCAAAGTATTTGGATTACTTTTATTGCTTTACAGAATAATTTAATATCAAATACCCCTAGACACTCTTCCTTTCCACTGCTTTATATTTTCCTTGAGATTCTTGACCTTTTGTTCCTTTAGATAAACACAAAGTAACCCTTTGTTAGTTTGATACTAAATAGGTAAATTAATTTAGGAAAAATAGTCATGATTCATATTTTGGTTTGGGCTACGCATAAGCAGTCACTACTTCTCTAATTATTAAGGCCTACCTTTAAGTGTTTTTGTGGTCATATTCATATGGTTCCTATGTGAATCTTGGTAGGTAAACCCCCCTGTATTTTATATGTAGTTATGAACTTCTCTTTCCATCCCTTCCTACTGAGTTTTGTTTTAATATTCAGAAATGCTGATGATACATGTGTTTTTATTTTTTTGAAATTGCTTCAATTAATTTTAATTATTCTCTGTGATTCTCTAATCAAACAATCAATCACCTGCAAAAGTAAAAAAAAAAACAACTTATGCTTATTTTCTCAATTTCTTTTTCTTGTTTTCTTGTTATAGCTAGTATATTGAGCACTATACCAATAGCATCAACAGGCAACTCCAAACTCTAATTTGCTTCTAGGTAACAGAACTGCAGACTTGACCCTGGGAAGAATGCTAAGAGATAGTAGTTTGCACCAGCCTCTTTTTTAGCTAGCGAAGAGGCTCAAAAAATTCAAAGCAACCATGTTGCTCATCTAGCCTTCCTATCAGTCCAAGGTTGATAACCTTATCTATTTTGGGGATGTGACTTGCCTAGCACTATTCTGGGCTCTGACTTTCATCCTGATTTTCTTTTTAGATTATTTTTGGAGTAGTTGTACAGGGAACTGGGGTTTATTATTTCCTCTTATTCCGCCCTCATGGTCCCCAGTGATCTCTTAAGTGCCAGATCTTATGATCTTTGCTCAATTCTCATCCTTCTTAAGCTTTCTAGATAGTATTCTATACTTTTGATTATCCTTTATTCCTGGATACTTACTCTATCCTCTTTGAGCTCCTGAAAACTCTAAGTACTCCTTAGAAAAACTCTCAAATATTCATCTTTAAAGTCAGAACAGAATTTTCTTTTTTGTTTAAAAATCTTTTAATTGAAAAATTCCAATGGGTTTCAAATCTATTTGTAGAAAAGAAGAAATTAGTGTACATTCCAATAGGTTGGCAAGAACAATTAGTATCAGGGAACATGTAAACTTACTAGTCAAATGTTAAGAAAAACCTTTGTATAATTGGATGATAGGATTTGAAAAATGAGTTCAAGATTTAGTAAGTGAAATCACAATATCATTCTTCCATTTGGAGCTATCTATCTTTGCAAGGCATCATTTTAAACTATGGCAGCCATTGAAACCAAGGGCTGGAATAAGCTAAACTTAGCCAGACTTCCAAGTCACTACAAAATAAAACGTTAGACCAAGATTTTCAAAAGTAATTAAGCATATTCAAGTACATTGTTTTCCATTAGTAAGATATTCTTTAAAAATCTTTTAAAACTTCTCTTTTTGTGTAAGTTTTATGCTATGATTATTAGAATAATGACAAGTGTAGCTAATTTAAAATAAGTCAACATGAATATATTAGCAATGAGTGTTCAATATTTTATTTTTACTGATAGAAATGTGTGAACAAAAAAGTTTGGAGATGACTGCACTTGAAAATAAACAAGCCAACTGAGAGACATGATATGTGGCCTTACAGAGTAGAAAGAACATTAGACTTATAGCTCAAGACTTGGAAATAATGAAAAGAGGTAGGGATGAAGGAGGAATAGCACTTCCAGATCTCAGATGATACAAAACAATAGTCATCACAACATTTCTTACTGGTTAAAAAATAGGTAGTTCAATGAACAAACTAGACAAGGAAAAAAAAGAAACAATGGAACTCAATAACCCAGAGTTTATTAACTAGAAAACAGAAATTGCTTTGGAAAGAATCTCCTTTTTGATAAAAACAAACAAACAAAAGAATTACTGGGAAAAACTGGAAGCATTTGGGTAGAAATTAGGCTTACACCAACACCTTAAACCATATTCCACAATACATTCTAAATGAATACATGATCTTAATATTAATGTTCATAATGGTTTTCTTTTAGTCAGAAGAGAAGTAACCTATATCACAGGTATAGGTAGAATTTTTTTTAAGCAAACAAGGGATAAAGGCAATTAGAAAAGACTAAATAGACGACTTGGATTACATGACACTGGAAAGCTTCAGTACAAACCAATTTACCTAGGAAGTAGCTGGATGGAAAAAAAAGTATTACATTACTTTGATGAGGGTTTTTTATCTATGTAAATAGTGAACACAGTGCATATATATAATGTATCTATGCATATATATATATATATATGCACATACATATGTTTGATGCATATTTGAATTTGTCAAATGCAAGGCTATTAACATGTTTGTATACATACACACAGAAACACATATACATATGTGTAAAATGGCTGTCTTACCAAAAGCCATTTCCTATTAGGTGAGAGGTTGAAGGATATAAATAGCTCTCAAAAAATAATTATAAACTATTAAAAATATATGAAAAAGTGCCTCAAATCACAAATAATAAGAAAAATGCAAACCAAAATAAAACGATTTTACCTCACACCTGGCAAATTGGTAAAGTTAACAAAAACCCAGAAATAGTCAATCTTAGAGGGATTATGGGAAGGTAAGTACACTCATGTATTATGAATGGAACTGTGAATCCGTACAATCATTTTGAAAAGTCACTTGGAAATACATAAGTAATGAAATGAAAATGCCCCTACCCTTTAACCCAAGGATTCTGTCATTTAGCTTAGACCTCTTACAGGTGATTGACAAGAAACAAGACCCTGTGTACACCATAATTTTCAAATTCAGCATGTTGATAACTGACTTCATTGTCTTTCCCCATAAACCCTCCTTTTCATTCAAACTTCACTATTACTGTTGAGGGCACAACCACTCTCCTAAACCTCTATACCTATGGTTTATCTTTGTCTGCTCCCTGTCTCTCTCCCTGGTATCCAATCTCTTGCCACGGCCGGTTGATTTCACCTTTGTAACTTCTCTTGCATATGCATCCTTTGCTTTTCTGATACTATGATAATTCTGGTTCAGAACACAAACCTGTGCTAACAAATAGCCTGGTGACAGATATGCCTACCTCATATCTCTCCTCATTCCATGGCAGACTCTAATCAGTGGCCAAAATTCATTTTCAACTGTGTCATCCCCATACTCAGTAAACTCCAGTGGCTTCTTATAATCTCCAGGATTAAAGACAGAACACTCTGTTTGACGTTTAATACCCTTCATTCCCTAGATCCAAATCCCCCCACCACCATCCCATGTCTTTCCAGTCTTCTTATACCTCTGTCCTTGCCATGTACTCTTCAGTCCATTGATGTTAACCTCCTTGTTGCTTCATGAACAAGACTCTCGGTCTCAGTTCTGGGCATTTTCTCTGATCCCCCATGCCTGGAATGCCCTGCCTCTTCAGCTCTGCCTACTGACCTCCCTGGCTTCCTTCAAATCTCAAGTAAAATCCCAACTTTCACAGGAAGCCTCCAATATCTCTTAATTCCAAGTCCATTCCTCTGTTAATCATTCCTTATTTATCTCCGATATAGCTTATTTGTGCATAGTTTATTATCCCTCCATTAGACTGTGAGCTCCCTGAGGCTTAGAACTGTCTTTTGCCTCTTTTTTGTCTCCCTAGCACTTAGCACAGTGCCTAGCACATAATAGATACTTAATAAATGTTTATTGATGGATTCTTCCCACTCTGAGTACTAATAACCATATGACTAGAGAGTGACATACATATCTGGAAATTAATTATATATCAAATGCATATTTAATGTTTTTTAATTTATTAAACACAGTTTCCATATTTGTGTAAAATATTTCTTCTATATTTGTATATTTAGTATCTGATAAATTCACATTTTTCTTTATTGCACAATTTTCTACATTCATATATGAATGTCTAACCAATTGACTCGATTCCCATGCCAAGACTATTCAGAAGAACTAGTCTGACTTATCGCTTTAGAATTCCATAGAATATATCAACTAATCTGAAAGAGGAAATCAGTGCTATTGAACAATTAAGCAAACATAACCTTTTGGAGGAAGGTGCTGTGCCATTTGTAGGAAGATGTTCTGACTACATGACTTATTTAGAATTCTTTCAGGAGGTAAATAAATGCTTAGTTAAAAGAGAACCAGTGAATGTAGTAGTAAATGGATTTAGACTGTAGGAGATAATTCCACTGTGATCATTAATAGAAAATGAATCCCTATGGGATATCCAATTTATTTGTATATAACGTCCATCTCGTTCTCTCTGTCCGTCTTCTATCTATTCAGCTCAAATTAGATGGATTGGGACTGGAGAGGTGGGACTAAAACTAGGGAATGACAGAAAGTGAGTTAGTCTTGCAGAGATTCATACTGGTGTACAATTTATTTTTTATTTACCTTACCTTACCAACAATTTACCTTTTAAAATGTATTACTTCAAAGAGGGAACACATAAAGACTCTAAAATTTCAAGATAAGTGTTATGGAACATCATCTTACCTCTACAAAGTAATCATGGATTAACGCTGGCATGTTGTCTAAGGGCCAAAAACAAGCAAAAGATTTGGACCCATAAAGGTCTGAGCCAAAGGAAGGTCTAGGGTCCAGGATGAAACTAAGTTCCCAGAATCTTATATTTAGATGTGACCACAGAGACCAACTCTGCACCTTAACCCTTAAGTTTAAATGAGCCAGACATTGAACTGGAGATTCATTTCAACCAGCCAACAATCTCTGACTAGAAAACCATGAACATCTGCCCTGTCTTCTGCTGCTACATTCCCTTCACCACTAGGACTAGAAACCCTCCAGTAAAATGGTTTTCTTCCCCCTCAATCTGGCTGACCTTGGGGGAGAGCTGTCTTGGGTATTAATAAAAGGCTCAGTAAATCAATCTCATCTCAACTCTCTTTCATAGCATTTATTAAAAAGTTTTACATTTATTTTTTTAAAAAGCTTTAAATTTTGCAAAATGCTTTACATATGGTAACTCATTTGATCCTCACAATCATCCTGTGAAGTAGGTTCTATGATTAGCCTCATTTTTAAAATGAGGGAAAAGATGTCAAAAAGTGACTTGCCTGGATCAGGCAGCTATTACGTACTTGATTCAGGTTTTTAACTTAAAGCTTCCTGACTCTAATCTCTATGCACTGTACCACCTCGATGTCTAACTCCATAATTAGCTAACCCCAACCTAGAGGCTCAACCCATCCCATCTCCATCTACTGAACATGATCAGGTCTTGCTTGCATTAGCATCTGATCATTTGTACTGCCAATGACTAGCCCTAGACTCATCATCCTCTCTCTTCTTCCCCTTGCTTTCCAGCTCTTGTTCAGAGGGTAATCAAATCAGCATTACCATTGCTGTTGAGAAGGGCATGGAGATTTTCTAATTATAGATCTACTCAGAATTCCAAGGATTTAGCTGTAGGCTGCCTAGATGGAAAATGTCTTCCATGGCTACCACTCCCTGTTCTCTTTCAGACTCATTTCTCCACTTTCCCTCTGCTACTTTCCCCTTCCCCTTCCATTGAGTCCTCTGGGATCCAATTCTATTAACAAATTTCCTTTCTGTTAGATCTCTCCCTCTCGTATTTCTCTCATCTTTGAAATGTAGCATCTTAGAGGGGTGGGATTTCCCAGTGGAGTAGTGCTCAGGATTATGTTCCAACTGGTGGATCCACAAATCCATACATACCTAAATGACTGGCAGTGACGATAATGACTTGAAGCCTGGGAGATGCTGCTACCCTGGTCACCCACCTTGGTACGGGATATGCCTTCTTTCAGCTGCGATAACACATTAGAACAGGAAGATGAGTAGGAATGCTTTTTGTTCCTACTTACTACCACTTCCTGGCCCTTCCCTAACCACTATCAGTCAGCAACCAGTCCTTCCTGGAGGGTTTACTCCAATCACACATGTCCTGGTACTTGTCATCTACTGACCCCCTAGGCCATTCTCCTTTCTTTTCCAAGTATTCATTTAATGCCTGGCTCCTGGTATTCCTCCCATCACAACCCCTGAACAAATACTTATAGACTTCAATTTACATGTTGATATGCCCTTAAATAACCTTATTCTTTAGATCAAAAACTCCTAAAAGTATTAATATCTGTGCCTTCATTCCACTTGAGCCCCACATAGGAGACCTTTGGTATCACCACTGTTAGCATCATGCTAGCTGAAAGTAATATTCACTTTACATATTTTATCTCCTCAGTACCTAATTCTGAAACTCCTTCATGTGACCATAACTTCTTGTTCTTGTTTCTCTCTTAGGGCCTCATTTCTACATCTAACTTCACTCTACCTTACTCCTTCCTACTTTTCCAGGTCATCAACCCTGTTCTGATCTCACTTTTCTCCCTTCAAATACGGTGCTTTTACTTAACCAGGCTGACTTGACATGGTCTTACTTCCTTGAATCTTGTCCCATCATCCTATCCCTGCTCATCCATTTATAAGCCCGAACCTTGGATCACTCCCACTTTTGGTATTTTTGGATTCTTTTCATATACCACAGACACTGACATCCCATTTGTTTCTAAAGCATAATTAAATGTTAAAGAACATGGAGATGAATAAATAATGACTTTAACATGGAAAATTATGATTGATAATTATACAGTCATGAATGACATGAATAGGCTGAACATGGGTTCGTGTTCATGGGCTCATTTTAATATTTTTAGAGCCTGAGGTTTAAAACATGGTAAATTTAGTATGAGAAAATAAATTTTGGGAAGCCCTGTGGTATTCTTGGAAAAGTATTGGACTCAGAGTCAAAAGACCAGTGTTTTCAAATGCTAGTTTTCTAATTTACAAGGTGTATTATTTACTATGTATAAGTCACAACCTCTATAAGCTTCATTTCATCTATAAAATGCAGAAAATACATGTGTTACTTACAACATGGGGTGAGAAAAGTACTTTTCAAAACCATAAGTCTCCATATGAGTATGAAAGGCTAAAATATAAATAAAGACTTTAATAAAGAGATCCACAGTTATTATGGGAAGCTGGGACATTTCAGGGAAAATTTACCCTAAATTTTCAAGGCTGACGTACACCATGGTATAAACCAGACGTTTGGAGTCAGCAGCTGTGATGCCACATATGACCCTCCAAGTCCTCAAGCACAGTCCTTTGACTAAATCCAAACTTCACATAACAAAAGCCCTTAATAAAATAATTTGTTCTGTGAAGTTTGGATTCAGTCAAAGGGCCACGCTTGAGGACTTAGAGGGTCACATGTGGCCTGAAGGCCGCAAGTTCCCCACCCCTGGTATAAACCATGCCTTTCCTATGTATAATATCACTATTTTAATTGTTAGTGACAGAATACTGGGTTGGGTTCTGACAGAGGGGTAACTAAGACATTCTTATGATTGTACATGAAGGTCTCATTAATAAATTATTTGTGCTTCCATTTTCTTCATTCTTACAACCCAAAATTATATTTTGCTATTATGGATTAGGTTTATTTTCTTGAATACTTATTGTATCTTCACAAGCAAAATAGTTCCTAACATAAAAAAATGATTGAGTGCTTAATTATACATGGTAGTATGCTGGGAGTAATATTTCCTTACATGTGCTGTGTTGTAGGCATACCCCTTTTAGCATAACATAACTGGTGCTATGAAAACACGATGGTAGGTGAATCTACTCACAGGGGGCAGTTTCATAGGGATGGTGTTGTAGTCTGGTCCTGGAATTCAAGAAGAGACAGAGCTAGAAATGTAGCTAGTAGGATTTATTGAAAAGATACATGTCACTGGTGGACATTCTCATTCATAAAGGATGCATGTAGGCATGTGAATTCTGCTTCAACTACTAACCCTATCACTTCCTCAGTGAAATGAAAATGCACATATTACTACTTCCAGGATGTTGGCTCCTTCTAGATATAGCCTTAACCCTGGAGGGCCTGTAATTTTTTTAGGGACTGTGGTATTTTATAAAGGAGGTAGACAAAGAGAAGCTCATTCCTGGCCAAAGAAAGCTACATTCCCATACCTAAATAGGTAGGCAATTAAATTGAAGTCTGGTACAGTCTGTCTGGTCTTGGTGGCTTTTCCATGAATATCCAGGAAAAACAGTTGACTGGTATATCCCCTTTTTCTGCCTCCTTCACAGGAAAAGAAGTAGGAAGGAAAAGAGAACAGAGTGAACCCCAGCAGTCAGCATCTGATAGTGAGGGAAATTAATGCCCCCAAGGTGTGCTAGCTTAGATGGTCACCAACCCCTGGCTGGTCCTCAGTTATCTTTACAGTATAGCTACACGTGGTATGGTAAGTAGAGTATAAGAGTGAGAGTCAGGAAGGTCTAAATGCAAATCCTTCCTCATACATTTAGCTAGCTATATGACCCTGGACAAGTCATTTTGCCTCACTTTCTTTCTCTGTGAAATTGACATAGTAATAGTATCTACTTTATAGGGTCATTGTGATGATTACATAAGAGGACCTGTCTAAAGTTATTTTATTTTGATGTTTTTGTTTGTATATTTGGGAAGGGGACCTGGGTTTTCATAGGTATAGGGAACTTCTGTGAGGAAACCACCACCACCACAGATCATCATTTACTCTCCAACTTAAAATCTTTGAGAGTCCCCTGATCCAAGTGACTGAGCTAGGGTCTCAGAGTCAGAATCTTCACTTTGCCTTCAGCAGATGCCCATCTCTGATGCTCTAAGGCCTGCCTGTGCCCAATACAGCCACCACTGGATGGTCAGCCCATCCAGAGCCTCCACAAGCGTGTGAGCAAGCAGTTTCTTCCTGCCCAATACAGGTCTGTCATGTGCCTGTCCTACTCCCAATTCTGCTCCCATGTGGTAAGTCCTTGGCTTCTAGGCCAAAAGGTGGTTTGTATTGTTGATAGGAAAAAAAAAATAGATTATTTAAAAATGTTGTTTATCTCAGCTTTTTCAATTTCTGTGTGTATATTTCATAATGTACATAATATATGCATATAATTTACATATAAATGCAAAAATATTAGAGAGTGCTTTTCTTAAAACAATGGAGTACATAATAAAAAAATTGTAAACAATTGTTCTAATTTCTAAGAACTTAAGGCTCAAAATTGGAAAAAAATGACCAGAAAAGTGAAAAATCTATTGCTCACTCACAACTGTATCTATGATGTAATTGATCCAATGTTCCCAAATATCAAGTTTGACTGTTTGAGTGATAAAAATGAATCATGTTCTCTCAGGTCAACATGAACAGAACCTTAACGTGAGATCTATGGTGGTAAAACGTCTACAGAATGTGCTTTGGCTCACTGATGAGTAGGTCTGTGTATAGAAATAGAACCATCAGATAGTTTCCTCAACTTGCTTCAGATATCTTTCTGAGCACAGCAGCGTGCTAGGCATCTGCCAGCCTTCCTCCACCACCTTGCCTGAGCTGGTTTGGAGAGTGGGGAGGGTAATTCATTCCAAAAGGATATGGAAAGGTCTTTGGTAGTGACCTTGAATATCCCTGGCAGGTGACAGAGGGAAGGATCCCTTCCATCATACCACCAGGTAGGAATCTCTTATCCCTCATCATGGGTACCCCAAGATTATCTTTCAATGAAGAGAAAGCTGCTCTTTCCCTTCTCACTTATAGTGTACTGAAGTCCAACATCTTGGGATAAAATCCTTAACGGGACCATAGGAAATACAAGACAAGTATAATGAGTAACCACCCTATAGCCTATGTGCTAGGCAACAGTGGGGGAGGGGAGGAAATAATACATACTGTATTAGTCTGTGCCCTGTCAGATAATAACACTAAAATTTGACTTTTTGACGTGCTACTAAACACATCTTATGACATTTCCAACTGTAGTATTGGCAGCTCTTCTGGAACAATGCCTGTGGCGGAATTACTAATTTATCAGCATTACCATACAAATTCTTTCCTAAAAATCTCTCTCTCTCTCTCTCTCTCTCTCTCTCTCACTCTCCCCTTCCTATCTTCCTTCCCTCTCTCCCTCTCTTCCTTTCTTCCTTCCTCTTTCTCCTTCCCTTTCTTTTTTCCTTCCATCTTCCTACCTTTCCCTCCTTCCTTCCTTCCTTCCTTCCTTCCTTCCTTCCTCTCTCCCTCCCTCCCTCTCTCTCTGCCTCTCTCTCTGTCTTTGTCTCTCTCTCTCTTCCTTTCGCTTTCCTTTCTTCTCTCCGAAAGAATCTTTATTTTTATTTTCCTCGTTAGGAGTAAATAGCTTTCTCAGGTTAAAGAATCAGTTTAGGGAAAAGATCATCCAATTCAGAACCATCCAAGACTACTTTTAAAAAATACTATTGTGTCTGAGGACTGTAATAAACTTATTCTCCTGTGTCTGTCCAGGAAATTTACGTCTTTGCATCTTTTGCCTTTTGTGAATCCTTCCTTTTCACAATCTGACCTAAACCCAAGCAGCAATGCCTGTATCTCATCTTCCCAGGTTTTAGGGAAGAGGAGAGAATGCCTTTTTTCCCCCTTCACATCCCCACCCTGTCCTAGTTACTCAAATTTGTGGAGTTGCTCAAAGGGAGTCCAATCAGGCACGTGGTACAGTCAATGTCAATTGTATTAAGAGACAAGCAGGCAAGGCCCTGGAGTTGAACTGTGTTGTCTCTGTAGCCTGCACACAGAATGAAAGCAGGAGAGAGTCAGGCTCTTTCTGACTCATTGTGTGTTCCCTTTGAAAAAGGAATTGTGATTTTTGGCAGAGGAAGGAAGGAACTAGGACAAAACATGGGAAGGAAGAATTTGTTTTTTCTTTCCACCAGCCAGCTCTCTGGTTCTTGCTGCCAAGAATATAACTTTAATTTATAAGACACACACAAATCTAATTATATATTATTTTAAATTTAATTTGGAGAAAATACCATATCTTTGGAATCAAACTTTCTGACTATTTTGGGGGAGGAGGAAAATGTGCACATAAGGCAATTGAGGAGTTCTGGGGAGCAGGGGAGGCCTCTTGATGCAAATGCTACCACTTGTGGGTGTATTTTAATCAAATAAATATGCATGTTTAACAAAACTGAACTTCTCTTGCTGAATTATTTCAACTTGTTTGTAATCTAATACCTGCATATGAATAATTGGCCCACAAGGAGGGCATTCAGGGTGATTGCCACTTAGAATGAATACTAGTTCCTTTCACAATTTAACTAAGACTGTAGATAAGTGACTCCATGCATGCATATGGCAGCAGCACAGAGTAGTGTTGGTGACCTTTTAGATAGTCAATCAACAAACATTTATTAGATGTTTACCATACTCCGTGTGCTAAACTCTGGGGAGACAATGAAGGTATGAGAGGACCAGTATCTACCAAAGTTCTTCCTCTCCTCTCCTTTCCCCCTTCCCAATAAGGATTAGACTAGAATTTCCCCTAAAAATGCCAAAGCCAGGTCTCGATGGCCCTGAGTTGTGGACATTGAAGCTCAAATTGTTGCCTCTCGACATAATTTCCTGTTGACCTTTAACTCTGTTGATGTGGCTTCTTGATCACCTTGGGACATAAAAATTCCCACTCATATGAGATTAGTGCCTTTACATATACCAGAGGTGTTTGAAGACCATTTGAGTTACCATACCTTGGCCTGTTAAAAGACAGAAACACAGACTACTAAAACTAAGTGTTACAGTATTTTTGTTATAAGTCCTTGCTAGGTTAGAGCTAAGCAAACTTTCTTTTGATAACCCTGACCTGAACTATATGTATCACATTATTTTATTCCAATAACTTATTTATTATTTATTCCTGCATGAATTGGCAGGGTTTTGTCTTCAGTCTCACCTTCATTACAAAAACAATGTCCCTAGCCTCAAGAAACTCACATTTTAATAGTGGAGTCAACATGCAAAAAAATATAAGATATATGCAGTGTTCATGGGTGTAAATCTCAGAGGGCAAACATTAGCAGCAGAGGAACTGGTGAGGAACAAGGGAAAGCTTCCTCCAGAATATGGAATTTAATCTGAGTCATGAAGGAAGCCAGGGAAAATAAGAGACCAAGAAATCCAGAGATGTAATGTCCTGTGTGAGTAACAGGAAGAAGTCACTGGATTATAGAGTAAGGGAAGGGGAAGAAAGGGCAAAACAAGCATGAGAAGGTAGGCCAAGTTGTGAAAGGTTTTACAAACCAAAAAGAGGATTTTATATTTGATCCTGGAGGCAATAGGTAGCCACTTGAGTTTGAATAAGAGGTGATGTAATCAGACCTGCACTACAGGAAGATTGCTTTGGCAGAGGGAGGATGAGTTGGAATAGGGAGAGATTTAAGGCAGGGAGACCAATACTTAAATTTCAATGAGCCCATGATCTCATTAATGGGGAAGACTTTTAAAAATTATTTTGTTTTCAGTTTTTTACAATCATTTCCATATATCTTAGATTTTTTCCTCCTCCCTTCCTCTTTTTCTCTCCTCTTTCTCCACTCCCTCCCCGAGATGGGGTACAATCTTATATAGGTTCTACACATACATTCTTATTAAATACATATTCACCTTAGTCATGTTGCATAGAAGAATTAAAATGAATGGGAGAAACCATAAAACAAAACAAAACATAATACAAAAGAAAATGGTCTGCTTCATTCTGCAATCCACTTCTACATTTCTTTCTCTGGATGTGAAAGGCGTTTTGCCTCGAGTCCATTGGGAATTTTTTATGTCCTTACATTGCTTTGAAGTTCTAAGTGTACCAGAAAAATTCCTCGCACACTGTGGTTGTTGCTGTGTACAAAGTTCTCTTGGTTCTTCTCCCTTCACTCAGCATCAGTTCATATAAGTCCTTCCCGACCTCTCTGAAGTTGGGAAGATGATTTTAAATGATGCAGAATTATGGATCCACATCACATGTTCTCATTATGTATATTTTGGGTTTGTTCCAACCACATCTTTCCTCTGTGAAGATCTACCCAATGTGCTGGAATCTTTCCTCTAGGTTTCTGATAATTTTGTGTATTTCCTAGTACAGCACTTTGGCATCATCCCTGGACCACCTCCTTTTCTAACGATACTTATTTTCCTTGATGTCTTATATGGCATTCTTTGCTCATGTTATCATAAATAATATGCTACAAGTTATTCATACCCACCATGATTCTTTCTCTTTAGGAAACTTTCTCTTTTAATTCTTTTTAGATAGTAATATTGTATTATTTGCAAACATTTAGCATAATTAGGAGAATATTATTACTAAAATTACGGGTTTTGGTGTTAGGCAGCAGGTGGAATTATTGGAAACCTTATGAAATTTCCCAAATGCAGAACTAATTTCTCTCTTGTCTAATTCATATGTGTCATCAAGTGAAAATCTTGGATTTAGGGCCGCATCCTATTGTGTGACCTGAAGATGTAACAAGGGTCCAAAGTAGTAAAATTGTGGATTATTTTATGTCAGAAGTCAGCTTATTTCTTTCATAGGAAGGTAAACTCAAGGTCATACCAGTCTAGTCTGGAGTTAATTTTTATGAAGTGTCAGTTTTCCCTTCTGATACGACTGATAAGGCCAGTTTCCTATTGTATAATACACAAAGAGATCAACAAAATCTTTTTTTTTAAAGAGATATCCCTTGAACTCTGAAGAAAAAGAAACAAAATTCCTAATCCTAATCACAGAACTGAACAATTGGATCTAAGAGAACTAAATTGACTCAGAAGATCCAATGAGAGACAGAGATTTCTCAGTGTTGTGAATGTGCTAGTCACTGGTTCAAACTTTTTCTTTTCAAAATAGATTTTATTGATATATTTTGTTTAACGTACCTGTATTTCTCAATATGTCCTTCCTCTCTTCCTTCATATTGAGCACATTGAAAAAAATGTCATGTTACATTCAGTCAGTACGCAATACCTATAGACCTCTGCCTCTCTTGATTGGTTTTTCTCTTCTACCTAAGAAAATTCTTTGTTTTTAAAAATGGATCTCGATGAGGAAAAAAGGGAGGTATACGTTAGGAAAGATAGATGCTTTAAAACAAAATTTATCAATAAAATATATTTTTCAAGGAAAATTCTGAAGGATTCCTCAAGAAAAAAATCATTCAGGACTTATATAGCTTATTGAGAAGTTTTTCCTTCTATCATGCTAAAATCTTAATCTGTTTCACTGTACTCCGATTGCTCTTAATTCTGATACATCAGGCTAAGATGAATGAGTTTAATCTTTCTATTACAGGAAAGTCCTTCAAATACTTAAAGATGGCTATCATAACTCTCTAAATTCTTCTCTTCTCCAGACTATCCATCTAAAGAGGTTTTTTAACTGAAATCATAAGGCATGAGCCTTTACTATACTGATTGTCTGCTCCCTGGATGCTCTCCAAAGAAATGCTCTTCTTTATTTTTTTTTGGTATTTATCTTAATATTTATTTATTTATTTTTGATTTTCAGCATTCATTTCCACAAAATTTTGAGTTCCAAACTTTCTCCCCAACTCTCTTCTCCCTGACTCCATAATGCCTTTCATTGCTTACCCCTTTCCTCACCATGTCCTTCCTTCTATCATACCCCTCCCTTCTCTTATCCCCATCTTCTCTCTTTCCTTGTAGGGCAAGATAGATTTCTATACCCCATTAGCTGTATTTCTTATTTCCCAGTTGTATGTAAAAAGAATTCAAACATTCATTCCTAAAACTCTTAATTCCAACTTCTCTCCCTCCCTCCTCACTCATCCCCACTGAGAGAGCAAACAATTCAATATAGGCTATATATGTGTAGTTTTGCAAAAGGCTTTCATAACAGTCATGTTGTGTAAGACTAACTATATTGCCCTCCATCCTCTCCTGCCCCCCATTTATTCTATTCTCTTCTGACCTATCCCTCTCCAAAAGTGTTTACTTCTAATTACTCCCTCCTCCCATTTGCTCTCCCTTCTATCATCCTCCCACCCCACATGTCCCCTTCTCCCTTACTTTCCTGTAGTGTAAGATAGATTTTCATACCAGATAGAATGAGCATGTTATTCTCTCCTTAAGCCAAACGTGAAAAGAGTAAGCTTCACTTTTTCCTTCTCATTATCCCCCTTTTCTCCTCCATTAAAAAAAAACCTTTTTTTGCCTCTTTTATGAGAAATAATTTGCCCCATTTCATTTCTCCCCTTATCCTCCCAATATAGTCTTCTCCTAACCCTTAATTTTAGTTTTTTAGCTATCATCCCCTCTTATTCAACTCACCCTGTGTTCTCTGTCTATGTGTGTGTGTGTGTGTGTGTGTGTGTGTGTGTGTGTGTGTGTGTAATCTTTCTAACTACCCAAATACTGAGAAAAGTCTCAAGAGTTACAAATATTATCTTTCCATGTAGGAATGTAAGCAGTTCAACTTTAGAAAGTCCCTTATGATTTGTATTTCCTGTTTACCATTTCATGTTTTCCTGATTCTTGTGTTTGAAAGTCAAATTTTCTATTCAGTTCTGCTCTTTTCATCAAGAATACTTGCAAGTTCTCTATTTCATTGAATATTTTTTCCTTGACCTGGGAACTCTGGAATTTGGCTAGAATATTCCTAGGAGTTTCTCTTTTCATGTCTCAGGAGGTGATTAGTAGATTCTTTCAATATTTATTTTGCCCTCTGATTCTAGAATATCAGGGTAGTTTTCCTTGATAATTTCATGAAAGATGATGTTTAGGTGCTTTTTTTGATCATGACTTTCAAGTAGTCCCATAATTTTTAAATTGTCTCTTCTGGAATGTATTTTCCATGTCAGTTTTCCCAAAGATATATTTTACATAATCTTTTATTTTTTCATTCTTTTGGTTTTGTAATTTCTTGATTTCTCACAAAGTCATTAGCTTCCCTGAACTCCACTCTCATTTTGTTCAGTGAGCTTTTGAACCTCCTTTTCCATTTGACTAATTCTGCTTTTTTAAGCCTTCTTCTTTTCACTGGCTTTTTGGACCTCTTTTGGCAAATGAGTTAGCCTATTTTTAAAGGTGTTATTTTCTTCAGTATTTTTCGGGGTCTCTTTTAGCAAGCTATTGACTTGTTTTTCATGATTTTCTTGCATTGCTCTCATTTCTCTTCCCAATTTTTCCTCCACCTCTCTTACTTGATTTTCAAAATCCTTTTTGAGCTCTTCCATGGTCTGAGGTCATTGCATATTTATTTTGGAGGTTTTGGATGCAGAAGCCTCAACTTCTTCTGATGGTATGCATTGTTCTTCCTCACCTGAAATGATGGATGGAAATACCTTTTCAATAAGAAAGGAACCTTCTATAGTCTTATTTTTTTCTATTTTTGGGTATTTTCCCAGCCAATTACTTGACTTCTGAGTCCTTTGCTAAGCAGAGGGTATACTTTGGGGACCTGTCAGTTCTCAGTTATACCAAGGTGGCACAATCAAGGGAGAGGAGTTTACTCCTCCCCTGGTCTGTGCACTGGTCTGTGAGCAACCAAAAACTTTTTTGTCCAGAATCTGTGAGTTGAATTCCCTCTCCACAACTGCCTCCAGTTCCACCAAGCCAGCACTTCTCCTCACCCTAGGGCCATGGTCAGGACTGAGATTCAGATCAGTGGCTCAATTTTCCCAGGGGCTTTAGATGGAGGGCTCCAAAAATGGCTGCTGCTGCAGTGGCTGCTGCTGGCTGTCCAGACCACGTTCCCTTGTCCTGGGTAAAAAAGCTTTCTCACTGACTTTTGAAGGTATCTTTGGCGTTTGTGGATTGAGCAATCTGGGAATTGCTGCTACCATCGGCTCCCTGAAGCCTGTTCCCAGTCCTGTCCCTGCCACTGCTGCATAGCACTGGTCTGTGCTCCACTTGGCACCTGGTGTGATAGACATTTCCTGTCAGCCTTCCAGGCTGTCCTGGGCTGGAAATCTCTTTCAGTCTGTATTTTTGTGGTTTCTGCTGCTCTAACATTTTTTTAAGAGTCATTTTTATAGGTATTTTATGGGCTATGTGGGGGAGCTTCTACAGGTCCATCTTTTTTACTCCACCATCTTGGCCAGTCAGAAAATGCACTTCTTTAAATATGAAATCCAATGACATAAATGTAGTGTTGATACTTGAACCAGCAAAAACTAAAAGAGAGAAAGAAAATTGCAGACCAATTTACCTAATGAATACTTATGCATAATTTTCAAATAAAACACAAGTAAAGAGATTATGGTAATTTGTCACAAGGATAATATACTATAACCCAGTAGGATTTATTCCAGAAATGGAAGGCTACTTCAGTATTAGGAAAACTAGCAGCATAGTTGACCATATCAATAACAAAACTAGTAGCAGTCTTGTGATTGTCTTAATAGATGCACAAAAGGCTTTTTGACAAAATATAGAACCTATTCCTATTAAAAACACTGGAGAGCATAGGAATAAATGGAATTTTCCTCAAAAAGGTAAGTGGTATCTATATAAATCCATCAACAAGCATTATATGTAAAGGGAATAAGCTATAATCTTTTTCACAAGATCGGGGTAAAGCAAATATGCCCATTTCTACCACTCTTACTTAATAGTGTAGTAGAACTGTTAGCTTTAGTAATAAGAGAAGAAAAAGAAATTGAAAGAAATAGAGTAGGCAATGAGAAAACAAAATTATCACTCCAGAGATAACATGATGTTATACTTAGAGAATCCTAGAGAACTAACTATAAAACCACTTGAAACAATGAACATTAGCAAAGTGGCAAGATATAAAATAAACCCACATAAATCATCAGCATTCTGTTTGTATTACTAATAAAGCTCAGTAGCAAGAGATAGAAAGAGAAATTCCATTTAAAATAACTGTAGACAATAAAAATATTTGGGAGTCTACCTGTCAACATAAACTGCGCCATTATATGAATAAAATTACAAAACATTTTTTACACAAATAAGTCACATCTAAATAATGGGAAAAATATCAATTTCTCATGGGTAGGCCAAGCTAATATAATTAAAATGACAGTTCCACCTAAATTAATTTGTGTATTCAGCATCATACCAACCAACCTACCAAAAATTATTTTATACAGCTAGAAAAAAATAGCAAAATTCATCTAGAAGAACAAAAGGTTAAAAACATCAAAGGAATTAATGAAGAAAAAATTCGAAAGGAAGGTTGGCCTAGCTGTACCAGATCCAAAACTATACTATAAAGTAACAATCATTAAAACTATTTGGTACTGGCTAAGAAGTAAAGTGCTGGATCAGTAGAATAGGTTAGGTACACCAGAATTGGTACTAAATGACTATAGTAACCTACTGTTTGATAAACCCAAAGACTCCGACTTCTGAGATAAGAACTCCTTATTTGACAAAAACTGCTGGGAAAACTGGAAAATAGTACAGCAGAAACTAGGCATATATCAGCACCTCATAATGTATACCAAAATAAGATCAAAATAGGTACATGATTTGGACATAAAAAGTGATATGAGAAGCAAATTAGGAAGCAAGAGGTAACTTGTTATATCTCTGGAGAAGAGAAAAATTTATGATCAAATAGGTGATAGAGAACATTATGAAATTTTAATTACATTAAATTTAAAAGTTTTTGCACAAACAAAGCTAATTGCAACCAAGATTAGAAGGGAAATAGAAAAATGGAAAACAATTTTTATAGCCAGTTTCTGAAAAAGGTCTCATTTCTAAAAATATGTGGAGAATTGATTCAAATTTATAAGAATACAAGTCATTACCCAATTGATAAACTGTCAGAGGATATGAACAGGCAATTTTCAGATGAAGAAATTAAAGCTATATGTGGTCATATTAAAAAATGCTCTTGATTAGGGAAACACAAATTAAAACAACTCTGAGGTATCACCTCACACTTATCAGACTGGCGAATATAACATAAAAGGAAAATGATAAATTTTTGAGTGGATGTGGTAAAATTGGAACACTATTGCATTGGTGATAGAGTTTTGAACTGATTCAATCATTCTGGAGAGCAATTTGGAACTATGCCCACAAGATAATCAAATTGTGCATATCCTTTTATCCAGCAGTGCTACAACTAGGTTTGTATCATAAAGAGATCATAAAATTGGGAAAAGGACCTATGTGCACAAAAATATTTATAGCAGCTCTTTTTGTTGTGGCAAAGAATTGGAAATTATGGGGATGCCTATCAATTGGGGAATGGTTGAACAAGTTGTGGCATATAAATGTAATGGAATACTATTGTGCTATAATAAATGATGAGCAGGCAGATTTCAGAAAACACCTGGAAAGACTTACATGAGCAGATACTGTGTGATGTGAGCAAAATCAGAACATTGTAAAGCAGTCACAGCAACATGATATCCTGATCAATGATGATAGATTTAACTCTTCTCAGCAATAACATGATTCAAGACAATTCCAAAAGACTAATGATGGAAAATGCTATCCACATCCAGAGAAAGAACTAAGGAGTCTGAATACAGATCAAAGTATACTATTTTCACTTTTGTTTCTTTCTTGTGGTTTTTACCTTTTGTTCAGATTCTTCTTTCACAATATGACTAATGTGGAAATATATTTAAGATGATTGTACAATTATAACCCATATCAGATTGCCTGTTGTCTTGGGGAAGAAGGAGGTAAAGGAGGGAGGGAGAAAAATTTGAAAATCAAAATCATGTAAAAATGAATGTTGAAAACGAAAAATAAAATAGTGTGAAGTCCAAGACACAACACAATATTCCATTTTGGTTCTGTTTGAACCAAAGTACAGGACTATTAGCTCTCTAGTCTTGTACAAGGTAGTATGGTGATATGTACTCTGGCTCTGATTTCAGAGACCTAGATAGACTTCAAATTCTGCCACTACCACTCATGGTTACTAGTTGTATTATCATGAGAAAGTCATTTATCTTCCCTGGGTCTCAGTTTCCCTGTCTGTAGAAATAGAGGGTTCAGTTTGATGGTCTCTGAGGTCTCTTTCAGTTCTATGATCCTATGAATCACAAAATGGATGTTTATCCATTAGCAATAGATGGCACAGTGGATAGAGTGCTGGGACTGCAGTCAGGAAGAACCTGAGTCCAAATCCCACCTAAGACACTTACTAGCTGTGTGACCTTGGGTAAGCCATCCTTTGTTTGCCAGTTTCCTCAGCTGTAAAATGGGGATAATCATACACTTAACTCACAGGGCTGTTGTAAGGATCAAATGAAATAATATTTGTAAAGTATTTGACTCACTGCCTGGTACATAGTAGGTGTCATATAAGTGGTGGTGTTGGTGGTGGTAATGGTAGTAGTGGTAGTAGTAGTAGCAGTAGCCGTAGCAGTAGTAGCAGTAGTACCAGTAGTAGTAGTAGTAGTAGTAGTAGTAGTAGCAGTAGCAGCAGTAGCAGTAGTAGTAGTAGTAGTAGTAGTAGTAGATTTTGCCTTTTTTAATACTCTGCTTAATCTAAGGAGGTTTTTTTAATTGTCCTTCAGTTGATCTGTTTATACATAAAAAGTACCTTAAAATCCCCAGTAATTAGCTCTAAGAATATAAGAACAAAGACAAATTCATATCAATCAACTGAATTTAAATACCCTATGAAGGAGGTAGCTAGGAGTGAAATAAATATAGAACATTTTTTTGTTCAGTCTTGTCCAACTTTTTATGACCCCATTTTGGGTTTTCTTAGCAGAGACTGTGGAGTGGTTTGTCATTTCCTTCTCCAGCTCATTTTACAGAGGAGGAAATTGAGGTAAACAGGATTAAGTAACTTGCCCAGGGTAACACAGCTAGGAAGTTCCTGAAGTCACATTTGAACTCAGGAAGATGAATCTTTCCATCTCCAGTACCAGCACTATATCCACTGTGCCACCCAGATGCCCCTAGAACATGAGAGTTGGCATACTACTTTAGCAATTACTAATGGATTGAGTCTCTGAAATTACAAATACATAAGGGACAGCAACAAAATGTAGTTTAGGATATATACATGTTCTTAGCAAATATCAATTGGTCACAACAAGCATAACCTTTTGACTAAGCTACTTTTCATGGTTGAAACTTAAGATAGTCTACATATTTGGAATGTGAGAAAAATAATGTTATTAACGCAAAGGGAAAACTGGAACAGGGTAGGAAAATGAAACTATGGAGTTTCCTATCTCTGCAAAGAAATTGTAGCATCAAACTACAGAAACGTAGTCATCTAATGCTGACATTCTATGTTTATGGTTTTCCATAGACAAGTGAATACTTACATATCTCTTGAGGTTAATAAATATTCTGGATTGTGTAGTCTATTCAAGTAATTCTATTATGCTATGGTAAACTTATTTCTCTTGAATTGGCCAGTAGGGACTTCTTATAGGACATCCTGATGGGAAGATCCATTGAAATAAAAGAAATAAGCACATTTTGAACCATTAGGGAGCATATTCAGATTTCCCAAGTGGGTAATTATGTCACGGATCCCCACATTTTGTTTTTTCTTATTGTTAGAAGAGATGGAAGGAGAACTCTTACAGAACGGTTCCTTCTGTCAGGTAAGGATCATGCTCTGCTTCTCTTGGGAGAATAATAGCTTAGCTTTTAGCTGAAGGAATGCCAAGAAAATTTCATCTATTTCAGGCATTGATTAAAAATTCTGGAAATAAAAAGAGTTGTGTGATTATAAACTGATGTAGCACAGTCAGTGGTGACATGGAGGATTTTTTTTATTTGAGTCTAGTAAGCAAATATTAGGAACATTAGCATGTGATAGTCAACCATGAGTAAGTTTTGTTGTTGATGGTATTCAGTCCTTTCAGTCATTTCTGACTCTTCATGGTCCCATCTGAGATTTTCCTGGGAAAGATATCAGAGTGGTTTTCCATTTCCTTCTCCAGCTCAGTTTACAAATGAGGAAACTGAGGCAAACAGGGTTAAATGACTTGCCAAAGGTCACACAGCTAGTAAGTGTCTGAGGCCAGATTTGAACTCAGGAAGATGAGTCAGACTGACCCTAGGCTTAGTACTCTATCCACTTGGCCACTTAACTGCCCTTATGAATAACTAGTCTTAGTTTTAATGGAATATTTTTATATAAAATTCTATAAAAAAGATATTTTATTATTTTCTAAAAACCTTCTAAATGAAGTTTTTCCTGATTGAGAATCAGTGTGGTGTGGTGGATAGAAAGCCTGCCTTATAATCAGCAAAGTCTTGGATTCAAGTTCCACACCTGGCACACATTGATTGATTTATTGATGCTGAGCAATTAACTTTACCACTCAGTGCTCTAGGCTACTATTTAAAAGTATAAATTACAAAGAAGGTGCTGGCTTGCACTGATAAAGAGAATTTCTACAATTAGAAATTCCCTATACCAATGAAATAACAAATCTAGTCCCTATCCCAGATGCTAATTTATTTTCCTCACAATTGCCTAATATGGCTACCAAAAAGTTCAACAAATTACCAACATTTTAAATTAAATATTGCAACCAGCACAGATGATAAAAGAGGCAGCTGTATAACACAGCTTACTTGCAACTACTTGAACACTAACCTGAAAAGTGATCAGGAAATCAAAGGAAAAAATAGTGGATTATCTTTAAGGCCCAAGGTTGCAAATTCAACTTGTAGAGCAGAGACCAGAGTAGAAATTGTGAGATAGACCAGCAGGTCTGTCACTCTAAATCTGATGAGTCTTCCAGCTAACTGAAAGGGGTTGGGGTCAGCAATGCTCTATGAGAGTTTCAACCAGGGACTAATCTGTAGCTGTGTTACCTAATCCCCCCAGGAGAGTCTTGATTCTGGAAAGTCTCAGAGAGCAGTGATCAGACGTTTACCTTGATCAGATTTGATAGGACTATCTGAAAGTTTGCAGCCCCCTACCCTGAGCTAACTCTGTGATCCTTGAAGAATATAGCACTCTTGCTATCCTGGGGAGGGAGGAGAGAAGGGAGGGAGAAAAATTCAGAACTCAAAATCTTAAAAAAATGAACGTTGAAAATTATCTTTATATGTAATTGGAAAAAATAAATGCTATTAAGTGAAGGAAGAAAAAACCCCAAAGCATTCAATACCTGAATAACATAGTGACAGTATGTCAGATATGAGAAAGATAAAGCTTTGAATGGTCCCATCCAAAGTGCATGGATAAAATTGTTTTTACATGTAATTGAAAAAAATAATTTAAAATAGAAAAAGAAGTGCAATAGAATCTGGCCCTAATAAAAGAAGTCCCAATCTTAGAAGTAAGGCTTGATGAAAAATTAAACAACAAAACATAAAGGGCTATTATAATAGTAGGGATGTCCAAAATACAAACCTAGAAAAAGGTAATTTTAAAACATCTACAAGAAAAAATCTTAAAGAAAAAACACAGGTTAGCTATAAGATCAATTAAGATTTCTAGAAAAAAATGAAACAAATTTTTATGATGATATAAATGAAGTGGTTAGAGGAGAAAACTGAAAAAGAAATGAGAGCTTTGGAGGAAAGACTTTAAAAAAGTATTGACAGTTTAGAACTAGAAGTATAAAAATTTACCCAAGTTGTATTTTGAAAAGTGGACTCCTTGAAAATTAGAAATGCTCAAATAAGTATTCTAAGACAAAGAAAATAAAACACTTGATGTATTAAATGCCTATGGTTTTCCAAAAGAGTGTGGAATTACAGCAGGATGGTTTAGAATGGTTCAAGGGAGAATTTAGAAACATGAGGAAATAAGTTAGAAGGAAGGAAAGACTAGCAATAATTCAAAAAAAAAAAAACGAATCCACAATGGCAAGCCTCTCCAAAGAAGTAAGAGATCAAGAGACAGGGAATACAAACATATTCAAGGGAAAGATTTTGAGATAAGAGAAGCAAAAAGGAAAAACATTCAAATAATACATAGATCTCTGTATTAGATACAATTTACGATCGAAAGGTTTCTGAAAAGAACGTCAAAAAAAACCAAAAAACTAAAACAAATCAAAACATGAACACCATCATACAAGAAATAATACAAGAAAACTGACTAGAACTTCTGAATAGATAAAAGTTTGGATGGAATAAGAAATAAAGGATTCCATTTCAGATGAGTGATTATGGAAATGATAGCAACAGATCTGGAACATGAAAATTATTTTAACAATAAGAAAAATAGAAGAAACATATAAACTTGGAGAATTTGTTGTTGTTTAGTCATTTCAGTCATTTCTGACTCTATGACCCTATTTGGGGTTTTCTTGGCAAAGGTGCTGAAGTGGTTCACAATTTCCTTTTCCAACTTGAAAAAACTGAGGCAAACAGGGCTAAGTGACTCATCCAGGGTCACATAGCTAGTTGAGGCCAGATTTGAACTCAGGAAGATGGGTTGATCCTGATTCCAGTCCTAGCATACTAGCCACTACACTACTTAGCTTTCCTGCAGCTTGAGGGAGAGCCTCCATGAGTCAGAAATGGTAGAATGATCTTGAGAAACAACTAAAATAGTTTAACTAGAATATACAGTGCATTTAAAGAGCAATTTGGAATAAGAATGGAAAAGAGGGTGGAGCAAAATTGTGGAGGGTCTTATATGTCAGATTGAGGGATTTGTACTGATTCTCTATGGAGTATGCTTACATTATTTATTTAATAAATCTTTTGAATTTCTAGCAATATGTCAGATGCTTTGAGGTATATGAAAAAAATTACAGTTATGTCTCTCACCCTTAGCCTTGGTAATGTGATTAGGTGTGGATTCCATTTATCTACAATCTGTTTAAATACTAAATAGTAATTGTTTCTCTTTTATCCAGGAACCCTGAGGATCTTCTCTCAGTTTGATTTTTTTCTTGATTAAAGGGGCCATCCCTTGATCAATTACTTAAGCTTATTCATAAAATGGGTGTATCTTCCTTCCCTTCCCTCCCTTCCCTTCCTTTCCCTTCCCCCTTTCCCCTATTGCACTCTGAAGCTCATATATTGGAAAATACTAGGCCCCTGCCTAAGTCTTTTTTTTAAACAGTTTTATTTATTTTTAGATTTTGACATTCATTTCCACAAAAGTTTGAGTTCCAATTTTTCACCCCATCTCTCCCCTCCCCTCACCCCATGACACCTTGCATTCTGATTATCCCTTCTCTCAATGTGTCCTTCCTTCTATCACACCCCACCTTTCCCTTATCCCCATCTTCTCTCTTTTCTTTTAGGGCAAGATAAATTTCTATACCCCATTACTTGTATTTCTTATTCTCCAGTTATATGCAATAACAGTTCTCAACATTCGTTTCTAATACTTTGAATTCCAACTTCTCTCCCTCCCTCCCAACCCACCCATTCCCACTGAGAAGGCAAGCAATTCAATACAGGCTATATATGTGTCATTTTGCAAAAGACTTTCATAATAGTCATATTGTGTAAGACTCACTATATTGCCCTCCATCCTACCCTGTCCCTTCTTCTTTTCTATTCTCTCATTTGTCCTTGTCCCTTCCCAAAAGTGTTTGCTTCTAGTTACTTCCTTGTCCCATTTGCCCTCCCTTCTATCATCCTCCTCACCCCACTTGTCCCCTTCTCCCCTACTTTCCTATAGTGTAAGATAGATTTTCATACCAAATTTAGTGAGCATGTTATTCCCTCCTTAAGTTATATGTGAAGAGAATAAGCTTCACTTTTCCTCTCTCACCTCCTCCCTTTGCTCCTCCATTGAAAAAGATTTTTCTTATCTCTTTTGTGAGTGATAGCTTGCCCCACTCCGTTTCTCCCTTTCTCCTCCCAATATTTTCCTCTCTTACCCCTTAATTTTATTTTATTTTTTTATGAATATCATCTCTTCTGATTCAACTAAACCTGGACTTTCTGTCTATGTGTGTGTGTGTGTGTGTGTGTGTGTGTGTGTGTGTGTGTGTGTTTAATCCCTCCACCTACCCAAATACTGAGAAAAGTCTCAAGAGTTACAAATATTATCTTTCCATGTAGGAATGTAAACAGTTCAGCTTTAGAAAGTCTTTTGTGATTTCTCTTTCCTGTTTACCTTTCCATACTTCTCTTGATGCTTGTGTACAAAAGTTAAATTTTCTCTTCAGTTCTGGTCTTTTCATCATGAATGCTTGAAAGTCCTCTATATCATTGAATGAGCATTTTTTTTCCCTTGAAGTTTTATACTCAGTTTTGCTGGGTAGGTGATTCTTGGTTTTAAATCCCAGTTCCTTTGATTTATGGAATATCCTATTCCAAGCCCGTCAGTCCCTTAATGTAGAAGGCTGCCAGGTCCTGTGTTATCCTGATTGCATTTCCACAATAATCAAATTGTTTCATTCTAGCTACCTGCAATATTTTCTCCTTGACCTGGCAATTCTGAAATTTGGCCACAATATTCCTAGGAGTTTCTCTTTTCAGGTCTCTTTCAGGAGGTGATCAGTGGATTCTTTCAATTATTATTTTGCCCTCTGGTTCTAGAATATCCAGGCAGTTTTTCTTGATAATTTCATGAAAGATAATGTCAAGTTCTTTTTTTTTTGATCCTGGCTTTCAGGTAGTCCCATAATTTTTAAGTTGTCTCTCCTGGATCTATTTTCCAGGTCAGTTGTTTTTCCAGTGAGATGTTTCACATTACCTTCTATTTTTTCAGTCCTTTGCTTTTGTTTTGTAACTTCTTGGTTTATTGTATAGTCATTAGCTTCCCTGAACTCCACTCTCATTTTTAAAGAACTATTTTGTACAGTGAGCTTTTGAACCTCCTTTTCCATTTGGCTAATTCTGCTTTTTAAAGCCTTCTCTTCATTGGCTTTTTGGACCTCTTCTGACCATTGAGTTAGCCTATTTTTAACGGTGTTGTTTCCCTCATCATTTTTTTGGTTCTCCTTTAGCAAGCTGTTGACTTGCTTTTACAAGCTCTTCTAAGGCCTTAGCCCATTGTATATTCATTTGCAAGGTACTGGAGGCAGAAGCCTTAACTTCCTCTGACAGCAAGCAATGTTCTTCCTCACCTGAGGGTTTATTGGGCAAGCTTCCAGTGTATCCTCTATCCATATTATGCTCCTTTTCCATTTTTAGATGTTTTATGTTAAACAACAAATAAATGGCTATATTTCAGTCAATTAATCAATCGATATTTATTAGGCACCTAATATATCTCAGGCCCTGGACTGAACTCTGGTCATACAAAAAATGACAAAGACAATCTTCACCTTCAAGGAGTTCACAGTCTACTGGAAAGAAAACAAATATGTACAAACAAAGCTATATGAGGATAAATAGGAAAAGATTAAGAGAAAGAAGGCGTTAGAATTAAGAGGAATTGGGAAAGGATTACTATAGAAGACATTTTGGTTGAGATCTAAAGGAAGTCAAAGAAGTCAAAAGATGGAAATGAGTGAGGAAAGCATTCCGGGCATAGGGAGAATCAAAAAAAAAATGTCCAGAGCCAAGAGATGGAGTGTTTACTTTCTGGAACATCAAAGAAACTAATTTGTCTTTAAAAAGCTTTGGAATTTTATTTAATTTATTAATTCCTTTTAAATTTATTTCTTTTATTCTTTTCCCCCTAATTGTCAACTAAAATATCCTTTCTTCTCTTCCCTTTCAACCTGTTTTACTTGTTAGTTTATTTCACTTATGATTCTTTTTTTTCTTAAAAAAGGATCTAGTTCCCTTTTCATTATTTCTTTTTCCCTCTCTATCTATTCTATATTTTTCTTTGATTTATGGCCTTGATATTCATTTCTTTGTCTCCATGCTCTTCATGGAAGCTTTCAAGTTACATATTATAAGCTTCCTCTCTAAACAGTTTCTACCTTATTACCTTCTAGATATTTCTTTTTGTCTCCCTTTTTCTTTTGTGTGTCACTTTTGTAAATACCTCTTCCTGAAGGAAATAAAGCAGATATAAGTATTTTCTCATTGTGGAAATTTTCCCATGCCTCTGATTGTGAAGTTCATTACTGTCCCTATCTTCCCAATGGTCTATTTTCCCCCCTCACTCTTCTCCATGAAATCTCTCTGGATCTATAGTTCTCATTCTTCTGGGTGTCAGTTGTCCCTAGGAGCTCTGATTCCCCTTCTCCTGAATCGAGACATACTTGGAGGCACAACAATCTCTTATAAGTTATGTAGTAAGCACCAAATCCTTGAAGATTATATCCATTATCAGGTCTCCATCTCCTATTACAGAATCTCTATCATCTCCCATGGGGATATTCATCAGTAGGACCCTCTTATATCACCAAATTAAAATTTATCCCTTTCTCCTGTTTCATTTCCTTCATTTGCTGGCTCACTCATTCTCCTATAGCTCTTCTTCCAGAGAGATTGTAGGAGTCATTTTCTCTTCATTGTTAAATATTGACTTTATTAAGGTATATCATACATTCCCTCTCCTTTTTAATTTACCCTCTATTTCTACACATCAGTCCTCTAAAATATTGATTCACATGTATTTGGGGTAATTGTGAGGTTCAGTACATGGTATACCAGGACCCTCACTCCCTCATCACTTGTTTTAAAAAAATCTACTTTCACTGTAGTCTTCTTCTATATTTTTAGAAAGAAATCTCTTAAAGGTCCTTCTATTGCTATTTTGTTGCCGTTAATTCCATAGGTGTCTTTCTCTATCTTCTTTTCTCCTTGTGTAATTTCTTTCATTATCTTTCTTGGTTTCTGTTTTGTTTTTTACCTTTCTTGTGTTTCTGTTGCCTGGGGTATTTGCAAAGCAAATAATCTGCAAAGATCTGGTTTTATTTGCAGTGATGCTTCAAATGCTTTTGTTATGGATTATTCATCTTTTTTTTTCCATTGATTATTAGACTCAAGTTTTCAGAGTCTACCATTTTGGGTTCTATTGAGCTCTTTTTTTTCCAGAACACTTTCTATTCCCTCCTTTGCCTTCTGGTGGATACTGCATAGTCTTGTATTATTTTCAGTACTTTTCCTTTTATTTGAAATTTTTTTCTCCTGGTTATTTGTCAATTTTTTCCTTTGCCATAAGAATTGTCAAAATGCAACCATTATATATCTTGAAGTATGTAGCATAACTTTGTTTCCTGGGGGAAATCTGTTGATTCTTTCAATTGGCCCTTTGGTTTCTATTTTCAGAAGTTCTGATCAGTTGCCTTGTATTTTATTTCTTGCATTATGGCTTTCAGGGTTTTCTTTTTGTTTTCACTTGTCTTATTCTTTTGGGAGACCTCTAACATTTAAGTTGTTTTTAATGCATTCTGTTTTCCAGAAGAGTATCTTTTCCATGTGTAGAGATCACACTTCTTTTTTAACATTGATCCTTTTTTTGCTTTTCTTCTTCCAGATTTCTTTCATTTCTTTGCATTTGCACCCAATTAGTTGTTCTTTTGTTTCTTTGGTGAGATTTGTCACCACGGATTAATGGGTTCATGTTATTTCTGTTCTGCTAGCTACTTTTGCTGTGCATGCCATAAATTCTGCCTTCAGGATTCCTCTTTTGAACTATTTGGGAACATCCTGGTGTGGGTCCATAATATCATGGGAATCCACAGGGTTCTTTGCATCTCCACTGCAGATTCATCCTCCTTTGTCTTGCAATATTTACTCAGAAATGTTTGGGTATTTTCAGTTGATGCTGAAGCCATAGTTCCCTCTGTATTAGTATTTTCCCTGTTGGTTTATCTTCTTGTACTTAAGGTCTTTAAGATAATATTTCCCCTGATATATTTCATAATTTTAGACTTTTTTTCTTATATTTCCATGTCACCCATTCTGATGCCTGTTCTCTTCATGGTAATTTCCTTGGGGTCTAGCCCTTACAAAACTGACTCATCCTCCTCCAACCCTGGGGAATACAATTTTTAATCTGTTTTAAACTGTTTCTAGCTTCTAAACTAGCTTCAGGATTGAGAGGCAAGAGTGAGAATAAATATGGCTTTAACTGGATACCAACCTACCTTTTTCCAGGATTGGTAGAGCTCTAGCCCTGACCAGTAATCTCTGTTCCTCAGTTTTCTGTTGTTATATTGTTGTTAGCATTGTTGCTATATATCTATATTGTAGCATATATATGCTATATTGTAGCATATATATCTGTTGTTAGCATTGTTATAGCATAATGACCTTCATGTTGTAGGGCCACCTAAAGCAGGGTTTTGGATTTCTGAGGCACAAAGGGGTGGGAGTGTACAATTGAGTTCTATGGGTCAACTTGTGCAGTCATAGTGCTTTGTCTTGAGTGGGAAAGGATTAGATATTAACTTTTTCTGTTGCTAGTCCATTAAGTTATTATCTCATTGGGGTTCTTGGTGTCTTGAAGACAGCTGAATTTACTTTAACTCTTATGGATAATTCCCATTTGGGAGAGATCTGAGTGGTTGTAAAGCCTAGAGAAAATGTCTAGTCCTATATTTTCTTGGTCATGTGACTCATTTTTAATGTAGTAGAGCCACATTGAGCAAAGATGCAAAGGTTGTGAATGAACATGGAATATGAAGTTTTGGCAAAAACCAGACTGATCTGATCTGCATTTGGATTGACTTTAATAAGCAACATGCAAGGAAGGCCTTGTGTGTTATTCAAAGATTTATTTGATAGCAGTCTGTAAAGTAGATTGCCAGCAGGGGTCAAGCATGGAGGAGGCAGTGAGGCAGGGAGAGTGTTGAGGCCTACTGAAGTAAGTCAGGGATTAAAATATGTAAATCTCAATTAGGGTAGTAAGAGTGCGAAAAATTGTTTAAGTTGGGTAAACAATGAAAGAAAGAACCCATAAGTTTTGTTGTACTGATTTATAATCATAATACTCCATTGAGCTTTTCAAATAATTTTCAAATAAAATTAATATGTTGAGGTAAGGAACTGAAAGATTGATATTCCTGTTCGTGTGTGTAGGAATGTGAGAATACAGAAAATTTTAAGAAAATTTTCCTTTATATGCTAATACAGGAGTCATATTCACTTTTTCTTCTTATTCTAAACTTGGTGTACTGGTCATTATCAAAGTTACTTTCTCAGAAATATCTTTTCTTTAGAACAAGATTTGTAATCAAATAATTCCATTACTGGGTGAATTCACATCCCATAATTAGGTAGTTCTTTGAGAAATTCAGTTATCAGGGATGGGGAACCTGTGACCTCAGTGCTACGGGTGGTCTTCTAGGTCCTTGGGTATGGTCTTTTGACGGAGTCCAAGTTTTACAAATCAAATCCTTTTACTAAGGGATTTCTCGGTGAAGTTTGGATTCAGTCAAAGGGCTGCACTTGAGGACCTAGTGGTGGCCTTGAGGCCGCAGATTCTCCATCCTTGATCTAGTCCCTTAGATTAGATCTTTTGCCCCAAACTCTGACTTCCACACATGAAAATAGCCATACCTGAATACACAAATGACCTAGTATTTTGAGTGCTGGGGACATATGGAGAATAACTCCATCTACGTAAATGCAGTAAATTTAGGCTGGTGACTTGCTCAGGGTCATCCAGCATAAGTGTCAGGGTGAAATTTGAATCCAGATTTCCTTGGTTCCAGACACAAATGGGAGATAGAAAATGGAATCATATTGACAGTTCTACAATTTCTGTACTTCCATAGCATTAAGTTGGTAACATTATCTACCTTCACAGAAGTAGATCGCACCATCCATATTCTCCTCATAATTTCATTAGGGGGCAGTCTGAGTAAAAGGATACATTAAAAAGTAAGAGAAGGGACCTGGGGGGTTGGTCTACCCAGCACAAGTAAGTCAACCAGCCAACATTCCAAATGTTTTCATTGATGGTTAAGTAGGATTATTCTGTAATTTGTCTAGGGCCCCACTAAGTGAGTCACTGAGAACTGAATATTTATATTCCTCCTGACCTCAAAAATTTTAAACCTTGGATAAGGTCATCTAAGGAGACTGTGGAAAACTTCCATGCAACGTATTGGCAGATAATTGTGCTTCTGATTTCAACAAACTTGGGCTGTGACGCATGCCATCTGGCTATTGGGGAAACTCAAGTGCATATTAACTGCCTGTGTGATCGACATTCCTGCCATTTACTTGTAAATTATAGCACCTGCAAATGAGAGGAAAAAAAGTATATGTCTTATGATTCACTCTGAGGGGCTGGGGGAAGGGGGAGTTTAATGACACAATGCTGGTTCATCGACTTTTTAAATCTCTCTGATTGGTACAGCTGTTTTTTCCCAAACCCTTTTGAATGTGCAGTGTAGTAGGATAGGGGAGTGGAATACCCAGGAGATAATCCAAGCAGACATGCATGAAGACTAGGGTGGTCTCCTCCCATTCCTTGAAAATTTTTCCAGAACATTTTAAAGTCAAATGGGGCTATTTCACATAGTTCCTAAAATAATCAGTTCCTACTCCTCTCCCCTGAGAGAGGTATATCTGAGGATAAGAAATTTGTGAAAAACAAGTGAGTCCGATTAGTTTTAACAACCTAAGTTTCCATGCCAGTGGCAGCTGTGGCATGGTGGATAAAGGTCTGGCCTGAGTCAAGAAACTGAATTCAAGTCCTTCCTCTGACACGTATTGGCTGTGTCCATGGGCAAGCTAGTTAACCTCTCAGTAACCCAGACAGTTCTCTGAGACTATAAGTTACAGATGATTTGCCAATATCATCTGCCAATTGGTAGAAGAGATTTCAACACCAATGAAGTCATGGGTCTGGACAAAAAGAAAACAAAAACACAAACCATCAGAAACCTTGAACAGACCTAACATGAGTCTAGTCTTTAGCATATCATCAATAAACATCGTAGTCCTTTATATAGTCTTTCTTCAGTCCCAGAATATAAGTCTAACTGTGTCTCTCCCCTCCTCAAGGACCCTCAGAGGTCCCCTAGTGAATCTAGGAAAATGTACAAACTCCTCATTTTGGCATTTAAAGTTCTTCACAGAGAGGCTTACCTTTGCAGGCTTTTTGGACATTATTTGTCTTCATGTATTCTATATTACAGGCAGATTGGCACACTTGTTTAATGATTTCAACATTCCATTCTCTCAGTTTGTCTTTTCACACAGTTTCCCAAGGCTAGAATTTACTGGGAAAGGAAGGGGAGGGAAGAAAAGGGAAGGGAAGGGAAGAGAAGAGAAGGGAAGGGAAGGGAAGGGAAGGATGCTTCATAAGTAGTAATCAGAATGGATTGGATTCAGTTTAACAAGAAGCGTTTATTAATTGCCTAAATGTCAGAAATTATGCTGATGTTATAAAGACAAAATGAAACAGTCTCTGTCCTCAGGGAGCTTATATTCTATTAGAGGGAAGCAACATATACACCAAATAAATATAAAGAATAAACAAATTAAGTACAAAAGTAATTTTTAGGAAGTATTCTAGGCAGTTGGGATGTTCAGGATAGACTTTGTGTAAGTCCTGGAAATCCAAAAACATAGACTGGAGTCAAATAAGGAAGGGTTTTAAATGCCAAAAAGAGGAATTTGCATTTTATCCCAGAGGCAAGCAATGGGGAGCTGGAGAAATTGTCTTTGGAATATTGATTTGGAAGTTATGTGGAAGATATATTAGACAAAAGTGCTTTAAGTTGGATGGGTCTCTACTCTTTAGGCAACTCAAAGAATATTGAAGACTATAAAAAATGCCTCAAATAATCCAGGTTCACTAACTCTTTGAATCAAATCATACCCCATTAGTGCATGCTGACATATAATTCATCTGTCTCACATTTGAACAGGAAACATACCTACAAGGTGGATACTACTTTTGGGCCCCAAAACTCACAATATAAAGAGAGTCTGCCATTTTTGGTCTTTCTAAAGTCATTGTACTTCAGAAAAATCTTGCCTTATGCTTAATTCTGTCTGCATTTAAGGAGAAATTCTTTATAATTTTAACTTCTACTTAGATATAAACTGAGAAATATTCTCTTGTTTCATGAATAAAGGTATTGTGTCCCCAGCTAGGACATAGGGACATCAATTTAAAGTTGGAAGGTGCTCTAGAGGTCATTGTGTTGAACTTTTCTTTACAAATTAAAGTTAGATCAAGTGACCCTTGTATCCTTGCTGTTCTTCTCGTAAAATGCTCCATCTCTGAACTCTGGACATTTTTCTCTCCTTCCTGGTCTTCCTTCAAGTCTCAGATATCCTTATCTTATTTATTTATTTATTTTAGTTATTTATTGTATTTTATTTATTTAGTTATCTTCTCCAAGAAGTCTTTCCTAGACTTCCTTATCCTTAAAGCCTTCTCTCTGAGGTTATCTCCAATCAATCCTGTACATAGCTTCTTTGTACATACTTGTTCTCATATCATATATCTGATTAGAATCTGAGCTCCCTGAGAGCACGGACTGTCTTTTGTTTTTCTTTGTACTCCTACCACAGTGTCCATCACATAGTAGGCATTTAATAAATGTGTCTTGTTGATTTGAAAAAAGTTAGGTGGTTCAGGAACCTATTTTAATGGGAGGTGTGGCATCCTGGAAAGAACACCGAATTGGGAGCCTGAAGATTTTAGTTACTACTAGCTCTGCTTTTTAGTATCCATGTGACCTTGGACAAATCACTTTCTCTTCTCTCATCTCTAAAAGACAAAAAATCCAAACAAACAGACAAACAAACAAAAAAGGAGGTTTTCTTGTAAGGTCCCTTCTAACTTTAAATTTGTGATCCTATCTCCTACTTTCACATTGTGGTAGATACTCTTTGAGGACATTACTGTTTATTGAATGAACCCTGGTGATCAACCTAATCATGTAAATTAGAAATTAGTAAGCCAGTATCTATGAGACAATTCCAAGCAGTCAAAATTTTTCAATGATTGGTGGAGAGCTTTGACCACAGTTGGAGAGAATACTCTCACTCTTCAGGACATACTATCCCCAAACTTCTATGGACATTCCTGCATCCCAGAAAATATGGCCATTGATGAGGACTCCATAATGAGAATCAGCTCTATCAGAGACTGACAATCTCATTTAATCAATACTTACAAAACCAAGGAGAGTCCCCTACTCTGTCTTAGGAGGGAGAGAGTGAAGCCATCAATCCCCTCAGCTGAGTAATAATTTGGGGAACAACACTGTGAAATGGGCAACTGAGGTCGGCAGTGTACCTTAATGAAATCTTTAAATCAAAGAATGTGGCGTGGAAATCAACCCCAGATGGTAAAATCTTTAAAACCTGTAGCAGCTTATCAACAGAGAAGACATATTAGACAATCAAATAAAAGGGAGAGAATGAGGTGAATGGTTCTTCTGTATTACCCATCTCCGAAGGGTTGTCATGAGATTAAATGTCTATCTAAGGCTCTTGTCCTGATTTTTTTTTCTGAAAGGAGAAAAAACAATGAGGGAGTATATTTATTATCAAGGAAAAATATCTGTAGGAAAGCTATTACTTACCATAATACCTGGCACATAGCAAACACTTAGTGAATTTGATGCAAGTATTGATATCATAACCACTTCTGTCTGTACTTTCTGAAGATGTCTATTTGTTCCTTTAACACGTAAGCTTGCTGTTTTCTAAATTTGTCTCAGTTGGATGGAATGTTGTATTTTCTTTTTAAAACACCCTCTTAATAGTTAAAATTTATGATAAATAGTGGGAATGTTTTAATCAATGTTATATTGTCATATAAAAAAAAGTTGTTCGTTTAAAAGACTCTTGCTCCCTGGGCTAGAATTAGAAAATTCACACTAATTATATTTTGATTAAGAGTATTCTCTTTTCATATCTAATCTTTGAGGCTTGTAGGAAATGTGCTTAGTAATTCATTAATTAAACTTCATTTATTAATTAAAGCTGGGATTTGATTTTCATATGGTATAAAGGTTATAGTTACTAGAAACACCAATTAAATAATCGTAAGTTGATTGTATATATTGGTTAAAGTTGAGGAGAATTCATCCCTAAACTAAATTTGAAAGACTTCAGAATACGTCTCAACTCACATTAGGTAGGTTTGGCTTGGTTGTGGTTGGGGTAGGATTCTAAAGCAGAGACTGGTCAAATGTATAAATGCTGCACATTTTTGTAACCTTTTCTCTAGGACCAAGCTGTGTCTTACCACTGTGGAGTTGTAAGATATTTAGTTGTTTATGCACTTTTATTTAGATGCAAAAATATATTTCCCTCCTTTTCCCCTCCTACTACAACCATTTTTATAGGAGAAATCACAGTCTATAAATAATGTTCTATGTTTCAGTTAGAAAAGATTAGCTTGAAAATAATGCAAAAACAACATGTGGCATTTAGAAAGGATGATATAGGACCAAGTTTTATTGATTGGGAATCAGCTCTGTGATATCATTTGCATATTGAAACTATGGTTAGTATTACAAATGAGATGGGTGTTTGAGTGTATAATTTCTATAAAGCACAAACACAAGCACAAATACATACACACACATGCACACATATTATCTCCATACTTAATAAACTCCAATGACTCCCTAACATCTCCAAGATCAAAGACAAGACTTTCTGTTTGGTATAAAAACTCATGACTTAGCCCCACTCCCTACTTTTCCAGTCTTCTTGTGACTCTTCACATACTCTTTGATCTAGTGACACTGACATCTTTGCTGTTCCACAAACAAGACATTCCATCTTCCACTACTGGACATTTTCTTCAGCTATTCCCAATTTCTGGAAGGTTCTTTCTTCAGGTCTCTGGTTCCTGGCTTCCTTTAAGTTCCAGATAAAATGCTACCTCCTACAAGAAGTCTTTTTCAGTCCTTCTTAACTCTAATATCTTCCCTCTATTATCATTTCCTATTTATCCTGTATCTGGAATGTTTGTAAATATTTGTTTGCTTATTGTCACTCCATTGGCTTATGAGCATCTTCAAGGCTCATAATCCAATGTCTTTTGTCTCTTTTTGTATCTCTAACACTTAGCAGCATAAGGCTTGGCATGTAGCAGGTCAGATAGAAATAAAAGCTTATTGACAGACTAAAACACACACTTGTACCCATCAAAAATTCACAACAAAAACAAAATAAAGTAATCAAATATTTAGAGTTTCCTTTAACCACCCAAGTTGGTGATAATTAGTCAGCATTTCTGTGACCTCATGAACTAAACACTGCCCTACCGTAATACCGCCAGTTCTAGGTATTCTTCCATCTCCTTTTTTGCCTCCCAATTTTCCTTTTAGAATCATCAACTGATGTCAGTTCATGCTTACTCTGTGTCCAGTTTAATTATCAACTAATCTGTGCTAAAGTGCTGATATTTTCAGAAGCATTTTAATAGAGTTTTAGAAGAATAGAGGGGATAGCTAAGTGCCACATTGGATAGAGAACCAGGCCTAGAATCAGGAGGACCTGAGTTCAGATCTGGCCTTAGATACTTACTAGCTGGGTGACCCTGAAAAAGTCACTTAACCCTGTTTGCCTCAGTTAGCTCATCTATAAAATGAGCTGGAGAAGGAAATGGCAAATCACTCCATTACCTTTGCCCAGAAAACTCCAAATGGATCATAAAGAGTTGGACATGACTGAAATGACTGAAAAACAACAGCAGTGATGAAACACAACAATTAGTGGAAGTTTCAGAGAGATTAGGATTGATGCCAATTAAAACTTCCTCATAATTAAAGTTTTCCCAAAGAGAAACAGTGTCTTGAGAGGGTGGTGGATTTAATTTCAATGAAAGTCTTTAAGCAGTGACTGGACTGGCTATTTATCAAGTATGTTACAGTGGGAATTCTTTTTATGGTATGGGTTTTCCTAGATGGCCACTGAGGTATTGTTCATTTCTGAAATTTTAAATCTTCGATTCTAATTCTGTGGGGAAAAAAGATGCATCAATGGGGCTAATAGAAAAATAGTATTCCACATTGCCTTCCTAGATGTCACGCTGACTAGGCTTGGGAGGGCTGGATGAAAAAAGGTCTTGATTGCAAGTTTGGGAATTTAGTCTGTGTTTGAAAGGCAGTCAGGAGTAATTAAGGATTCCCAAACAAGGGTAATGCAAGAAGGCATATCTGGAAGTAGTAATCAAAATGAACCAGGGAGGAAAAAGATGGAGCAAATACTTCAGAACTAACCAGGTTGTGAATGTTGTTAGCACCTTATATGCACACACACACACATATATGTATATATATGTATGTATATGTATATATGTGTATATGTAAGTGTATATATGTGTTTATATGTGTATATGTATGTATGTATTTAAGAGATTTGCTGAGGAATTTAACATAAAGTAGGAATTCCTTGGATCCTATCCAAATACATTTAATTACTAAAATACCAAAATAGCCTTTATCTATTACCTGTAATAAATACAGAGGTCAATACTTTATTGATCAAATATAGGCTTAACATAGGATTTTCAGGGAATACCTCATATCACTAACTCAGACTTCTCTAAATGGTTCCACATGATTTGAGTCCATGAAGTAGCCACTAAGACTAGAAATCTCAGAATTTCTGCTTAGTCACTTGTGTTCAGGGAAAGAAGCACAAAACAGAGTTGTCCAAGGTCTTAAGATCCTGTGTCAGTTTCACCAAGATTAGTCTATCTTCTCACTGCCATGTGTGAACAGACAATTGTAGCTCTCTGGGAATAGGGGAAGGATCCCTTTTCCCTTCACAGGAAGCTCAAGGGAGAGCTCAAGTCCCAAGCTATACACTCAGAGGAGAGAAAGAAGAGAGTGAGAGCAGAAATTGTCTTGTTCTTTGTTTTTGTTGTTTGTCCTTTGTTTTAGAAGACGATCAATGACATCACAGGGTGATGTTTTGACTTGTATATGAATTGGATTTAAGTGAGACAGAGTTGCACAAAATCATCAACCTCTCTTCCAGAGGCTTCAGTAAGGCTTTGTTCTATTAAAGTCCATTGGCAAAACAAAAATCAAGACAGCTGGTGATGGCCCAGAATGCAGTAGATTATCTTGGTATCTTTGTTGTCTAACCAAATGCTAAGTGCTCCATAGAGCCTGCTTCAGCCACCTTCTTGGCCAATGGAACAAATAACCCTTATCTACCCATTCCACCAGGGCAAGTCTTCATATGCTTGGGGTAGATATCCCCCTAACTCATCATAGGTTTGAGGCCTATTAGTTACCCTCAAACTAGTTTAGCCCTTCTGACAGGACAGTTTTACTGTGGTGTGGCCACTGCACATGTTTCTTGGAACCTCCTTCTCGTCCTTTAAAGTCTACTGAATAGACAACTCTTGCTGCTTAGTGGTCAATCTTTTCTTGCCCACACCTCCCCTCACAGGTCATACAAATGGAGATGAATCACAAATCTTTGGTTGTATACATCTTTTATCAAAGGGCCTGCTGTAAAGAGTCAGGCAAATGAGTTCCTAGAATAATCTCAGCTCTAGGAATAGCACATGTGGCATCAGAAGGTTTCCAGATCCAAGCATGTTCCCTCAAAGGTTTAGTCAATTTAAGAGAAATAAATTTGAACTACATGTACAAAGTTGACACAAAGCATTATTTTTAGGGCAAAATACTAACAGCTAAGGCATCAGCAAAAACCTCATTGAGGAGGTGTCATATGAGTGATCTTTGAAGGAAACTAGAGATCTTAACTGGCAGAGGTAAGGAGGGAAGCACATTACAATCAGTGTAGAGATGAAGTGAGAAATGGAGTGGTGTATACTGGGAACAGCAAGTAAATCACTTTCTTTGGAACATAAAGCATGTGATGGGAAGTAATATGAAATCAAATGGTAAAGAAAAAATTGTTTTGAGGTATAGTAATTTTTTCTGCATCTCGTTAGGTTTATTGTGTGTATGTCTTTGATTTTTAAAATGACTTTCTTATGAGAACAGATCTTTCAGGATTCATTTTCTTATCCAATCCAAAACTCTTTCTTGTTTTATTGAATTAGTCCGTTCACAATTAAAGTTATGAGTTAGATAATTTTCTTCATTTGTTGCTAATATTTTTTTTCAAATTAAGAATTTTTCCCTCTTCTTCTGTCTTTTCAGTTACTTTAGTTTAATCTTTCTTTTTAAGGTAGCCTATTTCCAGTTTCTCTTCCCCTCAACCTTAATCTCCTCTCCCATTTGTTATTCTTTCTCATTTAGAGTTTTACTTCTAGATATTTTCTTTCCTGTATCTGGTTATCTACTTCTTTACTTTTTTCCTCTTCGGTAGTCAAATAAATTCACCTGTTTTCTTCTCTCCTTCACTAGTCCTGTTCATCAGGTGTTTTTTTAAGTTCTTTTTTTATCCCTTTCCAGAGAGGATTTCTTTTCCTCAGTCTCTTCATTATTCAACCTCTCTTTCCATCTAATGGAGACCCTTATTTTCTGGTTCATGACCCCTATGCTTATTTAGTCTCTCTCTATTATTATTCTTCATGGACTCAGAATTTCTGAGGGATCCATTCTGGGTTCTCTTCTCTAAAGTGTTTTTGCCATTGTATTAATAGAGCTTGTCCTGTGGACTCCTCTTTTCTATCATGCCTCATTTCTCCTTTAAACTACTTGGGAACAGCATATTATTATTCTACATTCATTTCATTTCTGTTGTGCTATTAACCAAAGATGATTGAAATTATTTACTAGATTTGGAAGTCATATTTCTTTCTATGTTAACATTTTCCTTCTTAGCTTATCTACAAATGTTCAAGGTTTTCTTCCTCCTGAAATTTTGGCAGTTTCATTGTTTCCCACCCTAATTTACCTTTATTGTTCATTTTCTGGTTCCATCCCCTCCAGTTTCCCAGGCGGCTGTATCTCAAAGTGTTTCAGCTTCATGTGCTGGGCAATTTGCAGTTCACTACCATATCTCTCTGCTTTGAATGACTTTTGAGAGGACAAAACGGGCCCTACCTGGATGCTGGACTCTTTTTTCTTTTTCAGACTTTGTGAGTTGCTACATAAGTTTTCACAGGGTGTCCTGTTCCATTTCTTCTGTTTCTCAGTTCCATGACCTGGAAATAGATAACACTGCAATGCTGGTGCTATTGCAGCCTAGGTTTGATTTTTGTGATTTGGAGTTTTGGACCTCTGAGGTTGTGGAAGGAGAAAGAAGTGTCAGGATGTGAAAGATTAAGTTGTCTTTCAAATCCAGAAACATGTCCTGCTCCTTTCCTCCATTCCTTAGATTTCTATAATACTAGAAAGAGGGAATGAGGACTCAGGATTGTGAATTCATTGTGTTATAAACCCATAAATAAAGTCAGTTACTGCATTTTTGCTACTGATAGTGGAGGTAAGGGGTTGCTCAATGAGCTCAACTTAATTGTAAGTTCCTGGTGTCCTTGACCATGGAGACAGCTGAAGTTTCCTTATTTTTAGTGTATAATTCCTGTTTTGGAGCAACTTGAGAGATTGTGAGGATGAGAGAAATGTCTAGTTTTCCATCTTGTTGATCATGGGACCCCCATAAAATAGGTTTGAATGCCAAATATGGAAATTTATATTTTTATCCTAAAGAAAAAGGGGGGAAGAAGTCACTGAAGACTATTAAGTAAGGGAAAATCTTGGCTCACCTATACATAACAGTTCATCATCTGTGTGTAGAAGGGCTTGGAGGAATATGGACCAGTTAGGAGGTTCTTGAAATAGTTCAGGGAAGAATTGATCAGGGCATGAACCAGAGCAGGGAATATGTAAGCAGAGAAAAGCGGATGGTTGTGGATGCAGAAGGTGTAAATGTAGAAGAGATGAGACTTGTCATCTGATTGGATGTGCATGGAGCTAGGAGTCAGGAGAAGGTGAGGGAGAATGAAGAGTTGAGGATGAATCCAAGATTATGAACTTGGGTGATTGGACAGATACAGTTCATTTTGGTTCATTATAAAAATGAATTCTAAGGTACCTTTGAACTTGGAACCAGTGTATGATCCCATGAACAGGTAAAAGTACAAGACCAAAACTCAAGTTCATATATAGAGTTCAGAAGAGGTAGTCACATTTACTAAACTGGAGTGACAAATTTAAGCCCACTGAAGAGCTGAAAAAAAATATGGTGTCTGAGGAGGCCATGTTGGAGAAATTTTATAATAATATCAGAAAAAAGAATGCATGGCTGATCCAACCATTCTAGAGATCAAATTTGGAACTATGCCCAATGGGCTACAAAAATTTGCATACCCTTTGACCCAGCAATACTGCTTCTAGGATTGTATTCCCAAGAGATCATAAAAATGGGAAAGGGTCCCACTTGTACAAAAATATTTATAGTAGCAGTCTTTGTGGTGGCCAAAATCTGGAAATCAAGAGGTTGCCCATCAGCTGGGGAATGGCTGAAAAAATTGTGGTATGTGAATGTAATGGAATACTATTGTGCTACAAGAAATGATGAACAGGAAGACTTCAGACAGGCCTGGAAAGACTTATATGAATTGATGTTGAGTGTAAGGAGCAGAACCAGGAGAACTTTGTATTCAGCAACGACCACAGTGTGCGAGGAATTTCTCTGGTAGACTTAGTACTTCATAGCAATGTAAGGACTTAAATAATTCCCAATGGTCTCTTAAGACAAAATGCCTTCCTCATCCAGGGAAAGAACTAAGGAATTTGATCTCAGAATGAAGAAGATCATTTTATTTTGTATTACGTTTTGTTTTGTTTTATGATTTTTCCAATTCATTTTAATTCTTCTATGCAACATGACTAAGGTGAAAATGTATTTAATAGGAATGTATGTATAGAACCTATATAAAACTGCATACCATCTCAAGGAGGGAGTGGTGGGGTAGGAAGGAAGTGGGGGAGGGAAGGGAAAAATCTAAGATATATGGAAGTGATTGTAGAACACTGAAAACAAATAAAATTTATATATATATATATATATATATATATATATGTATATATAAAAATGCATGTCTGAACTTGTTGTGACACACTTTCCACCCTGTGCTTTACATGCATTATGTTTGAAATATGCCATACTGGCAGTTTTCTGACTCTAGAAAAATCTGTTTCTGTGTATGCCAGCTGGGATTTAATAGGATGTTCTGATGTGCTACCCTGTGGGTGGGGTAAAAGTCTGAGCAGTCAATGCTAAGCATGGGATTTGTAGTTCAGAAAGATATTGTTTCCTCCTATCCCAGAGAGCAAACTATTATGAGATATGACGAGAGAGAGAGAGAGAGAGAGAGAGAGAGAGAGAGAGAGAGAGAGAGAGCTTACTAACCTAGGGGCTTTTGAATCATTCTATAAGAGCACTAGGGCAGGGGAAGGGGACAGATGGGAGGGACAAGAGTCCGAACTAAAAAAATTGAAGAAAAGAAGTCATTTGGAGAAAGAAATGGCGTAATGCCAAGATGAATACTTTGAATGGCACTAACAGCAGGCATTGATTTGGCAGAAAAGGTGTAATTCTTTGAATTCTAGGGTATTGCTGGTTTGAAGACATTTGGAGATGGGGTGGGGAAGAAGAAATACATTATCTTTTCTTGGTGAGTCAGCTACTCTTTAGAAACTTATTTGTTACCTTAAAAAATAACTACCTATATGACCTTGAACAAGTAATTTTTCCTCTTGGCCTCAGTTTCCTCAAACATTTAAATTCAAATCAATTATGGAATTTTTATTATAGGTTGATCATAATCCTAGGTGCTATAAATACAGACAAAATTAAACATTCCCTGCCCTCAAAGAGCTCATGTTCTCCTATAAGTAAAGGGGTAAGATTAGAAGAGCTCTAAGCTCCCTTCTATCTCTAAAATTTTGAAAGTCAAAGAAAATATCATTCAGGGCCCTAAAATACCACATAGGGTCTTCTTATAAATTAGTTTTTGTTTTTATGGTTTTGCATGTAGAGCCCTGCTTTTTAAATTGTAATTATACATGAGCAATTTAATAAAGTTGTATTTTCAGAGAGGCAGAAGGAGACAGTGCAAAGAGAGCCAGGATTGAATTCAAGATGATTAGTTAGGCTTAAATTCTGTCTCTGACATATGCTAGCAGAGTGACTATGAGAAAGTCACTTAACTTTTCAGTAACCCCAGGCAATGTTCTAACCCTAGAAATTGTAGGTACATTGCCAATCTTCAGGCACAATGGAAGTTTCTGTGACAGGCATTCCCTATGTTGATGAAATCACTGGAGAAATCCTATTAGTAAACAGGACTGAGCTGAAATGTTACTTTCATACTCAGCTTCATACAAAACCCAAGTCAAGGAATCAATAGAGAATTCTCCTGGGGAGTGAAAGGTACCGAGAGGGAAATTTTGAAACAATATTTAGGCAAATGATCAATATGCATAAAATTTTATATCCTATTCATCTTATTTATGCTACCTATAATATATAATACTTTCATTTCACAGAATGTTATTTTCAGGGTCCTGCCATGAAGGAGGGCTGGGGTTGGACTGAAAAACTGAAGACAGTTTATATTTTTATGAGGAGAAATGACGCACATATTAATTAAAGCTCTCAACACATCTCATTTGACACATGATTCAAGGAAACCTTGCTAGACTAACTCTTTTACACTGCAATCACAATGCCATTCATGCTAATACTTCTGTGTTAGGGTTCTGTTAAATATTATTTTTAACTCATTGCCCTGTATCTATTCTCAAATCACTTCACTTTTCTCTCTTCAATTAGGTTGTAAATTTTCTAAGTTATTGACAGCATCTTCTCAAAAGGGAGCCCAAGGTCTAAGTCCCTAATCAATAATTAACTATAAAAGAATCATAGAACAGATGTCAGTGACAATCTAGTGCTATAGTACCACACTCCTCCCATGAAATCCCCACTACAAGGTCCCCAACAAGTGTCATCCAGTTTCTTCTTGAAGACTTTCAGGGGGAGAAAACCCAGAGTAGCTCCTAAATAGCTGCAGTTGTTATGAACTTTTTCCTAACAGAAGCTTGAATGTGCATCTTTGCATTTTCTACCCATTTTCCCAGTATCTGTCCTCTGGGACAAAAACAAAAATGAAACAAAACAAGCAAACAGAAACCTAAGTATCATCTTTCTTCCCTATGAGCTCTTTTCATGCTTGAAGACTGTTCTATGTTCCTCCTAAGTCAGCTTTTTTTCCAGATTTATTTCTAGTTCCTTCATATGAGATTGCCTTGAGGCCCTTCACCATTGTCATTGTCCTACTTTGGATGTTCCTTCCTTCCTTCCTTCCTTCCTTCCTTCCTTCCTTCCTTCCTTCCTTTCTTCCCTCCCTCCTTCCTTCCTGTACCCCAAATCCCAAGCCACAGATAAGAACTCAGAGTTTTCAAACTGAATAAATGGCAGGGATGGTGCCTATGAAACATAATTCACTTAATGCACAAGTTTAGCACCATACTTAGGTATTTAAAAGGTTTTTTCATGAAAAGAGTCACCATCAGATTCTGCTAGTGGTAAGAATTGGTCTGGCAGTCTTAGTTCATGAAAAATAAGAAAAAGAGAAATTTCATAGCTACCAAAGAACTTCATATGTGGTCCTTAAACCCAACAGAAATATGAAAAATCAAAATAATTAAGAGATGGAGATTTAGAAGCAGAAAACAGAAGCTAAGGTTGAATCTAAAAGAATGAGACATTTAGCCTAGAGAAGAGAAATTCCCATCTACCCTTAGAACTAAAGACTCCAAGGATGATTTGATAGATTTGAATTGCTGGACCCCAGGGAGTGGTATTACATGCAATAGAGAGGAGCTGCAGAGAGGAAGATTTAAGCTTAATACCAGGAAAACCTTAAAAGAAAAACAATTAAAGCACTAAAAAACAGAATAAGTCTCCTTCTGAGGGTAGGGAGTTTCTCACTCTCTTTCCCTGAAGGATTGATTCTGTGTAGTATCTGAGTGATCCTTTGATTTTTTTAGAGAGGATTCCCATTCAAATATGGGTTGGTTGGACAAATGGCCACTTCGGTCCCCTCCTATTCTGTGCTATTCTCTATAGGCATAAATCCTCATTAACATCTCCCACTACCTCCAGTAAAATGTAAGTTTCTTGAAGGCAGGAACTATTTCATTTTGTCTTTTCTTTCCTTTGTACCTAATTTGGCACATATTTATTGATAAATGCTCTTTGAATTAAATCGTTTTATTAGTTTTAAAAAGTAAGGAGGCTTAGGATATTCAATTATAAGTGCCCCAAATTGAAGTTCACATGAGGTTTATGGAATAAAGCTGTGGAAACCTTGACTGGACCCCATGGTTAGACCATCTGTTAAGTCAAACACTCCCAAGAGGAAAAGTGCTTTTAGAATTACTTTTTTTCTCCTTTTGAAAACAAACCCCAAACCACTCTGTTTATAGTTTGCCTGCACTCATACACACATTACTGTACTTTTTGGAACACTTTAAGGTTCTCTCCTAAGGACAAATATGCACATGTGATTGTTAAAACCATTTTTACTTTATCACCTATAACATGAACTCAACATTTTTGCATTTGGAAAACATCTAAGTACCCCTGGAGTTGGTTTGCTAGCCACATGAGAAAGTCAGGCATTATTTTATAGTCATACTTGCTTTCTGACCCAAAACAATATTATTCAGCTAGATCACCGACCTTATTCATCCAAACTTGGCTTGTGTGATTTCTGTACACTGCCAAAAATTCAACCTTCTATTAAAGAGGAAAGTTTGTATTTTGTTGTTGTTTTTTTCACTGAGGATATTCAGAAGAAATCTCTATAAGCTCTGAAGGTAATTGCAAAATGCTTTGAGAAATTGAAGGATTGTTGGAACAAGTGTTGTAGGTGACTATTTTGATGAAGGCAATATCATCACTGTCATAAAACACTTTCTATGTTTATCACCTCAGACTTCCTATAGCATTTTGTTTGTCAGCTCTCACATGCACTTCATAGATTCCTATAGTTACAGCATTTTAAAATTGAAATTCAGCACCACCTTGTCCAACCCATAACTTGTCAATATGCCCTCCTACAAAATGTGTGTGTGTTCATCCTTTGTTTCCGAAGAAGACCATGCCATTAGAGAAATAATGACATAGCAACAATGAAGGAAGGAAGAAAACAGCATCAAGGAGAGACAGAGATAGGTGCAGAGACTGAAACAGAGAGAAGATGAAAGAGAGAGAGAGAGAGAGACAGAGACGGAGACAGAGACAGAGAGACAGACAGAGGGAGACAGAGAGAGAATTAGGAACTAGGCTTTGATAAACCTCACTGGGATTCAAATGGAGCTACTTGACTAAGCCTTAAACGCAAATCACTTGGGCTCTCACTGATTGGCCAATAATAGATCCCAACCAAAGTCTCATTTGGTCATTATTTGGGTTTTGATGGTTCAGATTGGGTATAAATATCAATTATTTCTTTTCTGGCCAGAAACCCTGAGAGTTTTCCCATCTCAGATTGATTAGTAGCCTTATTTATTTAGTTGAATAGGAGAACCCGGCCATCTTTTGCCTCATTTCTTACCTAGCTTTGAATTACCAAATCACCAAGACAAACTGAGACCTGTAAAAGACCTTAGCTTAAAAAGGCCAATGTTTCCCTCCTGCATCTAAGGCCATCTCCAGTCATCCTGACCTGTGTCTTGCCCCTGGACTCAGATGACTCCTGAGAATAGAAAGAAGCCAATGACTTTGCATGGCTCTGCCCCACTTAAATCCAGTTCACTTGCAAGTCAAGACATTACCCTCCTTATGTCACTGGGTCTCTTCGAGAATGAGGGATGAACAAGAAGAAGCATTAAGTGAGTTCCATGAAGGGTCTTTGGTTTAGGGGAGATGACCAAGTGACCATCTTTTTATTAATTACTTGCTAGCATAATCAATAAAACGATTAATTACTCAGAAACGGTATTTCTCCAACTTTTTACACACTGCTGCGTTCTTCCTAAACTGCAGATTATTTATCTTGAAATGCCATATTACACTCATCTGTGTTCTTGTCCTATCACTTTACTAAATTGAAAGTGTCATGAGGGCAGGAGTCATATTTAATTTAAATTTTGTATGGCTATAAATAGTAGATAACTGATGATTATTTATTGAACGAAAATTGAATGATAATGTTTGGTCTCATCCATTTCTCAGATCAAAATTTTATGCTACTATTCCCTTCACTATACTTTCAACTCCTGAGGGCACAGAAAACCTCATTTATCTTTTAATCTTCCTCAAAGCCCAGGAGAGTATTTTGCATATGGTAGGAGCCTGATAAGATGAAGTGCAATTAAACTGAAAAAAAAATGTGTCATATTGATTTTTTTAAAAAGTCTCTCTTTATATTTGCTTTTACTTTTTATGCAATCATTTCTAAAATGCTCCATTTACATTCAGATGCCTGGAGCCAGTAGGATTTGTACTGATCAACAGATGTTATTGCATGTTTGAATAAACAGAAGTAATGAATTTCTTTTATTTATTAAATTGGACTTTCAGCATTCTTTCTGACATTCAAATATAGCCTCCTACAGAGGGTCTCAGTGTGATGTCAAGGCTGTCACATTTTCAAATTATTTCTTTTGAAACCTTGGATAATTAGCATGGACAGTTGGATAGAATACGAAATTTAGTGAACATCTGCATGCACTCTTCTTTCATTGACAAATAGTGGGTTTTTTTTGTTTATTCCAACTCATATGAAGCTAAGCAAGGAATCCTTTAGAGAGAGCTATAGCTTGGATTCTTTGGCAGGTCCTGGTCTTGTGCTTTCTGAGCTTTATGTTCCTAACTGTGGAAAGGTCCTGAACTATGTTACGGGAAGAATGATGTGTCCTTAAAAGAAATTAGAGTCTCAAAAGAGTTTTGTAGACCTTAATTCTTCACTCCCCTGTACCTCATGGAGTCAATCAGCTGCCAAGTTTTGTTGCATTTATTTTTACACCTTTCATGTCTAGGTCTTCTCCACTCATGTGTCTACTACCCTAGGAAAGGTTCTCATCACCTCTTGCAATAAATAGTCCTGTAAGTGGCCTTCATTTTTCTAGTTTCTACCCATTGTCCCTATGGCTGCCAAATTGATATTCCTAGAATACAGAATGAATCATCCCATTCTCCTGTTCACAAAACTTTAATGGCCAACTATGTCTGTAGGACAAAATATAAATTCCTTTTCTTGGCATTAAAACCCTTCACAACCTAGTTCTAGTTACATTTTAAGACCTATTTCACATTATTTCCCTCCATGTACTCTATATTCCAGATATAATGCCCTACTCACTTTTCCCCAAATTCAGCATTGTACACCTTGCACCTTTATGAAGGCTACTCTCCATGTCTAGAAGGCTATTCTCCTCCTACCTCTCAACATTCCTATTTCCTTACAAACTTATTTCATGTGCCATTTCCTACTAGAAGACTTTTCTGATCTACCTGGTTGCTAGTTTTGTTTTTATTTCTTCCTCTTCAAACTATCACATTTATATTTATCAGTTCACATGTGCTATTAATCCAAAAATAAGCACATATGAAACATTTGCTTTGACTCGGGCAATGCCAGGTTCTGGGGGTACAAAGATAAAATATGAACTTATCTCTGTCTTTCATCAGATTATATTCAATTGCGCAGGAGAATGTAAGCTACTTGAAGGCAGGGACTATTTAAAAAATAATCTCTTCTTTGGATATCACCTTAATTTTCACTTTATGAAGAAGATAATACCTTTTAATAAACAAAGATTCACCAAAAATAAACATATCAATTGAATATAAAAGTGTATGTAATATCCCAAATCCATAGTATCCCAATTCTGAAAAGAAAGAAAAGAGAAATATATTTCATTCATTTCTTCAGGAACAAACATGATTAGTATAATGACATAGCATTCCTTTTCATTTTTACTTTTTAGTCTTTCTATTTACACTGCTGCAGTCATGAATGCATGTATACACATATATAGATAGAGAGATATATATAGATATGCACATATCTATCTGTTTCTTTATTTTGCTTATTTCATATTCATTCATGTAGATCTTCTTATGCCTCTTTGTCTTTGTATTCATCAATTCTTTCAGTATTTCTTTTCTTATGTTCATCCTCAAAAATTTGTTTTGTTTTGTAATAGATGGGTATTTAATTTACTTCTATTTGTTTTCTACCAGAAATATTCTACAAAGAATATTCTGTTTTATATGGAACTTGCTTATCATTATCCTTCTTGGAGTCATGTTGAGCTGTGTGGTCTTTGGGTCAAAAGGAATGGAACTTTCAGTCTCTTCTTAGTATAATTTCAGTGTTTTTCAGAATATTTGAACTAATTCATATCTCTACCAATAATGAGTATTTAGCATGCCTGTCTTTCTATGACCTAGTATTTACTATTCTCATCTTTTGACATGGTTACATGTTTTTTTACACATGACACGATGCCTCAGATCTTGATTTTCATTTTTCTCTTAATCTTAGCAATTTGAAGAAATATTTTATATTTCTCATTTTTCATTCTCTTGAGTAGTATTTGCTTATATTCTTTGACCCTTTTAACCATTGCAGAGTGATTCTTGGTTTTTTTCAATTTGTGTGAGTTCCTTATATATCTTGGATATAAAATCCTATTACGCTGTCATTTAAAGTCTTTCATAATATGACTCCCACCTGATACACACTGTGTAATCCTAGACAAGTCCCTTCAACTCCATGGACCTCAGTTTCCTCATGTGTAAAATCAAAGAGTCGGACTAGATTGTCGTTGTTAATTTCCAGTTCTAAAACCATGATCCTGCCTTTCTAGATTTATTAAACATTACTCCACTTCGTGTGTTCCAATGATTTGCTAATTTTGTTAAGCACTTCCTGCCACTGAGGCCAAGGGGATGTAGTTTTGAGGTCCAAAGGACCATATATGAGTGATATCCCCAAGTCATTATTAGATTGAATGTTTGATACAATTCAAGAAGCAATTATTAAGCATTTTCTTTGTGCTACATGCTATGTAAGACACTGAAATGTATGAGGATAAGAGGAAGCTGTCACTAATCTAAAGAAGCCCAAGTCTTTTTTCTTTTACTGATGTCCTCAGAAGAAACACAAGATGTTATTGTACCTAGTTCTCCAAATAAATGGAAATGAACCAGCTTTCAAATATATAACAGCACAATTGTACAAAGGATTTAAATTTAATACCTGAAATATAAGATGCTTTTTTTCCCCCAGGGACTTGTGATTAATTTCTAATGAGATAATAAAGCAGGAAAGTTATATTTGTTTCTCTGATGTTCTGAAGTATGTTGTGCATAAATATCTGTTCTTCAATTTCATCTGTGGCTTCACCACTATTCATTCAAAATGTATGTGGTAAGTTGGAAAAATCAAATTCCCTCAGTGGTGTTATTACAAAGAGCTTTAGGCTACCAAAGACTATCACCACGGTGTACTTCATCCTATTATGAGAGGTCAGTGTCTGAGGTGTGATAAACCCAAGTAAAAACAGTCCTTGGCTCTCCAGGGATAGATATCATTTAAGTATTAATGACATTTCTCAACATGTTTCTCTCAAAGGGATGACAAACTCTTCATGCAACTCTAACAGCCCACTTTCCATCTGAAAAAATGAAACCAACCCTATTGGAAGATTTATGGTTTTAAAGAGCAATAAAGAAAAATCTGAGTTTTTTTTAAAAACATTCTGTTCAAGATACTCTTTGTTTTTCAAAGGATGAATGCACTTTTAAAAAAGGGTATTTTTAATTTAAATGTTTGGCCCAATAGAAGCTCACTGCCATTCTGTTGTGGGTTTTAGTCAGTATGTAACACTGAGGTTATTATACAGTCCTATAGTTTTTTCTGAAAGAGAAAATTTTATTATCTGAAGATAATTTTGTTTTTGAAGTGGAGTTCAAGAGCTACTAAATGAACTCTAAGATGAATGGATTGAGGAGGACAAGAGGAAATACTGTGATACATCATGAAATATGATTAATGATACTGAGGGAAATAATAAATAACAGGTTTCCTTGGAAATGGGCTGAAAGTGCACAAAGTCTGAACGGTGATGTGCAACTGAAAGTCTCAGTCCTGCCACCTAATATCCAACTTCTTTGCCAATATAAACACAGCTGTTAAATGTCTCCTACCACAGTAAAACGAATGAGTCTCCACTCTCTGTGCAAGCACAGTCTATTTTCCCAAAGACAAAGGCTGTGTTGACTTTCATTCCACAGGAAAAGATGGAGAGGTCCCATCCATACATTCAGCTAATTAAAAGATTCCGATCTCCTAGCTCAAAGCCAGGGAAGGTGTCATTTTAAAGCAGTCGTGGGTTTGGTATGGGATGCACTTCCTCAGGCCTGAACATGACCACTGTTTCACCTCTTGAGGTAGCCTCATTTATTTTTGTATGCTTTCCCTCAATTCTGGCAATCGTGACCAATCCCTAGCATATGTTGAGAGTGAAAGATGCTAGGAATTATGTGAGTAACCTCTCTATTCTCCCCACTTTGGGTTAGACAGTAATAAATGTACAAAGAATTAGGGCAAGCATCTAATACTCCCTGCACTTCTAAAAGCCCCCTCCCCGCAAACTCCAAGCTTGCAGACTGACTTGCATTGGCCTAGGGAGGTGGGGTTATTCAAAACAATTCTCCTTTCATTCTAATGCTAGCCTGCCCTGCTCTCCCAAAGTAACTTAATAGAATTTACTATATTAAATTTTCTGATACAATTATATAAAAAAAAGATAACCATGTAATGCCTAACTAAAATGGAAAAATAGACTGTGTTTTCTTACTTGAATGTGTGTGTGTGTGTGTGTGTGTGTGTACACACACACACACACACACACACACACACACACATGCATAACTAAACAGAATCTGAAGGGGAGTGAGAAATGAGGATCTGAGGCTGCAAGGGAGGCTTCATCACATCACCAGGATCATCAATAATATGGTTACAGTTTTTATTTCCTGGAACGCTAAGGCAATTTGCTGGTCATAGCTAACAATGTTTGTTATGAAACGAGCATGAAGAGGAACAATAAGTGGGGTTTTCTTTCTTACGTGAGGAGTAGGAAATACTATAGATTGTAAGGCTTTCACATCATAGCTTGTTTCCCCCCAAAGAGAAAGCTATAGGGAAAATTATATTCTATATCATTTAAGGAAGACGTTGTTATGTGAACTATTCAGAAAGCTCCTATAAACAGAATGAATTATATTATGAGAATTGATTACCTGCTGATCTGGACATTTTCCTCCTTATTTTTTGGCCCTTAGTTAATTGTTGATCAAGAGCGACATAGGACTGGAATGGCTGGTTAATGTGAACTTTAGTAGTCAGCTAACAAGCATTTTTTAAGCACCTACTATGTTCCAGGCATGTACTAAGAACTGGGGATACAAGCTAAAACAAAAGCCAGTATCTGCTTTCACAGACCCACGTGTAATGAAGAAATATTGGAAATATTGTAATGGGGAAATAGAGAAATATTGCTCTCACAGAAATATGGTAAACCAACTCTTGCAACTTGATGGTGGTACAGTATGAAACTAAGGTGATTTCATGTGTATCATTCTTAGTCACTGATTTTCTTTTCTTCTTTAGGCATGTGTATGTGTGTGTGTGTGTGTGTATGTACGTATATATGTATATGAGAGATGAGAGAGACAGAGGGAGAAAGTTGTGTGTGTGTGTGTGTATGTGAATGCATAGGAGGATGGGGGTGGAATATTGTGTATGTTTGTGTGAGAGAGAGACAGAGACAGAGAGAAGGGATGAAACGGGGCGTCCAGGGAATATCCTCAGTTCGGCATGGAACATCAGCCTCTCCCCTTGCTCAAAAACCTCTCCCTTCACATATTTCCAACAATTTGAGATTAATTTGGGTTAACAACTTTCTCTATGGGGATACAGTGATAACAACTTACATTAATGTAGTTTTTCCCTCAAAACAACCTTGTAAAGTGAGTGTGGTTTTTAATTTCTACTTAAAGAAAAGGAATCTCAAATGATAAGGAAACTGAAGTTCTAAGAAGCTCAGCCCTAGCAAATGTTCAGATAACTTTTGAAACTAGGTCTCTGAGTACAATTGTATTTTCCACCACATGGAGGAGACCTCTCGTGCTAGTTTCAGGGAAAGGACTAAACCTGCTAAATATTCCCTTGCATCTTACGTTATTTGCTTTTGGTGAGCCTCAGTATCAATTTAAGATGGTCTCAGAGACTTAGGATTATTAGTGCCAGTATGGTTAGGGAGGTATGAGGTAATCTTGGAGAGAGGAAATTCCCAAATAGTACAGACCTAGGTGTAAGGTGATGCTTTGGTTGACAGCTAGGAAGCCTAGGGGCTTCTCCTTTTCTTATTTTCTTCTCTACTTCTACCTCTTTCAATGCCATCTTCAAGAGCTTTCAAAAAAACCCAAAATAAACAAACAAACAAAAAAACAGGTCCAGCACTTCCATGTTTCCATTTTGAAGGCTATTTCAGCCCTCATGAATCACCATTTTGGATGAGAAGCTCATCTGTAAAAATTTCAAGCCTTGTTCTGTAGATAAGTTTGACTAGAAGACCAAACTGAATAAATCACTGTGGGTATTAGGTACTTTTTTCTCCTAAATGTAAGAACCAACATGGATGGCAGACTAAAAAATGTAGAAGAGTTAAATTTAGATATTTCTTCTCAGCAAGTACTTAGTTCTCCCAGACTCATGAAACTGTAAGAGCATGATAAAAATAAATCATTTTAAATCTCTTTATTTAAAGTATTGTATGTAAGTGATGGAACATGTTGACATGCATACTGATAAGGGAATGACCTTTGATGCCATCAAAGCTCCTGACATCACAAAAATGGAAAGAGCTGAAAATTTGTTTGTGGAGGCTTTTAACAGTGTCACTTTTTTCCATTTCATTGGGGAGTTAGGTGTGACACGTGTCAGACAAGTCAATTTGGAGAGAAAATACAAATTCCCCTGGAAACTTAACTATATTTAAAAATAAATGTGTAAGTTTTTGAGGAGTAGGAAAATTTCAGCTGTGACACATCCTAAAATCTTGTTCTATCCTAGGTTAAACAACAAATAAATAAGCATATGGTCTTCGGTTGCTAGGTTGTACCTAGCATGGTAGGATTTTAAAATTTGTTTTTGGTCTTATATATTCTATTTGGACCTGTGATTTCAGTGGTATGAGGAAACTCCAGGGAAACACCCATCACTGTTGCCAATCAACAACTCACCAGAAACTAATAGTTTTACAGACTTACCTGGTATACTGACAGGTGACTTGTTCACAGTACAATAGGTAATATTGAGGCAGGACTACAACCTAGATCTTTGTGCTTACAAGGCTGACTCTCTACCCATCATACCATAATGCCTAGGTACTGGGGCTTACTCAAAACCACTTCCATCCACTAATATCTTATATTTAGAGATATAACTAAGATGGGGCAAACTGGGCTTTGCTCTGGGGCACAGGTATGTTTTGGTTGTGCTTCTATCTGGAGAATACTATCCTCACTATTTGGTACAGCAGTTCTCTGAAGCCTTCTCACAGTGCCTTCTGACACACCCCACAACAATGGGATCACCATCTTGCAGCTTTCATGCTTCCCTGAGGCACTCCTAAGTCTTGCTATGTCTTTTCCTGGGGCCTACCTTTCTTTATACCACCATCACTCTTGCTATCTCAACCTCCCCTTCCCTGCGTCATATGAAAGGTTAGAGAGTTGAGTTAGAGATCTGATGATCAGGGGAGATATTTTATGAGAGCTATGCCATCTCTTTCCCGGTTTGATTGTACCCAAATGAGGCAGATTATTAACTACCCACTCAACCTGTCAATTGAAACATGGGGCAAGTCAAAGATTTGCACAAAAGCTAGCCATGCATATCAACCAGGGTGAAAGCATGAAGTCATTGGTGAGATAATGGAAAGAATGAGAAGTTGATAGAGCACTTACGTTTAATCCAGGCTTTGCTGCTTACCAACTGTGTTACCTTATATAGTTCATTCACTATTCAATCAGGGTGTTAAGATATTTCTTCAAGATGACTACTTAGAGTGATAATTGTGCTTAGATAAAAGAGAAAATAACTTCTGATTCAGCTTTTGGTGCTCTAAAATGATACTACTTTGAGTCAGTATAAAATGTATGAAAATATTTTTTCCCATGTTTGTTGATGAATAATAGTAAGATAGGGCAGCTGGGAGGCATAGTGGGTAGAGTACTGGGCCTAGAGTCAGGAAGACTCTTCCCCAGTTCAAATCTGGCTTCAGACACTTACTAGCTGTATGACCCTGGGCAAGTAACTTAACTCTGTTTACCTCAATTTCCTCATCTGTAAAATGAGCTGGAGAAGAAAATGGCAATCTTGGATCTTTACCAAGAAAACCCAAATGGGGTCATAAAGAGTCAAACATGACTAAAATGTCTGAATAAAAATAATAACAGTAGCTCAGAGAGATTAAATGACTTGGCATTGGGAAGTGCCAGAGGTAAGGTTCAAACACAGATCTCTGGTAACTCCAAGTGCAATGCTTCTTCCAGTATAATAAGATGTCAGTGTAATGTGAGGCCTTGAAGGAAAGAAAGGGTGATTACTGACAGAAGAGAGGAGGCAGATGGAATTTGAGTTGGGTTTTAAACAATAGGAAGAAATCCAAAAGGTGAGAAAAGGGCATTTTAGCCTGAAAGAGAAGGATGATCAAAGGGATGGAGGTAGGAAAGCTCTGGGCGTGTTTGGGAGACAGATATTCTGTTTCTGTCCATTTTAGCTGAAGCTTAGAGCAGTTGAGAAAAGAGGAGAATTATAGGAAACTGGCAGGGAACTGTGAAATGTTCATATAATTTGGAAAAACATCTTTATTCCTGGATCCTTATCTGAATTGAACCTCATGCCGATTGAGACTCATGCACAGCTGGATAGATCAGGCTGAATAAAAGCTTTTCATATCCTCCCAGGTTGCCTTCGACTATTTGTAGAAGCTAGAGCCGTGATAGCTGAGTGTTTGCAAGTGCCAGCATAAATTATCAAAGAAATTCAGGGAGAAAACCAACAATGATGAGGGGAGAGAGGGAAAAAGTATGGGTTACTTGAAGGGGAAAAGGATTTAGCTATTTTGCAAAAGGACACATTCTATACCTTTTTTTCAAGGCCAGATCAAGAAACCAAGAATAGCTAAAGGATAGTAAGAAATTGTCAAATCCTATGGGGTCTGGTTTCTTAAAACTCTGTGTGTGTGTGTGTGTGTGTGTGTGTATGCATGTGTGTGTATGTGTGTGTATGTTAGACCCCTTTGGAAATATGGAGGCCTTCTCAGGACCACATTTTTAAATCATGTAAGGAAAGGCTAAATTTCATATTAGATTTCAATGAAAAAAAAAAGATGAATTTTTTCCCTAGCTAAGGTCATGGAGCTTATGAAATCTGTCCATGAATCCCATATAGGATTTATGTACCCCAGGTTAAGAATTGCTAAGTCAGGTAAATGGGCCTGGAGTCAGGAAGACTTGAGTTTAAATCCAGCATCATTAGCTATGTGATCCTGGACAAGTCATTGAACTTCTGCCTCAGTTTCCTTATCTGAAATATGGGGCTAATAATGGCACAATCTCACAAGATTATCCTAAGGATATTGCAAATCTTAAAGCTCTGTATAGATACTAATTGCTTTGGTTGTGTTTTGTTGTTATTCTTTTCCTTAAGTCCTCCTGCTACAGAGGATAAGTACAGTGATGAGAAAAGCTGAGATCTAGGATTATCACTTAGTACCGAAGTCTTTTACATTGCCATGGTTATCGCCCCATTAAGGATCACAAGGGAAGCAAAGAAGTGCAATGAGTAGAGATGGTGCCCTAAATTGATTCCTTTCCATGGCTTTGACTCTGAATAGGGAAGGGGCATAGGGAAGTATGGCTGTGTATGGAAAACTTATGTAAGGGAGCGATAGACTCATAGCTTATCCAAGGCTTTGGGGTGGCTATATCTGAATATGAAGGAGCCAGAAATGGGACTGAGTAAGAAAGAGATAATGTCCTTATCCCATCTTTTCCTTACCCATTCACCCAGTCTTTATCTGAGAAAATAGAATAGACTTAGGGATCAAAAGGTGGAGAATTTCAAACATATAAGTATATGGTAGTTATTAGGCAAATAGCCCTTACTTGGTTTGCAATCAACGCTACAGAGATGAAAATTTGGAGAAACATGGAATGCACCATAAGACAGGGTAAGGTCTGGAAGTTTAGTTCTAAGAAAAGATTACCTAGTTGGGAGGACCCTACACTGCTCTGAAGAACTGAGCACCTCTAATTACTAGAAGTATCATAATTTAAGATTGCCCCAAAGGATCAAACTCAGTCAATTGACACAGTTCATTTTTTTTTAAACCCCAAACCAGCAAAATATAGAGATAGTAGGAATACAATGTTTATTTCAGAGTAGAATTTTTCTGTCAATTACTATGTCCAGTCCTTTTAATGCTGGTTGGGGATGTTCTGCAGGAGACAAGAGAACCTGAAGGGAGGATTGCTGCTGATCTAAGGCAAAGATTTTTTTGCCTTTTCTAAAACAGCTAGGAAATGCCTATGGGCTTTAAAATGAGGAGAGCGTGAAAGCACTCAGTATTCCCTTAACAAAAAGACAGCTAAGTATTTCAACTGAAGCAGAACCGTGAGAACCTGGTAGCTTGAGTTCATCTGGGCTCCTAGCTGCCATTCCTACTTTGTGTGTCTTCCATGAGCAGACTGGACAGTGATCCCGAGACAGATTTTTCTAACCTTGGAGGCAACCTTGTGAGTTTGAATGTTCTAGAGATAATAGGTCCCTTGGGCAAAGCTGTCTGGCAGCAATGGGGAGCTGTAGATGACTACCTACAGAAGAGGAGCCCAATCCTTGGTATAATTTGCCAGAAGATATGAATCTGAATGAAGGCATTGTTTGGGCAGTGAAGAACTGAGAAAAAATATGAAATAACATTGTGATAGTCCTGCAAAAGGCTTCAGATTTTGAATGCTTTCAATCTCAACCTTCTGGCATTACAGTAGTTTACAGTTTTTTGTTTTACACCTATCAACATTCGCTTGTGAGCTTTTTGAGCATAGCATTTCTTTTATAAGAGAGGAGAGGGAGGGGGCATAGCACATTATGCCTTTGATATGAAAGTGTTCTTATAATACATGGGGATGTCATATAGGATCTCAAGGGCTGATACTAAATAACTCTGAGTGCTTAATCCCTTTTCAGGGATACATATGTGTGTGTGTGTACATACACACATACATACACCATATATACATATACACACAACACATATACATACGTGTGTGTATCGTATGCATGTATGTATGTTCAGAAATCCTCTGAATGTGTTTTCTTTCTTCTTGAACTAAGCCTACTTGTCTTATCATTGGGCAAGTTTGAGAACTCCATCTGGATTGCTCTATGTGTTTTCAGGGGTACTTGGAGAAATTTTGGATACCATATGTGTTACAGGAACATAGAGGGATTTTTAACCCATTTTTAAGCCTGTGAGTATGTAGTGGGAGGAGCCCAGAATGCAGAGTCCCCATTGTGAGAGCTAGGGTGAATGCTTCAACCCCCTAAATGGAAGAGGAAGAGGATGAGAACCCTAAGCATCCTAGCTTCCCTTATTCCAAGTAGGCCAGTGTTGTTATTTAGGCACCAAAACAAAGTATTTTTTTCTTGATAAAGATACTGGAGTGGTTTACCATCTCTTTCTTCAGTTTATTTTAGAGAAAGGAAACTGAGACAAATAGGGTTAAGTAACTTGCCCAGGGTCACACAGCTACTACACACAGGGACACAAATCTGTCTGAGGTCAGATTTAAATTCAGGTGGATGAGGTTTCCTGACTTCAGATCCAGCACTCTATCCACTGTACCACCTAGCTGCTCAGTTGTAATCTAATGATTCATATTCTCTTTTTAAATCGAGGAACCATGTATTTAGAAATGAGTATAATCTTCAGTCTCATTAATTGTTATTTTTATATCCTTGGAAAGAATATTAATTTATGCATTTTTACGAATTGCACAACATTCCTCTGGAGGTTTTATATTTCTAACACTGTCAGCACTTGAATGTTTAGACATTTGGGTGAATTTGGGCCAGAAGTTTCCTATAAAACAGATCCCTGTGATGGGGAGGGAGGAAAGCAATTCTTTATCTCCCTCCCAACAATGGCCATGGTCTTGACTAGAAGAGCTACTTAACCAGGAAAAGGTACCTATTTAATACTTGAAATGTCAGTTGGACAGTTCAAAGAATGGAGACATTCCCTTCAAACAGATATTGAGAGAATCTCTTAAGGAAGCAGTTTTGGGAATTGGAACCTAAGGATGAGGATTGACTAAAGACTGGAAGCGGGGAACAGAAATTGTCTTGGGGATCTAGAATTAAGCCATGGAGATCAAGGACCATATCCTTTATAAAAAAAATAGAAAAGATTTTTTCCAACAGTTTTTTTTAAACTACCAGGGAAAGTGAAGTCTCTCTACTTGGACTATAATGCTACCATACTAGATGTGCTTTAAAGAAAACAGAAATAGTAGTAATGAGAACTAAGACAGGAAAAGCAGTTAGATATGACCAAGTGTACAGAGGAAAAAGTGGCACAGTTGTGATGACATTGAGAAATCAGATACCCGAAGAAAGGGAAGATATCAAAGGCATAGTAGAAATTCTGTTGGTCCTTATCAGTAACAAACAAAAAGCTAACCTAAAAATAACTACTGACCTACATACCTATTTTCCCATCTACATATACTTTTTATCAGAATAATAGGACTACCTATCTATCGAGGCCATCCATAATGAAGATATTAGCAGCAAATAAATAAATCTTTACAAGCATTATTATACAGCTGACCACATCTAAATGATGCATTAATTACTGAAAGATGTAAAGGACTCAAATTCTAATGTGCCTTTTGTTTTCTAAGCATAAAATGCTTTTGATTTGGTAGAGAAAAAAAAACCTTAAAGTCTCTCTTCCAAAAAGCTACCTCTTAAGCATATATCAAAATGATGCAAGGCTCTTTTAATATATAGCAACAAAGATAACTCACCTATGTCATAAGTCAAGGGACAGTGATGACATGACTGGATCAGAGGGATATGAACCTATGTATCAATCCAACCTCGCCCTCTCTCTGACCAGTCATGCCCACATACTCCACTTATGCAGCCATTGGCCTTGTTCAGATCTCAATCACTTCTCAGCCAGACAGCTACAAAATTCTGCTGGTTGATCTCCTACATCATCTTTCGCCACTCCAATAATCCTTCCTAAGAGGCCAAACTGATATGTTAAAGACAGATCATGTTACACCCCTCCTAAATAAACTTAACCTGCTTACTCCAGGATGAAATATTATTTGGTCTTTATCTTATCTCTATTTATTTCCATTTTATGTCTTTTATATGACCTAATAATTATTATGGTGTGGTAGTATACACATAATAATGTTATACATGTGTTCACATACATATATAATTTATAAACAAATAAGTATAAACAAATGAATTACAAGGGTGCTTGAGTTCCAATCCTAATCCCAATTAATATATCACAGAGAGCCCAGAATTTTTCTACATGCTAACAAATTCTTAATCGGGGGAAACTATTATAAGACTTTGTGCCACTGGATGAGGGCAGATGAAACAAGATTAGAGTTTTTGATTTGCTAAAGAAAAATCACACAGACTTCAGGTCTTTGAATAAAATCAGTAGTAAGGTAAGTGATGAATGAGTCAAGGCCTTTAGTGAAGTATTTCAGTTTCAGGTGCTGAAAATTCCCATTTCAGAGAATACTGCTCTTGGACAGAAGAGTTTCTCCCAGTCAGTTTCATTGCCAATGTCAGTCTTAATTTCAGTTTCAGTCTTAGTCTCAGTTTCTCTCTCTCTCTCTCTCTCTCTCTCTCTCGCTCTCGCTCTCGCTCTCGCTCTCGCTCTCGCTCTCGCTCTCTCGCTTTCTCTCTTTTACTGATGAGTTCTGAGATTGAAAAAAGTTTGGAGACCCTTGGTTTATTCCACCAATTAGTGCTTTGCAATAATATGCTCAAATACATTATAAGGATTGTGTGTTAATATTTTCAGAGAGGAGAGCAATGCACAAATTTTTTAAAAATCCTTATCTTCTTCAGTGGGCTGCACAGGATAATGAGACTATAGTACAGATAAAAGTGTTAGATACAACAAAAGATTAGCAAGACACACTATTTCTGAGACTTGCTAGGAGAAGAAAAGGAGTGGAGATCACTGGGTACATGAAGCAGTACATATTTTCACAGTGTTTATGTTATTATAAGGGGAGGGAATGGAACAGAGAGGAAGGTTATTCAGTCCTCTGATATTCCCAAAATTCAAAATCCTGAGAAACTTCTATGGATCTCAAAAGCAAAATTTATCTGTTTCTCATTACAATTAGCCTACTAATCAGCATTCTGCAGGGTAATGTGTGTCACTATACATTACTATTAGTAAATCAGTTTACATGCATAAATTCTCACATTATTTAAAAATATGCTAAATATTTCACTTATATGAACTAAGGAATGAAAGCAACTGACACATGCTTTCCTGCATAAAGCGTGAAAAGAAGGCTACACATGAATTCTCCCACAGGAAGACACAGCATCAAGGTGTGTATATATACAACAGACTACTTACCCAAGTCCTCTGAGATCAGGTGAGAGCTCCGTGCTCATATGCAACAGTCAGAAAGTGGATAAACTTGCTTCTGCTAACACAGCTTTTCTTTTCACTAGGATCATGCACAAGGGAGTTATTAGATGTAGTTTTGTGTTAGAAGTTGAAAGGAAGTCATCATGAGTAATTACATAACTGGGACCCAGGACTATTGCTGTGAATAGTTCTGCCCTATTTACAGTCCGTCTCTCTGGATCCCAGACTCTAGATTCTAGAATCTTGTATATTTGGGTTTATTCTATGGTAACACCAGGGAGGAACATAAGAGTGGGCGCTCTATTTAATGTTATTTCATGAGGCCGTGGGAAAACCTTTTTGCCTCTCCAAATATCTGAACATTTGCATGGATTATTGGAGGAGGTAGCATCTCATGACATTATTAGATAACCCTATCAAGAATTGTTGAAGCTCATTCCTGTTGAGGCTACCAACGACCTTCCTGTCACATGGTTCGAAACCTTGGTATCATTCTCAATTCTTTGCTCTCATTCATTTCTAATATCCAATCAATCACCAAGTTTTGCCAATTCTGCATCCATTACATCTTTTGTATCTCATCCCTTCTTTCCATGCACATGGATACTCCCTACCTTGTTCAGATTTTTATCACCTCTTCCTTGCTCTATTGTTATAAGTTCATTATTGGTCACCTTGACTTCAATCCTTCTGCTGTCCAATGTACTCTCTATTTAGGAGCCATATTGATACTCCTAAAACTCATCTGACCGCATGCCTTCTTTGCTCAAAATTCTACAGAAGTTGCCTGTTGACTGTATGATATGAAAACTCCTCTATTCAAAATTTTAAATAAATTAATATAAATCTTTAAACTTAAACAATCTGGCTCAGATTTATCATTCCAAATGCCTTTAATACTCAGCTCAGATCTCATTTTCCATAGGAGGAAGGCTTCTCTCTCTGAGATTGCTTTCCTTCTATGCTCTTTATATTGGCTGTCTAGATGTTTGTGTCCATATTGTTTCCCTGGTTAGAAGGGAAGCTCTTTGAAGACACAGACTACCTTATGCTAATTTTTGAATTTGCAGTGTGTAGCACAATTGTCTGTGACATAGCAAACACTCCATAAACACTTCTTGAGAGATTAAATATTGCTACTCATTCATACACATGCTATCATATAGTCAAACTAACTCAGTTTACTTCTCTTTTCCATCTCTTACCTCGAAACCTTTATAATTACCCTGTGCCTAAAAAGCACTACTTCCACAATTCTAACTCTGGGAATTTATAATTCTCCCTATCCCTTACTTTGTGCGTGTGTGTGTACACATATGTGAATACATAACTACAGAGAAGTACACACTCATATATACACATACCATGCAAACTCAACTATACATATACATGTAGTATACACATGTATACATGTTTATACACACATATAGACACATACATATATACATGCATACAATAGAATACCCTAAAAAAACTAGTTGAAATAATTAACAACTTTAGCAAAGTAGCAGCATACAAAAATAAACCCATATAAATTATCAACATTTCTATATATTAACAACTAAGTCTAGCAGCAAGATATAGAAAAAAAATTCCCTGGGAATTTGCCTGCCAAGAGAAACCTGTAACTATCTGAACACAATGACAAAACACTTTTGCACAAATAAGTCAGATCTAAACAATTGGAAAAGTATTAATTTCTCATGGGTAGGCTTAGCCAATATAATAAAATTGACAATTCTACCTAAAATAATTTACATATTCAGTGCCGTGCCAGTCAAACTAAACACACACACACACACACACACATATTATAGGGATAGAAAAATGGTTACTAAATTAACTAGAAGAACAAAAGGTTAAGAAAATAAAGATAATTAATGCAAGACAAAATGTTAAGGAAGGTCGCCTGCCCACAACAGATCTCAAACTGCATTATAAAATGGTAATCATCAAAAAAAAAATCTGGATTTGGGTACAGGCTAAGAAATAGAGTGGTAGATCAGTTGAATAAATTAGGTACATAAGACACAAATAGTAAATGACCACCGTAATCTAATATTTATTAAGCACACTGACCCACACTTTTGGGACAAGAACTCACCATTTGACAAAAACTTCTGGAAAAACTTCGAAACACTGTGGCAGTAAATAGGCATAAACCAACATCTTATACTTTATACCAACATAAGGTCAAAGTGGGTACATAATTAAGATATTAAGAGTGTATGTGAGTGTATGTGTTTTGGGGGGGCAATGCTGTGTTCTCTTTCACAACATGACTAGTCTGGAAATAAGTTTTTCATGATTGTACATGTGTAACCTATATCAAGTCATTTGCCATCTCAGAGAGGGAGTACAGAAGGGAAGGAGGGAGAGAACTTAAAATTTTTTTAAAAAAAATGAATGTTGAAATTGTTTTTACATGTAATTGGGAAAAAATTAAAATTATTTTTTAAAAAAGAGAAACATCTTTTGCCAAGTTTTATGACAGTGTGGTGTGGTGGCAGCCATGAGCACTTCCTTGTATGATAATCTCAATGCCAGGGTGAATGGCATTTATTTAACTAACTCCCTTTTGTCAGCAGTAATGAGCTAGAATTACTGATCCTCCTAATAGGTAATAGACATTTGATGAAAACCTTTCTAACTCTATCTAATGAAAGTCACCAGAAAGTCAGTGGCTCTAAATACAAAGCAAAACCTAAGCTTTATGTCCTGTGAGGTTCTCTGCAAAGCTCCCACAGAGTATATGCTCTCAAATAATCATTAATGATATAGTTTTTGAGTATTTTCATGCCTTTTCTCATTGGATTATGTCTGTCTCCAAAATCTGCTATTCTTCTACCATTAGGCTGTCTGAACTGATTCACAGTTCATTCAGAGTTGTTCAAATAATGTACGTTTCTTTTCAAATTTTCTCATCAGTTCCCTTCATTAGTTTCTTTTCATCAAGAATATAAGTATGCAACCTTTTGTAATATACTTTTTAATATTAGTGTTTGTTTCATACACAAATACATTTCCTAGGGCTCTTTCCATTATCCTAGTAGGATTATGGCTATGAGTTTCATTCAAACCACAACCTACATAATCTTTTTAAATTTATGGTAAGTTAATAAAATCTTGACTTATTTCTAACTTTAGTTCTGTGGCCAGCTCACTCATTATAACCATAAACAATAATACTAAAACGACTTTTATGCATTTGGGTCAAAGCATCATTTTCTTGGAATATATTCTAAATTTATCGCAATTATGACCTTAAGAGAGTTTGACTTTCTGACCTAAACTAGTTCAACTTCTGATTCTAAGAACAAGTTATACGAAAGTCCCAGTGTTGATTGTGTATAATTTACCACAGCTGAATAAATGGACTTTCATTACTTTGGATGAATATGTTTTTTACCTCTCCCCCATGCTAAGTAAGTTACTTCAGGATTCATTGTAACCACATTTGATAGCAAGATCCAAGAAGTTCAGCCAAGAGAAGGAGCTATTATGGTAACTTCCAAAATGTATGACAAGTAAACACCACCAGAAAAAGGAGGTAAACAGTATTGAAATTGCTCAACACAGAATTCAGTGAGTACACCTTAGGGAAGAAACTTTGTGTCCACTGAGGACTTATCCATTAAATTGACGTTCCTGGCTTTCTCAGGTTCCTAGAGGGTTTTCTCTACTCACAGTTCCTACTCAGAGAAACAGAGTTTCAGCTCTGCAATGAGCAATCCTAACTGCCATTCTCTTACTAGATTAGTTATCTCAGTGGTCTTCAAACAAAGTTGCATGATACTAAATGGACCAGTTTCTATAGGGACAATTTTTGGAAGTAGCAAAGTTAGTAGGTTATATATGCTTCAATTCTTGAAAATTTCAATCTTCTTAGATGGATTGATCCTTTCCTCAATATGGGTGGTCTCTCCAATGGCACAGATTGCAACTCAATCACTCCCCTTCATCTTGGGTAACTTTTGTCTATGACTTTCAATATATCTACCACAGGATAATGGGAGGAAAGGAGAAAGTATGAGCCAAAGAAGGAAATCATATAAGTAATTAGAAAAGATTTGGACCAAACAGAATGGGGATGAATGTGGTAGAACTTGGGAGAAATCTGAAATGTAACAATCTTTGGTTCCATATTCAAAGATAAATTCAATTTCTAGGTTGGAGATGGGTGGAACTTGGGAGAAACAGGAAAAACTGAAATGTGACAATCTTTGGCTCCATATTCTAGCATAAATTCAATTTTTGTGTTGAAGGTATAAAAACAAGGATAGTTCAGATGGACATGAATAAGATGAAGGAAGATTGATGAGTTTTCAAAAAGGATTAAGAAGTAGAACTTGGAAATCTAGACTGTAGGAGGAAAAAGAGAAAGTAGTTGAAAGACAAAGTAAGGGAAGTAAGAAAACTTGAGTGGAATAATTTTAATGTAAAGCAAATTGACATTAGATTGATGAGTGGGAAAATTGATGAAATACATTGGTATAAGGCTGAAAGGGAGGTAAGTAGTTGAGAAGAATGCTCTGGATATAGTTTACCAGAATTTTAGCAAATCTTTTGATGAAGTATTTCATATTTTTTATCAGATGATGGAGAGATAAGGATTAGATGATAATACAATTATATGGATTCCAAACAGCTTAGATGGTCCTATTCAATGAGTAGTTACTAATGATTCATTGTAATGAAGAAAAGCAAACAAACAAACAAAAACACAACTTCACAATTACAAAATTGGAAGATAGTTAGACAGCAATGCTGACCCTTAGACAAGGTGAAATTTCTAAAGAGGAATTATTTTGTCTCCTTTGCTCACCTCTGACATACACATTTCTGGATCTTTCACACTCTCCTATTTTTTCCTGAGTTCCTCTTTATTTGGATGATATTCATCTGTCTTGACTCATTCCAAGAAATTAACTCTTCCCCCTTCCTTTTCCCTATTTCCATTTGTTTTATATTATTTTGGAAGTTAATTCATAAAAATACTCTTTTTATACTTACTTTGAACCTACATACTCTAGTCTAGAGTTAAAAGTGAATAAAGCAAATTTAATTAATTTAGTTTTTCATACAAATTTTATTGTTTTTTAAGTTTCTTTTGTTTGCTGAATTTACATTTCATATGCCGTTTTCATTTCTAGCTTCATCAGAAGGAACAACTCATAATTTTCTTTTGGCTAAAATTTCTTATTTTTCTCATTTATGGTAAAATTAGACTTTGTAGAATATGATATTTAGTGTTAGGTGTAGCAAAACTAATTTTTTTTCTTTTCAGAACATAATACTTCAGTTTTTTTTTCATTTTTCCCCTCTTTTTTATGAAAGAGAAATACTCTTATGTAACTTGGATTTTCCTTTTCATTTTTGATGAACTTCTTCCTGGCTATGAGATTTGTGGTTTAGTGTTAAAGTTCCAAGGTTTGATTAACTATTACTTCTGAATAAGTTAAACTTGATATTTCCCCATAAACATTATTTTGACTGTATGGCCCTGTATCTTCCTGTTTTTTAATATTTGTAGACATTTTTGTGTTATGATTTCTCATAGCCTGATATTCAGACATTTTATTTAAATTTAATTAATTATATAATTATGTTTTGTTGTGACATCGATAATCCTCATGTTGTTTCTATACAAGCTACCTTTAAGGTCAATTGCTAGGGATTACAGAGATCTCGGTAATTCTTCCACTCCTCCTTCAATTTTGTTTTGTCAATCTTCCTTCCATAACTACAAATTTACTGGGGTTTTTTTTTCCAGAGATGATGTCGTGGAGTGCATCTGTTATTTTTTCCTAAACGATCTTTTCTCTTAGTTGTCTTTTTTTGAGTTCTTTGAGAACTCTAATGTCTATCCTATTTTTTTCTCTATTTCACTTTTTAATTTTTAAAATTTCTTTGCTGGTCTATTCCACAGATTCTTGAAGTTGCTCTATTATTGTTTCTGTACTGGAGTTCTCACAGTCACTGAGGTATTTTTTTCTCTCATCTGGGGTTAGACATATATACATATATATATATAAAACAAAATAGTACTTATTCATTTTCTGGTGCTTTGATTTAGTTATTTGGTTGCTTTCTAAGTGACTCCTGATTTTTCTATGAAGCTTTATCTTGTGCTGATTTCTATCTAATGCTCTTTTTATAATTTGTTATTATTCTTTTACTCTATTTGGAAATTTTACTCTATTTGGAATAATTCTGCCTATTTTGAGATAACAAATCTCTCACTATTTGTGAATCTATATCATTCTATTTGGCACTGATAAAAAACAATACAAAACTATTTCAGTAGAGAATGAAGGTTTTCAACATGGTCAGGTATGCAAAGTGTAAACACACCATCCAATTCACCAGTTAAGAAACTAAAAAGTAAACTTCGTCAGAAGGAGAGAAAAGTGCAAACAGAGGACAAATGAGGACAGCTTAAGTTTTGTCGACCTATTTTGGTTGGCTTCATTTTCCAACTTCATAAAACAAGCTGCGGTGAGATCATGAGGAAAAAAATCTAACTGGCATATTACTGTGAATTAAACGTCACACAGAAAGGTTTTATGCATCAAGACAGCATTAGTAGCTTTCTCGCGGTGCATACTGACTGATCGATTTGAACAGGGGTAAGTGGCTCTATAAATATACCAGGCAACTTGGTTGAGGGAAGAAATTCACATGGGTCCTTCATAACTTTGACAATGAAGTCCCTAAGCTTCACCTTTAAGCAATGTATAAACTACTTCTTGCTTGTACCCACATTTGCTGTTGTTATTTTCCATCCAATTCATACTATATCTTTCCTTCAAAAATGTTAAAAGAATGAAATACCCTTTAAAAATAACAGGAACAGAAGGGTTTATAAGAAGAGTATTTCCTGGGCAAAAAAATATATAATATGCCACAAGTAGAAAAAAACATATTAGTACCTCTCTCAGAATGTAATAACCCTCCCTTTCCAACACTACTACTTTTAATCCTAGTCATATATGCATAACAGGAAGACAGATGGAGTTCCTTTGGAATAAAATTGTTCCTTTTGGGTGAGACCTTCTATATTCTTGGCTTAGCTCAGCCATAAATTGCCAGCTGGGTTTCCCGTATTTGACTTACTGTACTTATTCCTCCCCAGTGGAGACTGCCTATTTGGGGGCATCCTTAGAGTATCCTTAGCATCCTCCTACAAATTCCCCTTCTTTATCACTCATTGGCTGAAGAATGAATTCCTGCAACTTGACCAGTAACTATGAGCTAATGTGAAATTTACAAGTAATGGTGTTGATGGCTAGGAGACTGTATCTCCGGTGGTCATTCCTTGCCACCAGGACTCCAATCCCCTTGAAATAAGATGGAGTACATCACTATGTTTTTATGATAGCTGAACAGGCCTTATAAATACAGACTCACAATAATACTACTTTACTATGAACATATTATTTCCTAACAATGGTTCATCTAAGTTATAAATTTGATTATTGTCCAAGACAAAATTTGGTGGTTCTTCCAAGGGAATTTGGCATGTGTTGTTGTAGTTACATTATTTTTCTCTAAGGGAAAAGGAAATGTTCAGTTGTCTTCAGACTCTATCTTCAAATAGGCAATAAAATGATTGTAAAATAATTAGAAGAAAAGTGTCTACTGTATAATTAAGAATCAAGATTTAGACAGACTGGCTATTAGATTATAATTCTTTGAGAGAAGGAACCAATCTTGCAGATATGCAGGGGTGCATATCTGCATATCTGTGATCTCAGCCTCCTGGAGAACTTCTACCTAAGCAGATTACAACCAACCTAGAACTTAATAGAAAAGTGCAAGGGAATCACTGGAGGTATACTTAAAAAAGAGATTTTAAACTGAAGTCCATGAATAGATTTCAAGGGATCCATCAGCTTGGGAAGAAAAAATTTATATATTTTCATTAACCTCTAATTGAGATTTATCATTTCCCTCAATTATTAAAAAAAAAAACCATTATGACAAAGAGTCCATAGGCTTCACCCAACTGCCAAAGAGGTCCATAACACAGAAATACTAAGAACTCTTTACTTAGAGAGTCAAATGACTTGCCCAGGGTCACACAGTTATGAAAGATGAGAAACTGAATTTAAAACCAACTCTTCTGAACTCCAAACACTATTCACTGTCATATTTTCTATGTATATGTGAACCCAGACATATATATGCAGCAGCTCTAACACACGTAACTGAAGAAACACATGTATAGCAGCCCCAACATACATACTTATATACACAGATAACTGAAGACACACATTAGAAAACCAAAAACCAGACATTTATAATAATATTCACTGCACATAGTAGGTGCACAGATTAATACATGCTTATGAAGTGAAAAATAATAATAGCATGGCATAATAGAGAGCTGGCTTCAGAGTTAACACGATCTGGGTTCAAGTCCCACCTTTGATACATGCTAGCTGTGTGATCTTGGGCAAGTAAGTGACTTATCTTGGCCTGCTTTGGGGGATTCCTCGCTCTGGAGTAGTCTTTATCAGTGGCATAAAGCTCAAATAGAAACTCGGACCAATAAACCATACCTAAGGATCCCTGCAGGATTTTTAAAAAGCCACAAAATTATCTCTTCTATCGTATTTTTATTTAAATAGCTAACTTTTCCCCAATTATATTTTAATTTGGTTTGGGCAGTGGTCAGGAGTTCTGCATCCCAGTAGGCCAGAGGGCTACATGTTTAACATCTCTACACTGTATTACTGAATCAGAAATAGTGCTCTTATCCCTATAGGATGAAAAAAAACTTACAGAAAATTTTAAAGATCATCTACTCCTTTTAGAGATGCTAATTAACGAATGAGTATAGGTTAACAGTTATTCCATTTAAAGTTCCTACTATGAACTGGAATACTAGAAAGAGAACTCTGCCTTTATTTGACAGGGTCAAAAAAAGGGGGGGGGGGCTTACAGACTAAGAAAATTTTAAAGTAATTTTTTCTAGAAACATTTCCTGGAACATATTCTCCTAAATGAATATTAGAACTGGATTTCTATGTTAAAAGGTATTCATAAATAAAATCTCACTCTTCCCAAATAGCAAAGCTAACAGCAGACAAGCCACCACTAAGCAGAGGTCTGAATGGTCCTCCCTGTGACTGCGGGCCTAGGGCTCTTGTGAACCTCAGCTCTCCCCCACATCCAAGAGGAAAAGGGAGAAGACCTCTGTGCTTCCTTGAACTTTTACTGTAGGCTAGCTCTGTGGAGCAGCAAAGCGAGAGGTAGACTTTTATCTTGAGAATCTGCAATCCCAAGTCTCAAAGTCAAAGCAAAGTAAAGTAATACACTAGGGCTTTAAATAAAGTTCAGACAGAACACCATTCTCTCATTTGAGTTTACTCCAAATTGCCTCTGTCCAGATGGCTTCTTAAAGGAAAAGGGGAGGGGGGTAGAGAGGGAAGGGGAAAGGGGTATATATGTAGTCCTTGCTTCCTTTTATGCTGGCTGGTCCTTGATTCCTGCTAATGATGCACAGCTGTACTGACTCCCCAGCCACCTCCACCCTTCCTCTACTCCACCTAATTTCCCCCTTTCCTACTTAATCCATGCCTGGTATGGCTTACAAGAGGAAAAATAGTCTTTTTAGTTCCACACTAGGAACTCACCTTGAGCAAAGTGGCATGCTTCATCAGTACAACATGGAAGCTAAACTGTGACTTTGGATCTTTCAGAACCAGCAATTCAACACATGGCATTGACCTGAATGAGTTTGAACGTGTCTATTTGTACAGGATCTCGCTCTCTCTCTCTCTCTCAATCTCTCTCTCTCTCTCTCTGTGTCTCTCTCCCTCTCTTCTTCTCTTCCTCTCTCCCTCTCTCTCTCTTCCTTTTCCCTCTTCTCTCCCCCTTTCTCCTCCCTCTTTTCTCCCCTCCAACCCCCCTGTCATCCCTTCTTCTCTGTTCCCTACCACTGCCCTCTCTGTTGTCTGTCTCTCTTGTTCTTAATCCTTTGCATATTTTGAGCTCTGTATTGCTTGCTAGACTGAATACATAAAACATATTTAGTGCCTACTTTCCCTGTGACCAAATGTTCTGAGGGCACACCAACCATATATGTATTCAGGGTAGCATTTTCCTAGGAGACATTGTTTTGTTAAATCTATTATAGCTATTTACACTTATTTTGCCTCTAAGAAGGGTCAGTTCAAATTAAAACAGGAAAGGAATCCTTGGAGAAATCTTTGGAGAACCAGAGTTGGAAGGGTCCTTGGAAGGTCATCTAATCTAGGCTTGTAGTCAAAATTTAAAGGAAATTAAAAAAAAATTCCTTCAGTTAGCCAGCTGGCTACTCACCTGCCCTCATTCCACACCCATCTATTGGGAATAGAGAGCATAGCCAAGAATAAATAACATGTCTGATGCCAGGTGAGGATTTTAAAAAATTAATTCTGTTACAACTCTCAGCACTCCAGGAGGTGGGAGGGTAAGCAAGTAAGTCAACAAACATTTATATATGTCTGTGTATGTTTGTGTGTGTATATATATATGTGTATGTATATAATATAAAACCTATATACACTATATATGGCCTATACACATACTATACATACACATGCATACATACACATGTAAATGTGTATGTATGCATATATGTGTATACACATGTGTGTGCACATATGTGTATATTTGTATGTATATACATGTATGTGTATGCATGTATAAATGTGTGTGTGTTTGTTCGTCCTTCCTTTGCCAAAGAAGACCATGCCAACAGAGAAATAATGGCGTGACTTGCTCTTGACTTTGTTTTGTGTGAGGGAGGACTTTGTAAGGTCACCATCCTCACTTTCTCCTCCTGAACCATCTGGATCCAGTGACCAGATATTCATCAGAATGACTGGAGATGACCCAGGATGAGGCAATTGGGGTTAAGTGACTTTCCCAAGGTCACACAGCTAGGGAGTGTCAAGTGGAACTCAGGTCCTCCTGACTCCTGCACTGGTGCTCTATCCACTGCACCACCTAGCTGTTAGGAGTAGAATGAGATATATTTGCAGACATCCTCAATGTCTCAGTTTGTTTAGTTTGCCTACATGAAACACCATGAAGTATGCTAGGTGCAGGGGATACAAAGAAAGGCAAAAAGAATCCTTTCCCTCAAGGTACTCACAATGTAATGGGGAAGACCACATGCAAAAAACTATTTCAGCCAACATATACAGAGAACAAATCGGAAATAATCTGAAGCAAGGCACTAGTATTAAAAGGGATAGGGAAAAGCTTATTAAGGTAGGATTTAGATGAGACTTGAAGGAATCCAGGGAAGCCAAAAAGCAGAGAAGAGGAAGAGAATGCCGATTTTAGGGGATGAGTGAAAATACCTGGAGTTGGGAGATGACTTGTTTTGTACAAAGAATAACAAGGATACTAGTGTAACAGGGTCAGAGAATATGTAGAAAGGGACAATAAGGTGAAAGTAAACTGCTAAGGTAGGAAGAGGCTTCAAGTCAGAGAAGATTTTAGATTTGATCTTGGAAGTAATAGGGAGCCAAATGAGTTTATAGACTACAGACAGCTCTGGGCTGAATGGAAGAAGGATGAAATAAAGTGGGGAGACACTTGAGGCAGAAAACCAACCAGAAAGCTATCGAACAATATAGAAGAGAACTGATGAAGGTGTGGACCGAGATGGTGGCAAAGTCAGAAAGAAGAGAGAGTCAGAGTTCTATGGATATCATCTAACAACAGCCATGTTCATGCTGAAGCCACTTGCTACAGCTGCTCCCCTGCTCCTTTTCTTCTCTCTACAACTAAGATATGAAGACATATAAGCTCTTTGAGGGTAGGGATTGTTCAACTTTTTTTTATCGTATTCCCGTCTCTGCTACAATGTAGGTCACTAGTAGATGTTCAACAAATGTGTTGAATGGAATAGAATGACAAAAAGGAAACTGGCAGTTCAGACTAACTCATACTCCTAATGATTCCACCACGGGTTCATGGGAAATAGTCACATATTATATGCAAGCTCGGTTTCAGGTTTACCTACTTGACCACTCTCCAAACTCTAGATGTTTGACTGCTTCTAGTTCACATTATAAAGTGGCTTCTTATTTGTTTGTTTATTTTAGGAGGGGGGCAATTCTTCCTTTCACCAAGGCATCTAGGATTTTCTGGAGTCCCTTCTTCTGCTCTCCTGCAAAGCGGAAAACAAACTGATAGGCACCAACCAGTTAGCGTCCCTTTTTCTAATCTGCCTTGGTATTGTAGAAAGAGTTCTGGTGTTACTGGACCTGGGGTTTCAAATCCCACCTCTTCGGGGCTCTGTTTCCTCAGTTACAAAATGAGAAGCTGTAGTAGATGTCCACTGAGTTTCCTTATGGCTTTAGATCTTGAATTCTATGATCCTATAAGAGGTCAGGGGAGGGACTTGTTCCCTGATCAATTACTTTCTCCTCTTTGGGTAGCTAGATGGTGCAGTGAATAAAGCAGCAGTGCAAGAGTCAGGAGGACCTGAGTTTCAATCTCACCTCAGACATGTGACACTCCCTAGCTGTGTGACCTTGGGCAAGTCACTTAACCCCAATTGCCTCATCCTGGATCATCTCCAGTCATCCTGAGGAATATCTGATCCCTGGATTCAGATGGCTCTGGAGGAGAAGTGAGGCTGGTGACCTGTACAGCCCTCCCTCACTCAAAAGTCAAGTGCAAGTCATGTCATTATTCCTTTGATGGCATGGTCTTCTTCGGCAATGAAGGACGAACACACACACATTCTCCCCATCCCAAATTGGGGAAGTCACAAAAGGGAGCAGGCAGGGGTAATAGAAGGGTATTTCAACCAATGGGAATGGGAGAACAAGGAAGGGATTTTTGGATGGGGAGCAGGTTAAGTAAAAGGAGGTCAAGGTAGTGGTAGAAGCAAAATAGAGAAGTCAGGAGGGATAGAACATAAGAGATATACACAAACATAAAATAAAGGTCAGAAGTAGTATTTGAGAAAAAAGCAGGGGTATTAATCATGATCTTTGACAAAGTTAAATCTAAAATAGATTTAATCATAAGAGAAAAAATAGAGAAACTATATTATATGTCAGCCATATTAATCAATATTATTTTAGATTAAGATAACTAGACATTGTAAGATGGAATATTGCTGTGGTGTAGTAAATAATGAATTGGTGGACTTAGGAAAATATGGAACGACTTGGACTTATGAAAGAAGTGTTTATCCACCCTCAGAGAAACAGAGGACAAATGAGTGTAGTACAGTCTCAACATGGTTGCATATGAATGTATGTCTATATATGAGTCTGATTATAGATATCTAAGTATGTGCATGTGCAAGTATGTGTATATATGTATATGTACTAGATATTTGTGTGGATATGTGTATATATGTATGTATATGTATATGTGTGTGTGCATATCCATGCTTAATTGTATCTTCTAGAGAGTGAAAATGGGGGCCTGGAGGAAGAGGGAATAAAAGAGAAAATTTAAAATTTCCTAGAAGAGAACAAAAAGAACAAAAGAAAACTTACATGGAAACGAAGAAAAGATGGACAGCTCTGAGCACAATTGGCAATATTTATTCTATTTATCATATAGGCTTTCTCGAAATGGAAATGCATTGCTGTATATTTTGAATCTTCTCTCATGTTTGCTGTGCACATGGTAATGTTTTGTTTCTTTTTTCTTTTATTATTTTTTCTTTTGTGTTTTATTCGATATTTTAAGTCTATTATGTTTATTTTACTTCTCTTATTGTGTATTTAAATTATTGTATTTAAGTGTAAAATAAATAAATGAGAAAGGGAGAGTCAGGCAGGCAACATAGATGCTCGATTTTAATGTGTTCAAACAAAAAAATGCAAAGTACATCAGGAGAGGTAGAGGTTAACTAAGAGAATATCTTTACATTATTATTGCTGTTAAATTATCACGATAACAAATCATAAAACTAAATGTATAAATAACATTGATAAATTATTAAATAATCAGACATTACAATATCTCTTTGCTGGCAATGTACCCAGACAAAGTGCTAACATTATCTGCTGAGTGAATAAACTATCTGCACTGGGATTAGAGGAAACTTCTCCCCAGAAATTTCATATCCACTTGGTTACCACAGTGTCTAAATCACATGATTAGAAAGTCCTTCCTGAAGGTTACACCATCTCCACTCATACCATTATAGCAACCTCTCCAGGGCTATCTCCCTGTTGTGAAGTATAAAACAGATTTCCCTAATAGAATTTGAAGGGCATCTGGTGGTTGGCTGACTAAAGATCTTCCACAACCCTGTGGCACAAAAGATGAGCCTGCCAGGTCTGAATAGGTAGGCAAAGTTGATGTAGAAAAAAGATTGTAGTGTGAGCCTTGGACATTTAAGGGAGGAGAACATAGAAAGAGGTGATTTCTTTCTCTTTCCTCTCCTTTTTCTCCATCTTCATAATGTCCTCTTACAGAGAAACTACTTGCCTCACGGGGGACAATGCATCTAATAGAGAGCAGAGAGAAACCACAGACACAGAGAGGAAGGTCAAGAAACAGCTTCAGAGAACATGACCTTTGCTAGTATAGAAGGATGATGACTGGATTTAGGAGAGAACAAACCCTGGCAATCAAGATGGAAACTGCAGAGAGGAGACCCAGGCAGTTCAGCTCATCAACCTATTTAATAGGAATGTTGTGCCGACAGAAATAATTAACGATGATGACTAGCATTTATATAACGCCTACTATGCGTTAGATACCATGTTACGTATTTTACAAATATGAACACATTTGATCCTCAGAGGAAGGAAAAATTATTTTCCTACTTTATAGTTGAGGAAACCGAGGCAAAGTTAAATGAATTACCCAGGGTCACACAGCTTCTAAGTGTATGAAGTCGGGTTTGAACTCATATTTCCCTGACTCCAGATCTAACACTCTATCCACTAAGCCACTTAGCTTCCCCTGTGAAATTCTGCCCCTGTAGTGTCCAAGACATAAACTACATTGTCTCCATGGGTCCTCTATATGTATATTCCACCACCATTATCCTTTAGGTTTGTGTCTTTTTTCCCTACTGATTCTATGTATATTTGTGGGAGAGTCAACATCTAGGTACATGGGAAAAATGGGTCGTTCCTGGTCTTCTAACACCTTACTCTTTGTTTTGAGAAATTATGTCCACTTGATGACTATTAAAGATAAACATGCTGGTGGACATTTGTGAGCCATAGTTTTAGGACTGTGAACCCACCGAGAACCTTGCTTTTCAGGTTGTAGTTGCCTTCCTGGGGGGGCAAAACTTCAAATCTGTGATTACTAAGTGAGAAGGTGTAACCCTGGTGAAGTCACTATAATCTTATGACTAGAAAGAAAGGAACCTATAGCAAGAAATCTCTTATGATGTGATTTTAGAAACTGTGATAAGCCGCTGGACATGGAATTTCTGGGGAAATTGTTGTTTAGTCATTTCATTCATGATATTGGAGTGGTTTGCCATTTATTTCTCCAGATCATTTCATAGATGAGGAAACTGAAGCAGAGTTAAGTGACTTACCCAGGGTCATACAGCTAGTAAGTGTCTGAGATGAGATTTGAACTCTGGAAGATGAGTCTTCTTGATTCCACGCCTGGCACTCTATCCACTGCACCACCCAGCTGTCCTAATCCCAGCGTGTTGAAAGCTATCCTTTCAGTCAAAATAGATAGCACTTTCTTTAGGTAGATTGCCAACAAAAAAATAATACAATGTCCAATTATTTAATAACTTGCTCTGTAAAGATATTGTTAGCTTATATCTCTCTTGATACAGTTTAAGTATATTTCTGAGACATGTCTGGTTAATTTAGAATAAGAGCAATGAGCTATTTCTGACAGTAAATATCTTGCAAATTCATTATAATTAGAAACAGCAAACCTTTAAAGGTTCAAAGAAGAGGTGAGCTGAATCCATATGTAGTCCAAAAGCTTCAACTCAGGTCAAGGCAAGGTTGAGTTGAGGGCTGATGTTTTCTGAGTTGGGTTGCCAAGCCCTGATTTACTAAAATTGATGAGTAGAGCAGAATTAGTAACATGACATTTGATCTGCAAGAGAGTAGGATTCTCAGGCTTGTTTTCTTCTTATTTATTCTTTGAAAAGACTGATGTAAAAAGAAAAAAAAAACAAAAACAAGTTTGAAGTAACTGTAAAGTATGGCAGAGAGAATATATTAATATCTATCTAATCCTACGGTCTATGAGGACAAGTAAGCTATTTCTGAAATAAATTGTTTACCCAAGTAGACAGCATGGACTTGTCTAGGAATACTGAGTATTATACTGGAAGATGGCATTTACTTATTTTAAGAATACTATGGTGATGTGTTGCCTTCTTAAATCAGAAAAAGAAAGAAATGTCTTGCTTCATAGGAAGAGTACAGCTGTTGTTAACATGAGGCTGGCACAAAGGAAGTACTTAATAAATCCATATTGATTAACTTGTTTACCACTTGGAAAAATTTGAGATTTATATATGGTACCTATATGAAATACTAGTCTCTCTTGTCAGGCTCTATATTTCCTCATTATTTCCTATGTTCATTATGGGGTTTTTTTGTTTGTTTGTTTGTTTTTTGTGGTTGGTACCTGTTCAAATTCATAGCTCCAAACACTGACCAATGACTCTGGATGATTCATTAAATCAGAGCAAAAGACATTTAATTAAAACAGTATGCAAGGTAAATAGCATGAAATTAATTCAAGTCCCTAATTAATCCCTCTGTCTCCCCAACACAGCAGGAGAGGAACACAGATCACTTATGGCAAGGTGTTGGAGATTAATGCCTATAACAGACTACTTAGTGACTTCCTTTTAAGTCTTAGTGTATCAATGAGTAAGCATTGATCCCTCTAAACTTCAGGATGTCTGGGTGAGGTGGGACACTATGTATTCCTTCTGCCTGGTTCTCAAAACCCTTAATATAGTTTACGTAACTGCCATTGCATCCCATATCTCAAGTCTATCTTCTTAAATTCATCTGTATCTGCCTGTATCTTCTCACTATCATGAGATCCTGGCAACCTCTTTGAAACTGCCCATGAGAGAGGTGTTTTCTATTCAACTAGAGGGTTAACTAGAAGACATCATTAGTCTGTGGATTCCTACATCCTTCTAGGAAAAGTAGTTCAGGGAATCTTTCTCAGTGACTGAAGCACTTCAACTTCAAGCATTGTTGAGGCATGAAACCTATCCATGAGCACAACCCTCTGCAAAGGTGTTGAGCATTAGCTAGGCACCCTGTCTCCCTCTCCTCTGCAAGCCTGGCAGAGAGAATGAGGACTCAAAGGAAAGGAAGGATAGGTTTCTTTCTCCTTTTTCAATTACATTTATCCCCAACCAAATTTCTGTTCTTAATCAATTGCAGAATATAGTGGAAGAATTCTAGCAGTTCTAATTCATTTGTCCTTTTTGTTCAAGGTCCACTTTCTAGGAAATTTATTTCTAGTAGGAAATTTCTTTTAATCAAGGGAAGAATTTTTTAATTTTTAAAATCAATTTCTATTGCTATCTTTTGTTCTTGTATCATTTTCATTTTTCCTTGTATTCCTCCTCTTTATTTTTAGCTTTTAAACTTCCCCATTATTTCCTTTGATTTTCCCTGAATTTTTTTTAATTACACAAGAGGATTAAGGAAAAATCAAGATGCAAAATCAGACAATTTTGTGTAAATTGTTATTAATATGGTATTTTATACATTTCTTCACAACAAACCTATGGAATAGGTAGTACAAGCATTATTGTTTCCATTTAACATATAAGGAAATTAAAATTTAGAGAGGAAAAGTGATTTGCCTGCAGCAAGGCTTCTAATAAGGCTTCTAATTATTACCTAATAAATTATTCATTTTAAGTATTAATCTAAGTATTAATAGTAAGTATTAGAAACTAGATCTTCTTATACTCTTAGAAGATTTCTAAGATAACCTAAGGGTGTGAATTGTCCTATGAAAAGAAGTGACCCTGGGAGTATATGTACCAGGAGCCTCTGTTTCTGTTAAAGGTGACAACCCCAATAGTTTAAGATACCCTGTTTATCCTGGAAAACTACAGCAGATGCAGCATCTATGTCTTATACTACTTGTGCTTTTCTTTTACTTGATTTTCTTTATGCACCTAGGAGAGAAATAGAATTCATACACACTCTGAAAGGTGATATTTTCAACTCCCTCTTCCTCATTCTTTTACTAGGAAACTAGCACAAAGTTGTTTCTCTCATTGTTTAGGGATAACACTGAGGAATTTAGGGTATCTCGTTCCAATATTCTAATACTATCACTCAAAATTCCCTATCTCATGGATTCCTCCCAACATTATCACTAGTTAGCATTCCCTCAGCATCACTTGTCCTGTGATTATTGCCCCAACACGATGGTGGTCAGTTGATCTCCTTAATATCGATTAACTTTCATTAGTTGTTTACTAAGGGATATTTATTGAGAAGATATAGCATGACCCAAAGCACAAAAACTTACCGCTAGACCAGGCTATATTTTCTCCGTGTAGCCACTTGGTACCTGGAGGAATAAGATCAAACTTAAAGAGGTTACTATAAAATGTTTTCCTATGTATAGCCTATGTCAGATTGCATGCAATCATGGGAAGGGAAGAGGGGAGAGAGAGGGGAATTAGAACTCAACATCTTATAAAAGCAAATGTTGAAAACTAAAAAATAAATAAATATTAAAAAAATAGATAAAAGGCAGAATTTAAAGAAAATTTTTTTCCCCATCAAGTTTACTTCTGGCTGGAGCATGACTCCAAAGAATGCCATTTCACTTCCTTACTTGGAAGACCCAATATCTCAGCCGCTGGGCTGATTCATTGCAGCCATCAGCAGATATTTTGGTGCTACTAACCTCACAATCTAGTCCATTCCCTCTTGGATATTAATTCACCTGAGATCAGGAAAGAATAGACACAAAAAGGACAAAATAAACTGAGGCAACTATGAAATATAGGCTACATGGAGGTCCATATGGGGAGATAAGACAGCCAAAGGTAGCATCTGCTACTTCTCTCCACACTGGATACCTATGGTATTTCTTGTTTCAATTGCCGCCAAAGAAGAGAGAGTGATTCCATCTATTTGTGACTTTTTTATGCATTCTCAATTTCAATTCAACAATCAATTAAAATGATTTTCATCATTGCCCAGTAAACTTATATGAAACAGAATAGATACCCTTAGTCTGAAGCAGGGAACAGACTCCTCCATCACCATCATTAGGGATTTCTAATGCTTTCAAGATATTTTATTTAACTCTCTCCTTCGGGCACTCATTTTTAGTCCATTTACATTCATAAACTTGAGCACAAGGTATAGGAAATAACCATGGTTCATTTGCATTTTGAAGGTGGACCCAAAAAGTCAATTTCAGGCTGAATTAAAACCACAGATTTATTACCGCCCCTTCTGAAACTTTCTCCTCTCTCTATCCTTCCAAATTCCATTACTAGGACAGTGGTCATGCAAAAGACGTAAACAGAAAAGCATTAGAAAATATTTGGCAGTATCAATGGACATAACTCCTGATTAAAGTCACCAAAGCTACCAAAGTTTTAGACTAAGCTTGGGGACTTCACCACACACACACACACACACACATACACACATATATGTTATACCACCATTTAATTATATAAAACTTGGGCTAATTTCCAGTTTCCTTGTTTCCACTCATGGCAGCACCTCATGCCTCGTTAATGAAAATATTTTCCCATTCTTCCATTGATCATATGGCTATTTACCATTTTTCTTGGAGGCCAGTATCACATGGTTATGGTGGTTTCTTTGTCCCACTATTCTCCTCTATGGAAGTTTGTCACTCTCCCAGGCCATCAACAATTGAGAGATGTTGAGGCATAGATACCTGAAGTCCTCTATAGGTTTTGAATTTTCTCCTTTATCTTGACCTCTTTAAGGGGACCAGCACTTGATTTATGTTTGAATTATCTAATTCCTTTACTAAAGAATGTTGACTTTTTGCTCATTAGAATTAGTATCAAAGTTGGTATTTCAGATCTCATAAATTTTCTGAATTCTTGAACCTTCGATGAAAAAAATAGCTCCAAATGTTTGAGTATATATTTATCATAGAAACTGAAGGAAAAGGGAGATAATTTATATATTAAAAGATGCTAATTATATTCAAACCTGTCTTTCCTTTCAAAATTTAGCTTTTATGTATAAGGGACTTTGGTATAAGGGAAGAAGAAACAGACAGCTGTTGCAGCCCTAACTCATTCATTATGACTTCCCAAAGCAAAAATATAAATTACCACTTCCAATATATTCCAAGGAATTAATTTCATATTTATGAGAATTTGGCTCAACAAGTAGAATACTGAGGAACCATGTTGATTAGGGAACTGAAACCATTTAAATAAATAACAAAGATGGGTTATATGTTAGTAGAAGTTGTAGTGTCTGAGAATTATTGCTAGAGCACATGAAATTAATAAAATTCCAGAAACCTATTGAATTTTAGAAGTATGCATGAAGTAAAGAGTAAAAAAATAGATATCTTCTGGGGAAAATGGCTGTTTTGTTCTTAATAAGCTGTCAACAAGTTTTATAATACAAAGACTGGGATGTGACCAAACCCTGCCCCACTTTCTCCATGTTGAATATTCTTTTCAGGAGTGAAAGCTGAATGAGTTAGGAGAAAACAAATGATGCTTTCTTTTAAAATTCCCTTTAGTATTTGGCCTTACTGTCCTATACATTGCTACCTTCATGTTATGAGAGCTCTCTCAAAGAGATCATGTTATATAAAGATTGAATCTAGATTGATATTTGTTCAAATTTCCATTAGCTTTTTAAACTTCTATGTTTATTGCTTCAATTAAGAAGCATGTTTCCTTTCCCTTTCACTTTATCTCCCACTAACAATAAAAAAAAGAAAACCCTCAAAACAAATGTTCACCTCAATAGTTGTAATTACTTATATTTGAAAGTATTTCATGTATTACATCACTAATACTCCTATTCCTTAGATATAGAAACTGTTGTTACTGATTATAGAGACATTTCAACACGGTGAAAAGACAGTTGAACTAGGAGTCAAAATAGCCACTCAATAGCCATGGAACTGTGGGCAAGCAATTTGATTTTGTAAAACCTCCACTTTTTACACACCCCCAAATCAGCATAACTGATCAATACATGGTAAAAAGTCTGAAAATACGTGCAACATATCATACTAGTAGACCTTCAACATCTGCAAAGAGGTGGGGTGGGGGTATCTTCTCATCACTTCTTCTAATCATGTTTGTTCATTGTAATTTGGCATCATTTACTTTTGATTTATGAATGTATGTGTGGTTTACATTGTTGTACTCCTTATATTCATTGTTTCCTGTGTAGCAGTTCATGTAAAATCCACATTAGAGATCTTTTATCACATTTTTCTTTTCTTATAGCAGAGTAAAATTCCATGATATTTTTGTACTACAATTTGTTTTGAGGGAGAATTGCCTTCTCTTATGACTGGACATCTCATTTGTTTTCAGTTCTTTGCTACCACAAAAAAGTGCTGTTATTCTTATCGGTGACCTCTGGGGTATTAATATAGTAGTGGAATCTCTGGATCAAAGAATATAGGTAATTCAGTCATTGTGTATGCAAAATTCTGAATAGCTTTCCAAGATGGTGATACTGATTCATAGTTCCACCAGTAATGCACTAGTGTGCCCATCTTCCCACAAACCCTCCAACATTGATTAATCCCGTCTTTCATCGTCTTTGCCAATTTTTAGGTTATAAGAGGAAACATTAGGTTGTTGATTAACATTGATTAATATTTCATTATTAGTGATTTGGAGAATTCTTTCACGATTGTTAATAGTTTGAAATTTTGCTTTTGAGAATTATTTATATCCTTTGACTACTTATTTATTGGGATATGGATTTAGACATATGCATATATTTGTAAATGTACATATATCTATACAAATACATAAATATGTTCCTATAATATTGTTGTAATTGTTGTTCAGTCATATCTGACTATGACCCCATTTGGGCTTTTCTTGGCAGACATACTGGAGTGGTTTGCCATTTCCTTCTCTTGCTCACATTTTACAGATGAGAAAACTAAGGTAAACAGGGTTAAATGACTTGCCCAGGGTTGCCCAGCTAGTAAATTTCTAAGGTCAGATTTGAACTCAAGAAGATGAGTCTTCCTGACTTGGCACACTATCTACTGTGGCACCTAGCTTCCCCTTGCATATCGCATACACAGGTATCTATGGCATATATATATATATATATATATATATATATATATATATATATATATATATATATATGTATAACATGCATGTGAGTTAATTGTTTATATATTTGGAAACCTTTATCAGGGAAAATTGATGCAAATATTTTTCCCCATCTGCTGTATTTACCATTTCTGCCTTTTTACATTTGTTTGCAATATCTCTATGTCCTAACACATGATCAATTTTTGTAACATCTCCAAGTAGTGTAAAGAAATATATATATTCCTTAGCCGTCTCATTTAGGAAATGTCATAAATCTTTTATAATTACAGTCCTTCTCGTGATTCATTTAATTCTACATATTTCCTCTATGTTTGTCTTACTAAAAGATTTGTCCAAAATGGAGAGGACATGACAATTTCCTGCTAATGTAATATTGTTGACTTTCTTCTTTTAATTCAGTTAATTGTTTTCTTTATTAATTTAGATGCTAAAACATTTAAAATATGGAAATTTAATATTGATATTGGTTTGTTGTCTATGGTTCTTTTAGCATACTGTAATTTCCTTATTCATCTCTTTATGGTGTGAATGTTTTTGCTTTGTTTGATAATGTGATTGCAATTCCTGCTTTTTCAAGTTTATGAAATTTTGTTTCAACTGTTTCATTCTGTTCACATCTTTTTAGGTGTGTTTATTATAAGCGATGAATTATGGGATTCTATATTCGGTCTCCAAATTGTCACCTCTTTTTGTGTTATTGGGTTGTATAATCCATTCACATTTTAATTCAGAGTTAGATATGTCTTTTTATGTGATTCTTCTTCACCTAAGGTGGCATGTGTAATTTCTCTATACAGTTCTGAGAAATTATATTTGTTATGATGCCTTTATCTACATCTATAGTATAGCTGTCTCTCTCCATGGGAAAATTTTTCATTGGGACCTCTCCCACCAATGAAACAAGATTGACCCCCTTTCCTCCCCTGTTTCAATCCTTCCCTTTGCCTCCTCATCCATTCTCCTGTAGGATGTTTTTCTTGAGCAGTGACAGGAGTTATTTCGGTTTATTTTTAACCTTTGACTTATTTAGGGTAAATCACTTATTGCCCTCTATCTTCAACCTCTCTTTCTCCTTTTATATACCTTCCCATTCTGCAATTCAGTACCACAAAAACACATTTGTTCACTTGTAGGCAGAAAGTTGTGAAGTTTAGTTCATGAAAATTCAGGCCTATTTCTCCACCAACATTTCTTTTACTTGACTTCAGTGTTCACTTCCATCTCCTTGCATACCTTTAGAAAGAAATCTTGTAATGGTCTATCCATTATAATATTGTGATTGTTTTCCATTTTTGTGAACCTCATACTTGTTTTTTTATTTTCCTTTTTCTGGGATAATTTATTTCATTGTCTGTTATATGGAGTGTTGGCAAAGGAAACAATTTGTTTATGTCTGACTTTATTTGTAGAAATGCTTCAAATGTCTCTTTCTATTGAACAGCCATCATTTTTCATTAGTGGTTAGGCTCAGATTTTCATGGTATGTCACCTTGAGTTGTGTTTTGTGCTCCTTTGCCCTTTGGAACACATTAATCTATTTCCTGCTTTAGTTTCTCGTCTTGTTTTATCTAAAGTTATTTTCTTTTATATTTGAAAAATCTTTTCCCTGGTTAATTGCAGAATTTCTTGTTTATCATTGCAGTTGTTGAATTTAACCATTATATGTCTTGATGTAAGCAGCATAGAGAATTTTTGCTTTTTTCCAGGAGGTGAACCGTGGAATCTTTCAATTAGCCCTTTACTTTCAGTGTTCAAAAGTTCTAGTTGGCTTTCTTGTATGATTTCTTATATTATGGTATTCAGGTTTTGTTTATTTTTAATTTTTTTTATTTTTTTAAAATAAATTTATTTATTTAACATTTTACATTCATTTTCACAAAATTTGGGGTTCCAAATTTTCTCCCGTTTTGAGCATTCTAATTTCCCCTATCAACAATCTGCCCTCTCTTCTATCATCCCTCCCTTCCCTTGTCCCCATCTTC
>CM053770.1:607597612-607628774 GCA_028658325.1 Potorous gilbertii
GTTTTTCCTCCACTTGTCTAATTTGATTTTCAAAATACTTTTTGAGCTCTTCCATGGCCTGAGCCCATTGAATATTTATTTCGAATGTTTGGGATACAGAGGCCTTGACTCCTATGTCTTTCCCTGATGGTAAGCATTGTTCTTCCTCATCAGAAAGGAAAGGTGGAAACATCTGGTCCCCAAGAAAGTAACCTTCTATGGTCTTATTTTTTTCCCCTTTTCTGGGCATTTTCCCAGCCAGTTACTTGGCTTCTGAGATTCCTCTCCACCTCCTCCCAGATCTGCCCAGCTAGTGCTTGGGGTCTGAGATTCAAATGCTGTTTCCCAGCCTCAGGGCTTTCAGCGGGGGCAGGGCTGCTATTCAGTGTGAGATTAAATTCAGCTGTTCAGATGGGGGAAGGACCACCACTCAGTTCCCTCAGAGGGTTTATGTGGAGACCTTTAATAATGGACCCGAACTTCTGCCTGCTTTGGGAGCCCCTGTCCACTGCTTTCCCAGCTGCTGCCTCTTGAGGGGGCCTGAGTTTTAGAGATACCCCGCTTCCCTCTTGGCCAGCCTAAAAGAGTCTCCCACTGACCTTTGGTATCTGTGGGCGGAGGGACCTTCATGGCTGCTGGAGATTCCGTCCCTGAAGCCTGCTGGGATCTGCTCCTCTTGGTGCTGCAAGGCCAAGGTAGGGCTGGGCTCTGCTCTGGGTCTGGTGCACAACAAACCTTTGGTGTTGGTTTTTCAGGGTTCTCTGGAACAGAAATCTCCTCCACTCCATTGTTGTGTGGCTTCCACTTCTCCAGAATTTGTTGGAAGTTCCTCTTTACAGGTAATTTATGGGCTGTGGGTTCGGAGCTAGCATATGTGAATCTTTCTACTCTGCCATCTTGGCTCCTCCCCCAGTATTCAGGTTTTTTGACTTGTCATGTTCTTCTGAGAAATCTATAATCCTTAAGTTATCTCTACACTATTATCTATGAAATAGATGTTTTGCTTATATGTTTTTTCTTCTACCATTATTGCTTGTTGATTTTTCTTCTCCCAGATTGTCCTTCACTTTTGTATATTTTGCATCCCCAATCAATTGTCATTGCTTCTGTTTCTTTGGTCTGGTTGGATTATTTTGCCAATTATTTCTGCTTATTGGGTTAGAAATTTTCACAATTGTTATCTTTTTTAAAAAAATCATTCAGGGATTCTATTGGGAATCCATAGGTGACTCTTTCTCATCAGTTTTTGATTCATTTTCCTTTGTCATGCAATATTTATTCCTAGATATCTGGACTTGTTTATCTGGTCTGAAGGGCATTCCATTAAATATCTTCCCTTTTGGTTTGTCTGCATGTATTCAAGGTCTTTAAGTTTTATTCTTTTTGAGACTTTTGGTAACTTCAATCTTTTCCCCATCTATTTCCCTATTTCTGAATTTCTGACCCTTTCCCTCTTTGATGAAGATTACCCTAGATGTTAGACTTCAAAGCTATTTCAGACCTGTCCTATACTGGAGAATTTATGTTTCACCAATCTCAATTTCTGCTCAAGTGACCTCTGGGGTGTGTATGAGGAAAGACACCCGAGATGGATACCACTCTTCTTCCTCTGAATCCTAGGAGACCACATCCTTCTTCAGTTCCCTCTGGTGATACAATAGATAAAGCCCTGGACCCATAGTCAGAGCGATCCAAGTTCAAATAGAATCTTAGTCACTTGTAAGCTGCTTAGTCACTGTGTGATCTTAGTCACTTGTGATCCTCTACAAGTCACTTAACTTCTGTTTGCTTCAGTTTCCTCAATGTAAAATGGGGGTAATAAAAGCAACCCCCTCGCAGGACTGTTGTGAAGATTAAAGGAAATTATATTTATAAAAACCAGTTAGCAGAACACCCAGCACACATAAGTGCTGATCCTTTCCTTTCCCCGCTTTCTTCAGTCTTTGTCTGAGCAGTGTTGTATCTGCAACCGCACTGCCACGTGGAAGTGCCAACCAGAACAAGCTTCAGCATTTCTGTTTCCTTCAGCATGGGCAGAAAGAGCGGGGAATATGCAGAACTGAGTTCTGTTGCAAGCTCTAGTATTGGTTAGCGATTAGCCTTCTCATCTGGTTAATTAGATTCTTGATTTCAGACTATGGAAAAAGTTGAAATTGTTTTATCTCTTGCACATAATTCCTATTTTGAAGAGTTTAGAAGTTAAGAGGATCAGAGAAAGTTTCTAGGCCTTCATCTTATTGGTATGTGATTCCTTCTTCTCTTTTTGCTCTATAATATCTTACTTAAATGTCCCATTAGCTCCCAGGGGTTCAATGATCCTCTCTATGCAGATAATTCCAAGATGTTTATTTCTAACCCTACTCTCTTCCCTGATCTACAGTCATGCATCGCCAACTGTCTCTTGGATATCTTGAACATGCTGTCTTTTAGGTTTCGCAAACTCAATAGGTTTGAAGTAGAATTCATTATAAACTCCTGTTATTCAGTTCCTCTTCTATAATTTTCTATTATTATCAGACACCATCCTCCCATTACTCTGCTTCTCAACCTCAGTGTCATTCTTGACTCCTTATTCTCACTTAACCAACATTTTCAACATTGAAAAATTTAGTCATTTCTCCTTCATTACCATCTCTTCTACACATCACATTCTCTTCAAGCAGACACCCACAACACAATTTTTACCTTTCACCTAGACCCTGCCTTAAATTTTTCCATATTTCAATCCATCTTCCATTCAGCTTCCAAGACAATTTTTCTGAAGTGGATGTGGGACTATATTATCTTTCAGATCATTGAGCTCCTTCTTATTTCTTGGATAAAATATAAATTTCTCTTTATGGAATTTAAATTTTATATTCTGACCCCTTCCTACCTTTCCATTCTTGTGCTTTACTCCCCTGCATGAATTCTATGATCCAGTTACATTGAGTAGAATTTCAGCTGCTTTTGCCTTTCTTTGTATCCACAGTGCTTAGCATAGTACTTTGGCATGCCAAATCCTTAATAGATGCTTGTTGACTGACAAGTCCAAATCATATTGCATGATATTTTTTCTCCCAAACTCACCCCCTCTTGTGAATTTCCTTATTTCTGTCAAGAATATCATCATTCTTTCAATCACCCAAATTACTAGTCACCCAAGTCTTAATCTTGACATAAGTCCCAGACTACTCACTTAGCCTCACCACACAGAGGCAATCAGATGCCAAATCTTTTCATTCCTACTATCTCAAAATCTCTAATTCTTCTTCATTTTTCTCTACTCATATAGCCACCACCCAAGTTCAGACTCTCAGAAGGTATTGCTTGGACTACTTTAAAACCCACTTAGTTAACCTCCCTGCTTCATATCTCTTCTGTCCCTAGCCCAACTTCCACATACCTGCCAAGGTGATTTTCCTAACATTCAAATCCAACCATCTCACTTAAAAACTCTAATAACTCCTTAATGCCTCTGGAATCAAATTCTCTTCTTCTTAGAATATTAGCATTATTTCTATACTTTTGCCATACCTTTTTTCCCTCAAAGTCAGTACATTGTTTTCTTGTGTTTATAGATTTTTTTAGTGACACAATCTGTTAATACTTTGAAAAAAGTACATGGGGAATTCAACATGTACATAAATGATTATGGCAGGATAAATATAGAGAAAAATACAAGGACATTCAAAATAGTTAAATACAAAGTATTAGCAATTAGGAGAAATCAGTAACCATTTCAGGTAGATGATATCACTTTTGACAAAAGATAGGGTATCATAGGTGAAGGACAGAGGAAAGACCTATTTGACTGGCTCCCAATATAGAAGAGAGACAGTAATTTCCAATAAATCTGGAAAGATAGATTGAGATCAATTTGGTAAAGGGTTTAAAAGTTAAACAGCAGAGTTTATATTTCATTCTAAAAGCAATAGGGTGGCTAGGTGGTACAGCAGATAGAACACCAGACCTGAAGTGAGGAAGACTTGAGTCCAAATCTGGTCTCACCCACTTAATAATTATATGACCCTGGGTAAGTCACTTAGGTCTGTTTGCTTCAATTTCCTCATATGTAAAATAAGTTGGAGAAGGAATGATAAACCATTTTAGTATCTCAACTAAGAAAACCTCAAACAGGGCCATAAAGCATCAGACACAACCAAAAATGACTAAACAAGAAAAGGCAATAGGGAGTCATTGGAATTGATTAATATGAGTGAGATAGATTTATACTTAAGGAAAAATCATGCTTTTGTAGACTTGTTCTCTTCCCAATTGAATGTAAGTCTTCTGAAAGGAAAAACTATTCTATTTTTTTTCTTTGGATCTCCAGATGCAGTAGGTGTTCAATAAATATTTTTGATTTATTGATTTGGTACAATTTCCTTGTTGACTTGAAAACTCTATCTAGGCTGATCTATAGCAGCTTTACCTCCCTGAAAGGTATGCTTTGTATGAATCACTCTTAAATTATTCTTTTGGTTGAATGTTTTAAACAGAGAAGAATTTTCCAAAGGTTAATATGTTAATTTCATAATATGTTAAATTAGGAATCTTACTCTAATCAAATCTATTTAAAAATTTTCACAAAAAGCAGTGACATCACCTTGTCAACAAAGGTCTGTGTAGTCAAAGCTGTGGTTTTTCCAGTAGCAATGTATGGCTGTAAGAGTTAGATTGTAAGAATAGGTGAGTGCTGTAAGAATTGACATTTTCAAATTGTGGTGCTCGAGAAGACCTTTGGATCCTTGGACAGGTAGGAGATCAAATCAGTCAATACTTAAAGACATTAATTCAGACTATTCACTGGAAGGTCAAATACTGAAGCTGAAGCTTAAATACTTCAACCACATAATGAGAAGATGGGACTCATTGGGAAAGACACCGGAGTCGGGAGGCAAAAGGAAACATGAGATGAATTGATCATGTCATGAAAAAATAAAGACAAACAAACATGAACTTGGATAGGCTTTGAGCAATAGCAAGGGATAGAAAGTCTTGGTGTGCTATGTTCCATGGGATTATAAAGACTGAATGACTGAACAACACACGACTGAGCCATTAGTATGGAACTTGGTCAAAAGCTTTATACTAATCAATAAATTGATGTAAATATTACATGTTACTGTCCTTTGGGATAATTTGCTAGGTGGCACAGTGGATAGATTGCTAGACCTCATGTCAGGAAGACCTGAGTTGAAATCCAGTTTCCGATACTTACTAGCTATGTGATCCTGGACAAGATACTTGATGTCTCTCTACCTCAATTTCCTCACGTGTAAAATGGAAATAATAACAGTGCCTTGCTTTCAGAGATGTGAGCATAAATGAAATATTTTAAATTACTTTGCCAACTTTAAAGTGATATATAAATGCTGCTTTCTTCTTCATCATCATCTTCCTCTTCTTCTAAGAATATTATTAATATTATATTTTTGGTATACATTTTCCTCCAAAGTCAGTACATTGTTTTCTTGTGTTTATAGATTTTTTTAAGTGACACAAGCTGTTAATACTCTGCATAAAGTACATAAACATGTAATTGGTCTATATTTGGAGAGGTTGCGGTTTTCCCATCTTTTGGTAATAAATCTGTGATGCCTTCTGTTAAAAAAGATGGTGTCAGTCTTCAGTGAGGAATCTGGTAAAGTGCTTTACTAGGGATTTATGTGCCATTGTGAAGTCTTTCAGCCAATAATCATGACTCTTATTCAGCCCTGCTGCTTTTCTCTGCCTTGCAGAGAAGCTGGGGTTTCAATCACCTCCCTTGATGTAACCATTCCATACTTCATTTTATTAACATATGCAAGTTATTTTGTGTTTGATTCTACTTGTACTTTTGGTACATTGGACATCTTTGAAATATAGAGACAACCAGACGTTTTGCATATTGTACTTTTAGGAGTTCTCTTTGTCCCCTAATTTCTTTGTTTCCTCAAATCTCTTTAAGTTACAGTCTTGGAATGATTTTGAACTGTTTATATTATTTCCTTTGTGTGCCCTGCTTTGACTTCTTTTGTCATTTTAACTATTTGACTTTTGCTTGTCAGATATTTCAAATATACTTTTGTTCTCCAGATTTCATTTCATTTTTAAATTTTTTGCTGCTTTTAATGGGCAATATGGTATTCGAGATTATTTTAACTGCATGTAACAATTAGATAGAGATGCAATCTTGCAATGTCATTCAGCAGGTTTTGAATAGGTTTTATCAAGCTATATCATAGTGGTATCTGATACCTGTCCTTAGGAATATTCCCATATTATTCCATATCTTATTGCCATATTTTATTATGTGACTCTTATTAAGTTAATGATTATATAATGGTGTGCTGGTCCTAAAATATTTTCATACTCACAAATATTTTGGGAGAATATGTTCATTCATTATGGCTATAGCAAGTATCAACCTTTAAAAACTTATTGGTTTGTTTTGCCATAGGTTTATTGTTGGATTTATGCCATCAGACTTAGAGAGAAATTATAAAAATTCTGTTCTAAGTTTGCCCATCTCCTAACATCATTTAAAACATTGGAATTATTTTCCCTCCATTTTATTAAATATCTCTTCTGCTTGACAAGAAATATGAAGGCCTTGCCTATAATTATTACTCTTTTTTAATATACCAAAATATATTAAAGGCATTTATATCTTCAGTCCATTTATTTGCATTTATGGTTTGATTCGGTGACTTGCTTATGGTTAGTACCATATGCAGGAATGGCAGTGGTATTTCTGTTTTATTCCAATGTATCTTTCTTAAGGTATGGCAGTATGAAGGAATACCTTTTCTTTTTTTTCTTTTTTTGTCTTTTCTTTTCTTTTGCTGTCCTCCATATTAAGTGGAACAACTAAATAATTTAAAATGGGTCAGCCTGTAATCTTACACTGCCCAAATAACTTTTGAGACTCATAGATGTAGTTGTATCCCATTGGCTGGAGGGATAACCAAAGTGGAAGTGGTGAAAATTTCTGTATTCCTGCCAAGCTGTTCCAGCTACATATAGTGGTTTCAGTGATTACAGAGGCAATGCTAGTATATTACCCTGAATGGTATTTGTCTGCTTTGCTGTTGTATTATAAGTCATTTGACTTCTTTACGTCTTCTTTCCCTCACTCATACAATGACCTCAAAGCAACTCTAAAAATATAATCTTATGAAACTATGGATGAAAGATTCATCTTTAAGAGGATTACTATTGCTGTCATCATCATTACAACCGTTATTTTACAAAATAGTGACCTTTATTAAAAGGACATAATATCTTTAAACCATTTTTAAAGATACATGTTTTTTTTTAATTAAGTTACTTCATAGTAATCTTTAACTGTTATGATCTCAAATCCTTTTTTATTACAATTTCAAAGAGAAAACCCTTTAACTCACTTTCCTCACCTACTTGATAGTGTTATAACACTCAGGTTTATTTATAGTTACGATTTCAGTTCTTCAGTTTCCCTTGGAGTTAAGTACCCATGTAGGAACTTTCATTGTTTCAGCTCTGACCACCTATAGACATCTTTTTTGTCACTGAGTTGTCACTGAGCCCAGTCACTGTGGAACACCAGGGAAGGAGGGAGGGAGGGAGGGAATGAAGGAGAGAGAGAGAGAGAGAGAGAGAGAGAGAGAGAGAGAGAGAGAAGAAGTAAATATTCATAGAGCATCTAGTATATCCCAGGTACTATGCTAACTGCAGGGTCTACAGAAGGAAAAAGCTAAATGGTCCCTGCCCTCAATGAGCCTATATTCTAATAGAGGAGAAAAAAACACCTGCAAGATGAGTATAAATGTATCTTTCCATGTATATATACTATGTGTACATAAATATATAAATGTATGATTTAACTACACATACATTATACATACATGAATACATGTGTGTTATATACATAAAATATGTATGCATATACTATGTATACATAAATACATGTGTACTATATATTACTATATTTATGATATACATATACTATGCATACATACATCAATATATGTATACTACATATATATACTATGCATAATATATGCATTTACTATATATACTATGCATAATATATGCATTTACTATATATACTATACTATATATATACTATGCAAACATGTATAAATATATGTATACTCTATATAAATATATATAATATGTAGATATATATGCCTATATCTATATATCTATGTATCCTTTTATTGTGCAGTCTTTTTCCCAGTTATGTCTGACTCTTTGTGACCCCTTTTGTGTTTTCTTGGCAAAGATATTGAAGTGGCTTGCCATCTACAGAATATCTATATTTATAAAACATTTACATTTACAGAAAAAAAGACAGATGAGCAAACTGAGGCAAACAGGGTGAAATGATTGGCCCAGGGTCACACAGCTAGTGAGTGTCTGAGGTTGGATGTGAACTCAGGAATAAGAGTCTTCCTGACTCCACGTCTGACACTCTACCCACTGTATCATTAAGCCATCCCATTTTTATGCATGTATGTATACATACACAGAGACATACATATACATATATGTATATATACACACAACATGCATGTACTATGTATATATCTCTGTAATGTATACATATACTATACATACACACATTTTATTTACAAATAAAGTGTATGTACATATGTATATATACAATTATATTTTTCTTATATGTATTTTTCTGATACATGTGTATTTATATGCATTATATACACACACAAAGTACAAATATAGGTAAATACATAACACATATAAGATTCCTTTGAAGGGGATGCCCATTGAATGCTAGGAGAATCAGGAAATTCATTATGCAGCAGAGGCTCTTGAGTTTAGTCTTAAAGGAAGAAAAAGGTTCCAAGAGGCAGAGAAGATGAAGAAGTCTATTCTAGATATGGAGAGCAGCCTTTGCAAACAAAGCAGGGAGATGGGCCTTCTTCAGTGAGCAACAACAAGGAGTCCAGTCTCCCAGGACAGTCGTGTGTGTGGAGGGTAGCAAGTTGTGAAAAGCCTGTAAAGGGAGGGTGGATGAGGTAGTGAAAAGCTTCCAATACTGTACAGAGAGGTTTCTATTTAATTCTGGTGATACCAGAGAGTTACTGGAGTTTGTGGATCACGGAAGTGACGTAGGAAGATCTACTCTTTAGGAATATCACCTTGACTGCTGGGTGGAAAATGGATTGGAATGTGTATAGATTTGAGGCTGGGAGAAAATTAGATTACGTCAATGGTCCAACTGAGTTGGCTCTTCTACAGGAAGTTTGTCTGAAATCTATTCCTACATTTATTTGCATACAGAAGAAACAAAAAGAACTTCTACTCATATAGCATATCTATTTACAGACAGAAAAAACCCAGTTACTTTTTCCTAGCCAGAAGTTTCTTTCCTTGAAAAGCTATTCCCCACCCACCCCCTGCCCCTAGTCACACATAATATTGCCTTATTTTAATCGCTTCATCCCAACCCAACTTGTTTTACTTCTTTATCTGCCTTTTGTGTATTTTGTCAATCTGCATAAAATATTTCCCTTGGTAAACAGAAACTTTTACCACTTGCTTAGAATATAGAACTTGAAGTTTAAAACAAACACACACATGTGTACATATGTGTGTATGTATATATATATATATATATATATATATATATATATATATACATACACACATATATGCCTCAGCTTACACCTGAAAGTGTTTTCCAAAACAGTAAACATACTTTACAAAATCTTTATAATAAATTTTTTAAAATACATTTTAAGGAATCATAAAATATTTTTTTTTAAAAAAGAGATATTAAATAGAAAAGAAAGGATAAAAAAAGCTGCTTGGTGTGGACGAGAGAGCACGACTGCTCAACTTTTATTTTGCTTCAGTTTTCTCGACCAAGCAGATTCATTTTTGGACTGGAAAGGATAAACAAAAATACTTAATAAAAAAGTTATGCCTAAGATTCGGAGAAACATTAAGGGTGAACTGAGCCCAAATGAGCTCCATTCATGGGCACTGAATGCAGTGACAGATGTGATTGCTGAGCTACCATCAGAGATTCTGAAGAAATCTGGGTGAACAAGAAATACTTCAGGACTGCAGAACAACACATGTCCAAGTTTTCATATAAAGAGAAGAGGTTAATGTTCACAAAATATAGGTCAGTGAGCCTGATGTTGATTTTTGGCAAAACTGTAGAATGTGTTGTTAAAAATTTCTTGAATAAATAATTAGAGAAGGAAGCAGTGATTATACACACCCACAGAGGTTAACATCATCACAATTTATTTCAGGGTTTCTAGACCTGAAGAACATGGGGACTGTTGAAGGTATATGTTGTTACCTAGATTATATAAAATATTTTTAAAAGTATTTCAGACTATTCTTGGGGTGACTCGGTGGTACAGTAGATTGAGCATGACCCTGGAGTCAGGAGGACCTGAGTTCAATTTGACCTCAGAGATTTAATAGCTATGTGACCCTGGGCAACTCACTTAACGCTAACTGCCTCACCCCCTCAAAAAAAGGCATTTCAGACTACTTTTTTTTTGGCAAAAGGAGAAATGCAAGCTAGATAGTAGTACAATTAGAAGGATGCAGAAGTTGAAAGACTGGACCCAAATAATAGACACAAATAGTTGGATGTCAACTTGGAAGGAAAGCCCGAGTGGAGATCCCCAGGGATCCATGACTGGACAAGTGCAATTTAAATTGTTTTAATTACTTGGATAAAGGCATAGATGGCATGCTTATAAAAGCTGTAGATAAAAAAAAAGACTGAGAGGAATAGCTGGAGAACACAAGAAGCATTTAAAAAAATCTTGACAGACTAGACTATTGAGCCAAATCTAATCAGATGGAATTTAATTGGGATAAATATAAACTGTTACATCTGGGCCCAAAGAAGTCATTTTCAAAAGTACAAAATGAGGATACATATATACTCACTTATCAGGTTGTTTGAAAAATCTGGAGAAGTTGGGAGTTTAGTGGAAGGCAATAGAAAGAATCACTACCATTTCTAGGGTGTTTGCAAAGTATTTTACACATATTATCTTACTTGATCCCAACAATTCCAGGGAAGTGCTATTTTTATACTCTTTTTATGTTTTTCTTTTTTGAGATAATTGGGGCTAAGCAACTTGTCTAAGGTCACACAACTACTAAGCATCTGAGGTCAAATTTGAACTCAGGTCCATGTGACTCCAGGGCTAGTGCTGAATCAACTGAACCACCTAGCTGCCCCGATACTCGTTTTACAGATGAGGAAACTGAAAATAAAAGAGATTTAATTGGTTTACCCAGGATCAAACATTAGTAAGTGTCTGAGGCTGGATTTGAACTTTGATCTTCCTCCAAGTCTAGCCTTGTGTGTCTCTGTCACCTGGCTACAAGGTCAGTATGAGTCAACAGTATGATGTGGCCATCAAGAAAGTTAATGAAATCTTGGGCTCAGGATGCATTAGGAATGATGGGATTGTATTTCGTATTTTTAAATGATTGTGTTTTTACTCTTTAGGGACTTCAATAAATGATAAAATATCCATAGGATGTCTACCAGGGTAGTTGAGGACCTTGAAATCAAGCCATGTGAATATTTCATTGAAGGAAAGAAAGATCTTTATCCTTGAAAAGAGAAGATTTAGTGAGGAACCGATTCTTTAAAGCATTTTAGAGGCAGAAGAGGGACTGGGCTTGTTAGCTTGGGTTTGATCCTAAATGACAGAAATAAAAGGAATGGATTAAAATTTTAGAGAAACAGGTAAAGACTTGATGTTAGGAAACTTAGTCATGATTTGTTGTGGTTGTTGTTGAGTCATTTCAGTCATGTTTGACTCCTGTGACTCCATTTGGGGTTTTCTTGGCAAAGACACTGGAGTGGTTTGCCATTTCCTTCCGTGTCATTTTACAGATGAGGAAACTGAGGCAAACAGGGTTAAATGACTGGCCCAGGGTCACATAGCCAGGAAGTGTCTGAGGCCAGATTTAAGCTCAGGAAGATGAGTCTTCTTTAATCCAGGCATGGTGTTCTATCCACTGAGCTATCTCATTGTCTAAAAGTACTCTAGGCTGCCTCAGGGAGATCTAGGTCACTCCACGAGGGCTCTTCAAGCAGAGACAGGATGGCCTTTTATCAGTTATATTATAAAATAAATTGTTTCCCAGCAAAATCATGGACTAAATGACCTCTGAGGGCCTTTCCAGCTCTAAAGTTGTGCTTTTTCCTTCAATGATGGAAAAAAGTAGAAGATAGAGAATTCCTTCAAGACCCAATTCAAGTTGACCTCAACCCTGAAGTTTTCTTCAGCTCATGCTGTCTTGTTATTTATCATATTTTCATGGGCTTTACTTTCATTTTTTCCTGCTCCATTGTAAGGTCTTCTGAGGCAGGGACCATATCTTCTGTTATTACAATATCTTCTATATTTCCCCAGTACTGTACAAGTGCTTAACAATAGCTTGATAAAAGAACCCTGAACTGGAAGTCAAAAAATCTCAATGTGAGGTTTTCTATTTACTATTCCATATGAGCTGTGTGACTTTATGCAAATCACTTAACCTCTCTGAGACCATGTACATATCACTAAAAGAGAAAAATAATATTTATACTACTGACTCCACTAGTAATGAGATAATGTGTATAGCACTGCATAGCTCTAAAGCACTATAAAATATATTACTACTAGTACTATCATTATTTATTAGACATGCTACCCAAGTGGATAATGTCCTTTTCCAAACTAGTGATGATCGGTGCTGCTACATGTCATTCTTTCAGGTGTTTTTAAGCTTTCTGAGAACTTTATCACCCTCTAGGGGAGTAGAAAGTCCTTACTGAATGGATGAATGAGAAGATAAAAGAGCTCTCAAGGATTTTGTACATTGATTTTTTTTAAAAGTAATTAATTATTCTTTGCCACAATAAAACTGTACAGTAACTTGTATGTCATAGGGGAAAGATTGTTAGATTTGGAATCAGGAGAAATACAGGTTCAGATCTCACCTGAGATACTTACTGGTTATGTGACAGGCAATCACAGACTTTCCAAGCATTAGTATCCTCCTCCATAAAATCATAGTGCTAAAAGCTGAAGTACCTACAGTTGTTGCAAGCATCAAATGATATAATATCCATAACATGTTTTACAAATCTTATAACTCTTTATGAAAATCAGTGAAAATTTTTATCATTTTGAAGGCCCAGACCTGTGGCTTCAGCAGGGTAGGAAGCAGCCGGTGGGTACGAGTTGTATTTTTGTGTTTATTGCAAGGTGGGCTCCTCCTGTGATTTAATTGGAGTGGGAAACTTCTTTCCATTGATGAAGATAAACTATTTATAACTTATAGTCTTAGAGACTTTCTGTGAAGGTATTGAGGTTATATAACTTGCCCAAATCACACAGTTGGTATGTGTCAAGAGAAGATAGTTGATTCTAGGTCTTCTTGACTCCCAAACCAGAATTCTATGCAATATAACAAACTACCTCTAAGTATCACCATCACTATCACTTTCAATTACTTTATACTACTGTCACACAGGGAAGCTGGAGAGAGTAGTGAATGGGCTGCTAGGCCTAGAGTCAGGCACACCTGAGTTCAAATCTGGCCTCAGACACTTATTACCTGTATGGCCCTGGGTAAGTCACTTAACCCTGTTTGCTTAAGTTCCTCATCTGTAAAACAAGCCAGAGAAGAAAATGGCAAACTATTCCAGTATCTTTGACAAGAAATCCCCGATCAAGGTCACGAAGAGTCAGAAGTGACTTAAAAAACAATTGGACAAGAAACACTGTCACGTCCCTCCTATTAGTTTTTTTTAAAAGATGCTATATTCCATTATATCAGATCTTGAAAAAGGGACATACTTAGACTCCATATTTTCCTGATTTTCAACATCAACTTCTGGGTGAATAGAATTGATTAACATTGAAATGAATAACATATATTTTATTGACAGTTTCACTTGGAAGTAAAAAGGATGCAATTTTTGGAATCAAATAATCAAAAATTACTTAATATTTAAAAGGATATCTGCTTTCATTTTTATTTGTATTTAATTAATGTGGATATCTAGACCCCAAAACCTGATTCTTGCTCAGAATTTAATTTTGATCTGAAATAGCAACACTGTTTACCATTTGGAATGTCCACATTCTCAAGTAATAATTAATTAAATTCTTGGGTATTTCTGTTCTTCAAAACATTGATCTATCAGAATCAATTAGCCTACAGGTTAAAGAAAGCCAATGTCATAATGGCATGCTAAAATTAATGAACTGGAGAAAAATTTCATTTATACAAGAAGTTCTGATACCAGAATTCTTTGGATACTGCTAGTCTAGCTTGGGTATTGGAATGGAAAGAGATAATATAAAAGCCACAAGATTATAGATTTAGAGCTGGAAACAACCTCAGCAGAAAATCCAGTCTCCTGTCCTCTCGTTTTACACGTGAGGAAACTGAGGCACAAAAAATGAGGTGATTTGCCCAACAGTAGGGTTTGAAACCAATTTTTATGACTTTTTTTGTCTGAGCTCACAATTGACTTCTCTGCTTTTCCGGATTCACTGGATGCCTATTTGATTCGACCATAGCCCTACATTTTAACTCTACATGACTATGTTGCAAGTACATGATATATAAACACCATCATGCTGGTTTTGCTTTTCAGTACATTTTGCCACCCTCATCTCTTTTACTGGTGAGCTTATGCCATTCACACTTATAAGTGGTAGGGATGTTTTTCCTCCATCATATCCTATTATATTATTTCTACTCTTGGCCCTTCATTTCCTACTTTTCAAAGAAAAATAAGGTGAGGGAATAAAAGAAAAAAGATCAGCACTAGATATGTACCACTGTAATGATTTAACATTTGCTCTCAGTCCTTCTCTTTACCTGATGTAGGTCTTAGCAATTTACCTTTCTCTGTTCCTTCTCTGAGTCTCGAAGATAGTGAGGTCCCAAGGGACAATTTCTTTCCCCTAATTACGGGTTTCTTTTCCCCCAATTAGGGTATGAACATTGATCGTCATTTAGGCCTTTCAAATTGCTCATATGTATCCACATTTCTAGGTTTCTCTTGTCCCAAGTGTTTGTTCTTTAATTAAACCCAACTCTGCTTTTCTCATCAGCAAGGTTTCAAAATTATTTATTTCACTAAAGATATGCTTTTCCCCTCTCGAATTATATTTACTCAGTTTTATAGATTATTCTTTGCTATAAGGCTTTTTTCTTTTGACTTTTATAACATGTTCCAAGCTTTCTGTTTCTTTATAGTAATTGTTGTATAATGTGTAATCTCGGTTGTTGTTTCTTTCTATTTGATTACTCTCCTCTGGGCTGCTTGTAATATCTTGGATTCAGAAGCTCAAGATTAGAGTATATGTCAAGTGTATACACATCTTGGCTTATTAAATTTGTTTCATTAAAGTGGCAATTAGTGGGATCCGTCAATATTCACCTTGCCCTCTGATTCTAATAGTTTTGGGCAGTTTCCCTTTGTGACTTGTTGAAATATAGGGTCCTGGTTTTTTTTTTAATTTGGTCATATTTTTGTGAATCTAAATTCTCTCTCTTCAACCTCTTTTCAGGTCAGTAGTTTTTCATAGTAGACATCCAATGTATTCAACTAAAATAACTAACACGTCAACTAATTATGATGGTATAGTCTTCTCCCAGTCTTGCTTCTTACTGTCTAGACTTTTCTATCATATCTCGGTTGCCATCTTATTTTAAAATTTCCTTCATTATCTGTGGCCTTCTTACTCTGGAAAAATCATCTACTCCTTTTTTTCCCATTGGTGAGTTCTTTACTGAACCTCCATTTTGAGAAATGGTTCAGACCAGTCATCGTTCATTCCTCTCCTGTTTAAGACTCTGTAGTTTACTACCATACCTCCCACTCAACTTTAAAATTCCTTTTTGTGTCATCTTCTCCTATTAGAATGTAAGCTATGTGAAAGAAGGGATTGTCTTTATTTTGGTTTGTATTTGAATCCCTAACTCTTAGCACAGTGTCTAACATAGAATAAGCTCTTAAGAAATGCTTGTTGACTTGTGTACTTGGCAGTATACGTAATATTACATTACCACGATTGAGTGTGTGTTCATCCTTTGTTGCCGAAGAAGACCTTGTCAGCAGAGAAATAATGACATGACTTGCACTTGACTTTGTTTTGAGTGAGGGAGGGCTGTGCAGGTCACCAGCCTCACTTCTCCTCCAGAGCCATCTGAATCTAGTGACCAGATATTCATCAGGTTGACTGGAGATGACCCCCAGGATGAGGCAACTGGGGTTAAGTGACTTGCCCAAGGTCACACAGCTAGTGAGTGTCAAGTGTCTGAGGTGAGATTTGAACTCAGGTCCTCCTGACTCCTGCACTGGTGCTCTATCTACTGCACCACCCAGTTGCCCCTACCATGATTGAGTATAACTTCAAAGAAGAGAGACCAGGAATACTTTTGTCCTTAAAACCAAGTTGTGTCTAGCCAACAAAGTTTAAAAGTTAAGCCCGAATATGACATGAAACTTAAATCATTAATTTTCCACAGCTAAGTCATGTGTATCTTTATACAAGATTTTATTACAGCAAAGTGATCTTATTCCTCCTCCCTAATTGATTCCCTATTCCACTCTAGAAATTATTCCTAATCTTTTCTCTTTTGAAACCTCCTCTGTCACCTCCTCTACCTCCTTCTGTGCTCTTATTGCTCTGTCTTTTATATGCTTTGACCTTGCCAAATATTTCACTGAAAAAAAAATTAGGTCATTGACCAAGAAATTCCTCTTTCTTATCTCACGTAACTCTGACATCAAACCTCAGTATTTCTTCCTTCACTCCAGTTTCTGGTGAAGAGATGAGCCTTTATCTTGTCAAGCCCAACTCTCTCTGTATGAACCTTTAATCCCATCCCCTCATGTCTTCTCTAACAGATGATCAACACTATTATCCGCATGTCTTCTCTAACAGATGATCAACACTATTATCCGCACTTTGTAAGGACTTCACATAGGCTGTCACAGTAAGCTCCTCATAAAATTTTATTATTAATTGATTGATTTTCAACTTCTCTGTATGTAGTGATTCTTTTCTTGCTACCTACAAACATGTCTAAATCTTGTTTGTCCTTAAAATTAGATCCCACCATGCCCGCTATCTATTGTCCTATATTTCTCCTCCATTTCTCGGCATCTCTTCAGTAAGTACCACTACTTCCTCTGCTCTTGTTCCTTTTCAAACCTTTGCAATCAACTATAAAGCATTGATATTGTTAGCATCTACCTCCCTGGGTTGTTGTAAGGTTCAAAAGAGCTGATAATTTTAAAGTGCACAGCACAATGTCTGGCACATAGAAGGCCTTTGATAAATATTCCCTTTCTTCCTTATCATTATAGCTAGCAGAACTATGTAAAACAGAGATGGTAGTAAGAATTCTTAATTTATACTAGATCATATTGAAAAGACCTCTAGTTTATCTCCATTATATATAATGCTGACTTGGTTTTAGATAAATGCTACTTGTCATAATAATGAAAGAGCTATTTATTCCTGTTTTGTAGTGTTTGTTTATATGTTTGTTTGTTTTAGACAGGATTGGTGTCACATCTTGGTCAAAGCTTATTTTTTGCATTTGTTCATGTTATCATCTGATTTTGGAGCTGTTTTTGCTATAAATCCTGTCAGGTCATAGTGTAAAATTTCATGTACTGGATATCATAATCTCTTATAAAGAAAGACCAAGATAACTTTCCTTCACAAAATAGTTGTACATAGTTAATAAAAGTGATTTATTAAAAAGCCATATCCATACCTAAAAAGTATATACCTTAGTTCTATCTATAGATATATACACATATCTGTATAACATACATTTTATGAAGATTTTGCCAATATCAAATTATTGCATCACTGATCCCATTAAAATATACCTAGTTATCTGGTCCTAGTATGTTTCAGAAATCTGTACTGATTTTCCTCCTATTTCTTTCATTCATCTATAGTTAGTCATTAATAAAGTTTACTGTGTACCCTATGAGGTGGAATCATGGCCTAAGAAAAGAAAGGCTTATGGAATCTCTGTATAGTTGCATTTTTGGGAGTAGTAAAAGAAGTTTCTAGCAATTCCTACTGAATATACAGGGTGATCCCAAACACAGAAATACTTGGTTGCTAAAATTACTATCCTACCTTCTAAAAGGAACATGAGATTCTCACATTTCCAATTGCAAACCAGTTGCAACCAATATTTTAACCAACAGAAGGAGAGTACTCTTCAAAGAGACTATTTTCTGGTCATGGTCTTATTCTGATGTCCTATTTTAAAAAATACTTTTCTCTTAGTGAAAAGTTATTTTTTTCTTTTCCTGACTCTAGCATTTGCCATAAAGCATTTTATATTAGTGACATGAAAAGTAGTCTCCAAATTAATGACAAAGCAAAGAGGATAGTCATAGGCGTCAAGCTTAGAAAACTCAGAGGAGCCTATAGATTCAAGAGAACTCAGATCACCCTGGGTTTTGATTCTCTAGTATCAGCAAAACCCAACTTCCTGGTTCACATTTTAAAAAAAACAACACACCACCCATTTGGTTTCTTGGATGTCAAATAGCTTTTACAAAACACCATCTTGATGAATTAAGTATCAATGAATGAGAACCATATGGATACATTTCCTTTGAAATGAACCCAGAATTAAAAGTTTAAGAAAAATTGTGCTCAACCAGAAAAAAGAGTTTTGGAGTTTTTGCTGGATACAAAATGTTTCAAACATACTCTGAAATGTTTTGATGAACCCAAGTCTCAAACTACCAAATTTTGCATTTTCTAGAGAGGGGTTGATTAATTATTCCATGGCTTCCATCACTGGGAAGGTGAAGGTTTCTATTTGAATGAATGTCAAAGAAAGTATCTGTTTGCTATTAAAGAACTTTTGTCTAAAAAGAACATTTTTTTAAAAAACTAGGCATCCCTATCTTGTCCAGGAGAGAAGTGTAGCAGGCTACTCATGAGTTCATTTCCACTATTGACTACAAAGGGGGTTTAATCTGATCAATTTCCATCCTGAGCTCATCTACCCCTCTTTAGGCAGGCTGGTAACTCTGCTCTCAGAGGTTAACCATACTGGTGTCATACTTAATGTGGATATCCAATTGGCTTAGCTCACTGCCATTCAGAATTCTTGAGCTCAAGCAAACCACCAGCTTCAGCCTTCCCAATAACAGGGATTACAGGCATTTGCCACCACTCCTGGCCTTAAAAGACTTTCCAAAGGCCTCTTCCTAGTAAAGTATAAACTGGAACATCTTTGAAAGTTACCAAGTTTCTATTGATTTGATTCTCAAAATAAGATCAGTTCAAATCATATTGGGCAGAAGTTTCATGATTGTGCCTATGATATCAACATCATAAAGCCCTTTCTGCAGTTTGTATATTTATCTGTTCCTTTACATAGAATATATATCACCAATTATTCCTTCCCTAACTGAATTTTAGATTAAGTTTTTTTAATGACTAGAAGACACATTGCAAATTACCAAATATGGCAGATTAGTGATTATGAACAAATATAATGTGAAAAAATCAAGGCTGCCACTGCAGACAAATGTATTTTTATCATACTGTGAAAAAAAAGCCTGGAACATATCAGCATAATAAGCATGTTTCCCTGGGCTTCACTTGACAATCCTGAAGTGCTGTTTCTTATGTTGAAGGCATCCCAGTGGCACTTCAGGAAATGCCATTTTTAATGAGAATTTTCAGGTTTGTGGATTAGCAAAATAAGAATTACTCATTCCAAAGCACCAATGCCATTGCTAACAGTTGGCTACCACTCAAGATTTTTTGCTTTCCCCTTCTCTCCCTATTCATTCTAAGGACTGCATATATCACATGTTGTCTAGAGAGAGTATTAGTGTACTACGTTGGTGTTGTCTTTTTATCTCCAGCACCTAACATAGTGCGTTGTACACAGTGGTGCTTAATCAATGTTTATTACTGGCTTACTAGAATATACCAAGCTATGAATTCTTATCAAAAATTGAAAAATGCCCTCTTAATTTTTCTTGCATGATCAAAAAAGCAGTACATTTGAGTCAGATTCCATGTCACTAGAAACCCTGATGGACAACATTTCTAAATATGAGCTGTTTTTATCAGTAGCAGACTCTCACTTCTGACCCCACAATCACATACAACAATTTCAATTCCATAGTCAATATAAACAAATGCACACACTTCTGAATTTATTATCATACGCATAATTTTGTTCAACGATCACACACACACACACAAACACGTCATTAGTTCATGTTTTCATCAGTTCCAATGGAAAATGTTGTTTCCTTCCTGCTTCTGCAACTTCTCCATCAATGAGCACATTAACGAGGATAGATCGGTAACCTCATGAACTATATTAACGATGAAGGGAAGAAATGGAAAACCATACGAATCTTTGTTAAAATTTCACTTCATGAAGATTAGGCAGATGTTCCTTAGAGTGTAAGTTTCTAAAGGACTGGGGTTGTTTGTGGTTTGTTCTCTATAGGGACTATTGCTTCAGGATGCGTTTCATTGTGATGATGGGAAAAGCGATCATGTTACAAGCTTTTGTGAAAATCTCTCTAGCTGCCATTTCTCTAGTTAATCTAGTTCCGCAGCGGCTTCTAAACAAACTTGCATTGAAAAGGGTGGTGGGACACAGATCTTGTTCCTCAAATTCCTTTATATTATTCTAATCTTTGATCATCCCATCTTTATCTGTGCCTTACAGTCCCTAATGTTGTGGTCTACATTCCCTCCACCCAAATTTGAGTTCTTTCCCAGGCCGTCTACACTGGTCACACACTCTTCCATTCCCTCCCTAGACTATTCATTAAATCAGTAGCACTCTACAATACTCTCTCTCTTACACTTTTGTACCCTTTTGCTTTCACTAAACATGTTTTGCCAAAGGCCAGCTCTAAATTACACCCACATCTGCCTCTTACGCTTTCATTCACCAACTTTTGAATGGCATGGAGGAAATCAGAAAAGTGTTCTGACAGGATCCATAAATATAAACTTCAGTTATCTAATCTCCACACAGATCTCACCACACTGATTTGCTAGTCCACTCTCCACAACTATTTCAAACATTTTTATCTCCCTTTAAGGTTTCTACCCTGGAACAAACCTCCCACAGCCTTTTAACTGAGGATCTGACATTAACCAAAAATATTGAGATCATTTGCTGAGAGCTTTTTTTTCCCTCCCTTCATCATTTTACATCATTTAGGCAACTTTCCTCTCAAAGTTTCTAGCTTTGTTAGGCAACAAACCCCTCACCCTGTTTTGAGATGAAGAAATAACCCTTCTCTGTACCAAGACCAACTTTCCTCCATATACTCTTGATCTCATTCCCTTCCAACTTCTCCAACAAAATGCCCGTATTAACATCCCTTCTCTCTTATCTTCAATCTCTCCTCTTCTACTGGCTCCTTCTCTGATGCTTATAAACATACCCATGTCTCTCCAACATTCAAAAAACTCTCATGTGGGCTTTCTCTTGTTCCCCAGTTCAGAGCATGTCCATGTGTTCTTTAATTATTTCCTGACTGGTTATCTATGAAGAAAAGTCTTTTAATTCACTGCTAAGCAGAACTGAATGAGTGTTCAAACTAAATGTAATAATCAGCCAGTCAATCAAATCAGCCAGTTTTCCTTTATGTTGGACACTAGATACAAGCATGACTCTCTGAGCTTTGGAAAGCCCATGGAGTGATGGAGTGACATTCTGTCCCACCATGCTGTGCATGGGTACTTGGCCTCCTGGGCAAACTTGTATGTGAGATGAGGCTGCCTCCACTTCTTAAGTTTTCTTCTTTTTCTTTCTTCCTCTTCCTCCTCCTCTTCTTTTTCTCTTTCTCCTCCTTCTCCTTCTTCTTCTCCCATTTCAAAAAATCAGAAAAACCACTGGAGTTCCAGTGGCAACACCTGGAGAAAAGTCAGATCTCAAGAGTAATGTGCTTAACCCAGGGCAAAAGAAGTCCTGAAGGTGAGCTAAATATTGGTTCAGTTTTCTTCATGGGGACCCCATTGGAGACATTCACCCCTCAAGATTTCGTTATTTATATCCTGCTGTTTTTCTTTCATATTTAATGTCCTTCAGTGTATCTCATCAGGTGATAAAATAGGTGGGGTTTTTTAATAATTAAAATCTTTGGAATGTAAGTCCATCTTTAATAGGTTAAATGAAAATATCTTTAGCATGACTCCAGTAGTATACAGAATAAAAGGGATGGCTTGTACCATATCCTGTGTGCCTTTTGCTCTTCTTCAAAGGTCTCTATATTGTTAAAATTTTTCATTTCATGGCATTGGGAGAGAATGAGTATTTAGTATAGATTCAGCCGTGAAAATTATTTTTAAAAATTTATTAATCAATATTATGCCCTGGCAATTGTGGGCAACCGTCTCATCTATAATAATGTTTATTGTGGTTATTACCGTCATTGTTAACAATATGAGAATAAAGATTTTCCTATCACAACAATAAAACCCTTGAAGCAACAGACGTTAGTGCTTGTAATCTCATCAACTTACCTTCTATTTGTGATTTAGTGGGAGAAAATGAATGAATCTGTCCCTCACTCTCTTTGTCTCTGTCTCTCATTCTCTTTGTGTCTCTGTCCAACTCCATCTCTGCCTCTCTCTCTCTCTCTCTCTCTCTCTCTCTCTCTCTCTCATTCAGCTTTAGTAAGGAAATTAAAATTGCCAGTCAGACTAAAAAAGAGGATGCAAAGGGACTATAAAACATTCCCCTTCCCACTAGGATGCTGTAGAAGATCATAAGATCATTAAGGCTTCTTATTGGTTATAGGTGTGGTTTCCTTGACAACAAGATTTCTGAACAATCTGCCTCTACCTCTATCTCAGAACATCACATGCACATTGTGAAAGCCCAAAGTTCAATCTTACAGGATGCCCAATATTGACTCTGATGTGACTTCTGTCAACAATTTTTAGTGGCTGTTACGGAGATGATTTGAGAAATGAGATGAGGGCAAAGGAAAGCTGTTGGTGTAAAGGAAGGAACATGTGACCTAATGAAAGAGCTAGATGGTCTCCTCATCTTAGGTCAGGTGGTTTGATTTTTGAGTATCGGTGGCAAAGAAATACGGGTCACGGTCATTTTATATTCCTTAATAGGAGAATCTGCTCCATTAGGCACACACTGGTGAATCCTAAATGATAGAAACTGACTCTACGGTAGTAAAACACTAGTTAAAACAATTTCTTGGCTTGTCATTAGGAAGGAGTTTGCTGAGCTTGCTTTTTCCAGAAAACTGTCAATGCCTCAGGGTATCTTGGTGTAGCCAGTGCCTATGCGAGTCAGTAACAGTGAGGAAGAAAGCAATACAAATGAAAATGTCTTTATCAGAGTAAGATACTTCTGTTCCTAGGAAGATTGGGAGAATAACCTGTCCTGGATGCTCTTTGATAGAATTATCACATTTAATTTACTACCCTGTGTTTCTAAATGTTCAGCTAGTTTTTATTTTAGTGGGAAAAAACTCAGCATCCAGTGGTACACCATGAAAAAAATGATTCTTTTATCTTCTCCAAGAAAATCTCAAATGGGGTCACAAAGAATTGGACATGACAAAAATGTCTAAAAAACAACATTCCCAAAGAATCATAGATCTAGAATTGAAAGAGATCCTGATAGTCATCTCATTCAAGGTTCCCATTTTTCACCTGAAGAAAGTGAACCCCAGAGAGGAGCCTCAATGACATTTTCTGTCCAACTTCATACAGACAGATAAATGGCAGAATAATCCCTCAGACTTTATTCTTCTGACACCAATTTCAAGCTCCTTCTATCACACTATTTGTGGCAACATTTTAAGTAAAGGCACACTTGGTTGATGCAAACCTTCTTCTTTTCTGCCAATCATTTTGCCTTCTCACAATTCAGCAATCAACTTCTCTTTTGTCAAAACTTCCCAGTTAAGTCCACTTAATTCTGATGCTCTTTTATCTTCCCCACTTCCATCTCTCTAAGTATATTCACTTAGTCATTGGATTTTCCCATTTAATGCATTCAAACAGTAATATAATTTGTATGGATGTTTCATGGGTGGTTAGAACTGAAAACAAAACCATGTTTCAAGATGTTGCAAAAAAAATGAATTCTGGAGCCTCCTGTGCAGGTTGGTCATCACCTAAAAATGTTTATCTAAGAAGACTATGAGTCCTTAGTTAAATTTAATGAGTTTCTTGTAGGGGAGGCGGTTCTTTTAGAATGATAACATAGCATTCTACTCTATACTGAAGATGAATTACTGTGAAATTATATTAGCTGACTTCAGGAGCTTGAGTCCTCTATGAAGCATGCTTTCTATTGGCTCTTCAAGCTAGTGAAATTTACTCAAGGGTGTGATGGTAAATGTTTAACAGCAAGCTCTCTGAAAAAACAAGTAGCCACAACACAGTTTCAAGTTTATTAACAATATTTCCTTCATCCTTTTTTAAATCTGGACAATCAGTAAAACAGTAAATCAAGCTCTGATTTGTAGTGTTTGTTAATTTCTGAGGTATAAATGGTCACACTCAAAATTTATCTGGGTCAGTTTGAGCAGTCAGTAACGTCTTCTGGAGATTACTTTAACATTCAAGTCCCTTGAATCAATGCAAACGCTTAATGAAATGGAGATGTATTAAGATGATAATTAAATCCTCCTTGGCATTTTGTGCCTGGAAAGTGAGAAGAAACTTCAACCTTAAATCAACTTTTATTTTTTTTAAGCCAGGACACCTCAGTTCACTGAGCTGGGTAAGGGACACAGTGAGTCCCCAGCTGGGGAAAGAAAGGTAGAAGCCAAAAATGTCCACAGAGGAACTTATCCGGAAAATAAAGGAGGTGAAATGTTTTTTCTAACTTTCTATTTTAATTAATTCATCTTGCTAACTAAGTTCTAACCTCTTTTATTGCTAAAGGATTAAAAATTATTTTTGTGCCATCTCAATTCATCACCGTAGGACAAAGTTGTAGCTGTTCCACCCTAGTTATGATTTTTTGTAAAAAGATATCACACATTTTTGATACTTAAAACTTTTATATTTCTCTACAAGTTATAACTAGAGTGGGAACTTGGACATTTTGAAACTCTTTCAACAAATGCAGATGCAACCAGTCTTTAACCTAATAAATAAATTCTTGGGAGATGTCTAAGGCACTCAGAGATCACGTTACCCAGAGTTTCAAAGTCAGTGTCAAATGGAGGGTTGGAACTTAGCCCTTCCTAACTCCAAATCCAGAATTCTATCAACTATATGATTCTGCAATTTTTATAATAAATGAATTCTATGAATAGATATATAAAGATTCTGAGAATTCATTTTTTCAATTGAAGAGATTTGCCCCAATTCCAAGCAGTTATGTGAGAGAATAAAAGCTGATAAGAATATTTCCTACAAATTAATGTAAGAGTTATTGGTACCATTTTTGTAATAAGATAACAGAATTGGATTTGTCTGGGAGCCAAGATGGCAGAGTGATTGCTAATTGCTATCTCCCTCCCCTTGATGGCCTTGATGAACTCAGAGAATATCTCCCCTGGAAAAACCCTGGAACAGTGGGAGCAGCAGAGGGGGTAAATAGTTGATTATCCCATGAGCTAGAAAGATCGCTAAGGAGGGTCCCTCTTACTGTAGCTGAAGGAGACCAGAGTTGTCCCAGACAGCCCCACCTCAGCAAACTAGGAGAATATCCTGTGCCTGAGAGGGGTGAAACCTGCAACTACCAACACCAGGACTCCAGGAGTGCCTCAGCACCCCAGAAGAACCAGGAAGACACTAGCACAGACAGGATCACCAACTTACCTATGCTTGAAGTCAGCACAAGAGACCTCCTGTGGCCATACCACCCTTCCCCCATACTTAATGAGCTAGCTCCAGGGTAACTGTGGGGAAACCCAAAAAGATCTCACCTGGTCTCTGCTTTCCAACACCAGCCAGCTCAGCACCAGGTAAGCTGCAGCATTTTAGCTTCTAATGGAAAGAACCAGAGGCCACAACACACAAAGCCTCAAGTTTTAGGTGCAAGAACTGTGGGACAGAGCCCCCTGTGTCCCAGATGCAGAGATCTACCTTAAAAGCCATGAGTAAGAAGCAAAACAGAAAAGAAAAGACCATAGAATCTTTCTGTGGGGACTAGGACCAAAACACAAATACCAAAGAGGTCAGCATTCAGACTGTACTCCAATCTGAAACTTCAGAAGGGAATATGAACTGGTCTGAAACACAAAGAACCTTCTAGTATAAAAACCAAATTAGATAACTAGAAGAAAAACTGACCAATGACTTTAAAAATAAGAAAAAAGAAATCACAGAAGAATTTAAAAGGACAATTGGACAAACAGAAAAGTAAGTACAAAACATAACTGGAGAAAGTAACTCCTTCAAAGGAACAATTGGACAGATGGAAAAAGAGATGCAAAAGTTAACTGAAGAAAACAATTTGATAAAAATTAGAATCAGGCAAGTAGAAGCTAATGAATCTATAAGACATCAAGAATTAGTCAAACAGAATCTAAAGAATTAAAAGATAGAATAAAATGTAAAGTATCTAATTGGAAAAACAACTAACCTGGAAAATAGATCCAGGAGAGAAAATCTAAGGATTATTGGTCTACAAGAAGACCATGATGAAAAAAAAGAGCCTGGAAAATATCATCCAAGAAATCATCAAGGAAAATTGCCCAGAAGTCCTAGATTTAGAGGGCAAAATAGTCATTGAAAGAACCCACCATTCACTTCCTGAAAGGGATCCCAAACTGAAAACACCAAGGAATATCGTTGCCAAATTCCAGAACTATCAAGTGAAGGAGAAAATACTGCAGGCAGTCAGAAAGAAACAATTCAAATATCAAGGAGTGAAAGTCGGGATCACACAGGATCTTGAAGCTTCTACATTAAAAGACTGAAGGAATTGGAATACTATATTCCATAAGGCAATGGAGCTGGGACTACAACCAAGGATTAATTACCCAGCAAAGTTGAGCATAGTATTTCAGACCATTCAGATGGACATTTAGTGAAATAAGGGAATTCCAGACCTTCATGATGAAAAGGCCAGAACTCAATAGAAAATTCAGTCATCAAATGCAGGTCTCAAGAGAGGCATAAAAAGGCACACGGAAAAAAAAACAACTTGTTACTCAATATGGGCAAACTGTTCACATCCCTATAAGGGAAAATGATACCTGTTAATCTTGAGAATTGTATATTTATTATGACATATAAAGGGATATACATAGATAGAGTGGGAATAAATTAAATGATGTGATGATAGCAAATGTGATTTAAGGGTGCGAAGGGATTATAAAGGGAGATGTGAAAAGGAAGAGGCAAAAAAATAAATTACATCACAGATAGAGGCACAAAAACATATTACAGTAGATGGAAAGAGGGGAGGGAGATGAGCATTCATTGAGAGGTACTCTCATCTGATTGGATTCAAGGAGGGAAAAACAAACTCAGTTAAGTATAGAAATGTAACTAGCTCTATAAGCAGTAGGAGGGTAAGGGGGAAAGGAAAGGGAGAGGAGGCTAAAAGAGAGGGAAGAATTAGTAAAGGAAAAGGGGAGTAAAAGGGAAGGAAGCTGAAAGAAGGGAGGGAAGACTGAGGGAGGTGGTGGCTAAAAATTAAAACTATTGTGGAAAGGAATGGAGAAAGGAGAATTAAAATCATAAATAAGAGGAAAAGGGATGGAGGGAAAGACACAGATAGTAATCATAACTGTGAATGTGAGTGTGATGAACTCTCCCACAAAACAGAGATGGATAACAGAATGGCTTAAAATCCATAATCCAACAATATGTTGTTTACAAGAAACTCATTTGAAATGGTGGTGTACACAAGGTAAAAGGTTGGAGCAGAATATATTGTGCTTCACCTGATGTAAGAAAAGCAGGGGTAGCAATCCTAATGTCAGACAAAGCAAAAGCAGAAATAGATCTAATCAAAAGAGATAAGGAAGAAAACTGTATCCTACTAAAAGGCCCCATAGACAATGAAGCAATTTCATTACTAAACATATATGCTCCAAGTGGTATAGCATTCAAATTCTTAGAGAAGTTAAGGGAATTACAGGAAGAAATTGACTGTAAAACCATACTAGAAGCCATACTAGTGAGGGACCTCAACCTCCCCTTCTCTGAACTTGATAAATCCTACCTCAAAATAAAAAAGAAAGAAGTTAAGGAGGTGAATAAAACTCTGGATAAGGTAGATATGATAGATCTCTGGAAAAAATTGAATGGGGATAGAAAGGAATATACCTTTTCCTCAGTAGCTCATGGCACATATACAAAAACTGACCATGTACTAGGTCATAGAAACCTCAAAATCCAGTGCAAAAAAGGCACAGAGAGTCAATGTGTCTTTCTTAGATCATAATGCAATTAAATTTATATGTAATCAAAGGCCATGGAAATATAAACCAAAAATTTACTGGAAACTAAACAATCTAATCATAAAGAATGAATGGGTTAAACAACAGATTATAGAGACAATCAACAGCTTCATTTAAGAGAATGACAATAATGAGACAACCGACCAAATCTTATGGGATGCTGCAAGCAGTTCTTAAATAAAACAGAGAAAGAGGAGATCAACAAATTGGGCATGCAGCTGAAAAAACTAGAAAAAGAACAAATTGAAAATTCCCAAGTAAATACCAAATTAGAAATACTAAACATCAAAGGAGAGATTAATAAAATTGAAATTAAGAAAGCTATTTAACTAAAATTAAAGCTGAGTTGTTTTTATGAAAAAACCAATAAAATTGATAAACCAATTTGATTAAAAAAAAAGAAAGAAGAAAACAAAATTACCAATATCAATAATGAAAAGGGTGAACTAACCTCCAATAAGGAGGAAATTGAAACAATAATTAGAAATTACTTTGCCCAACTGTATGCTCATCAATTCGACAATCTAAATGAGATGGATGATTATTTTTAAATATATTAATTGCCCAGATTAACAGATAAGGAAGTTGAGTACTTAAATAATTCCATTTCAGAAAAGAAAATTGAACAAACCATCAATGAACTCCCTAGGAAAAAATCTCCAGGGCCAGATGGATTTACAAATGAATTCTATTAAACATTTAAAGAACAGTTAATTCCAATACTATATAGACTATTTGGGAAAATTGGGAAAGAAGAGTCCTACCAAATTCTTTTTATGATACAAATAGGATTCTGATATCTAAACCAGGAAGGGCCAAAACAAAGGAAAAACTATAGACCAATTCCTCTAATGAATATAGATGCAAAAATTTTAAATAAGATATTAGCAAAAAGAATACAGCAACTTATCATGAGAATAATACATTATGATCAGGTAGGATTTATACCAGGAATATAGGGATATTAGGAAAACTATTAGCATTATTGATCATAACAACAAAACTAACAGAAACCACATGATTATCTCAATAGATACAGAAAAAGCTTTTGACAAAATATAACACCCATTCCTATTGAAAATACTGGAAAACACAGAATAAATGGAACTTTCCATAAAATAATAAGCAGTATCTACCTAAAATCATCAGCAAGCATTATATGCAGTGGGGACAAGCTAGATGTATTTACAATAAGATCAGGGTGAAACAAGGATGTCCATTATCACCACTGTTATTCAATATGGTATTAGAAATGCTGGCTGTAGCAATACGAGAAGAAAAGAAGAAATTGAAGGAATTAGAACAGGCAAGAATAAATAAGTTATCACTTTTCAGACAATATTATGAGATACGTAGAGAATTCCAGACAGTCAAGTAAAAACTACTTGAAATAATAAACAAGTTTGGCAAATTTGCAGGTTACAAAATAAACCCACATAAATCATCTGCATTTCTATATATTACTAACAAAGCCCAACAGCAAGAGAGGGAAAGAGAAATACCATTTAAAGCTCTGGTAGACACTATAAAATATCTGAGGGTCTACCTACCAAAACAAATCCAGGGACTATATGAACGTAATTACAACACACTTTTTGCACAAATAAAGTCAGACCTAAGTAAGTGGAAAAACATCAGTTGCTTGTGAGTAAGCTGAGCTAATATAATAAAAATGACAATTCTACATGAATTAATTTGCTTATTCAGTACCATACCAATCAAACTACCAGATAATTATTTTCTGGAACTAGAAAAAATAATATCAAAATTCATCTTGAAGAACAAAAGGTCCAGAATGTCAAGGGAACTAATGAAAAGAACTGCTAGGGAAGGTGGGTTGCCCCTACCTGATCTCAAATTGTATTATAAAGGAGCAATCATCAAAACCATTTGGTATTGACTGAGAAACAGAGGGGTAGACCAATGGAATAGGTTAGGTACTCAAGGTACTTAAGACACAGATTGCCAAGGACCCCTGCTTCTGGGATAAGAACTCACTGTTTAACAAAATTTGCTGGGAAAACTAGGTAACAATATGGTGGAAACTGGGCATAGATCGATACCTGACACCATACACAAGAATAAAGTCCAAGTGGATACATGATCTTGGGATAAAGATGGATACTATAACAAATTAGGGGAGTTCAGGGGGCGGAGCCAAGATGGCGGAGTAGAAAGACTCACCTATGCTAGGTCCGAACCCACAGCCCATAGATTTCCTGTAAAAAGAACTCCTGACAAATTCTGGAACAGTGGAAGCCACGCAGCAACACAGTGAAGGAGATTTCTGCTGCAGAGAGCCCTGAAAAACCGACCGCAAAGGTACCCCGGACACGGGAGAGGAGTCCTGCCCGGCCGAGCGCTCCCCTCCTCCGGCCCGGCCACGAGGCACTGAGAGGAGCGAGCAGACCCAAGCAGGCCTCAGGGATCTGAATCTCCGGCGACCACGAAGGTCCCTCCACCCACAGACACACAGGTCAGTGAGAGAGATGGGCTGAGAGGGGAGCAGGGGATCTCCGGGACTCGGACCCCCTGGGAAGCGGCCTCTGGGGCAGAGGCAGAGGCAGCTCGGCCAGAGGCAGAGGCAGAGGCAGCTCAGCCAGAGACTCCCAGAGCAGGCTGGAGCTCCACCCCAGCTCCACTACAAAGGATCTCTGTATAAACCCCCTGAGGGAACTGAGCCTGAGAGGCGGCACTGCCCCCACCTGAGAACCAGCAGATAAGCCCGCATTGAAGAGCAGTCAGGCCTGCCGCCAAAAGCCCTGAGGCTGGGGAGCAGCA
>CM053770.1:607629274-607723786 GCA_028658325.1 Potorous gilbertii
GGTAAGGGAAGGGAGGGATGATAGAAAAGAGGACAGATTGGTGATATGGGTAATTAGAATGTCCAGTGTATTGGGGAGGGGGGAGGGGACAAATGGGGAGAAAATTTTGGAACCCAAAATCTTGTGAAAATGAATGTAAAAAGTTAAATAAATTTATTTTAAAAAATTAAAAAAAAACAAATTAGGGGAGCAAGGAATAGTGTGTTTGTCAGATTTATGGAGAATGGAGAAATTTATGACCCAACAAGAGATAGAGAACATTATGAACTGCAAAATGGATAATTTTGATTACATTAAATTGAAAAATTTTTGCTCAAACAAACCCAAGGCAACCAAAATTAGAAGGGAAGTAGAAAACTGGAAAAGAATTTTTGCAACTAGTTTCTGTGATAAAGGCCTCATTTCTAAAATATATAGAGAACTGAGTCAAATGTACAAGAATATAAGTCATTCTCCAATTGATAAATGGTCAAAAGATATGAACAGGCAGTTTTCAGAGGAAGAAATTAAAGCTATCTATACTCATAAGAAAAAATGCTCTAAATTACTATTGATTAGAGAGATGCAAATCAAAACAACTCTGATCTATCAGACTGGCTAACATTACAAAAAAGGAAGATGATAAATGTTGGAGAAGATGTGGGAGAGTTGGAACACTAATTCATTGTTGATGAAGCTGTGAGCTCATCCAACCATTCTGGAGAGCAATTTGTAACTATTCCCAAAGGGCTACAAAAATGTGCATATCCTTTAACCTGGCATTATCACTTCTGGGACTCTATCCCAAAGAGATCATAGAAATGGGAAAGGGTCTCACATGTACAAAAATATTTATAGCATCTCTTTTAGTGTTGGCCAAAAACTGGAAAATCACTTGGGGAATGGCTGAATAAGTTATGGTATATGAATGTAATGGAATACTATCGTGCTATGAGAAACGATGAACAGGAAGACTTCAGAGAAACCAGGAAAGACTTATATGAACTAACACTGAGTGAAAGGAACAGAACCAGGAGAACTTTGTACACAGCAACAACCACAGTGAGGAATTTTCTGGTAGACTTAGTACTTCACTGCAATGCAAAGACTTCACCAATTCCCCATGGATTCTTGAGGCAAAATAACTTCCACATCCAGACAAAGAATTATGGAAATGGATCACAGAATGAAATAGACCATTTTCTTTTGTATTATGTTTTGAGTTGTTGTTTGGTTTCTCCCATTCATTTTAATTCTTCTATGCAACATGCATTTAATAGGAATGTACGTCTAGAACTTATATTAGATTGTATGCCATCTCAGGGAGGGAGTGAGGAGAGAGAGAATGAGGGGGAGGGAGTGGAAAAAAATTTAGAAATATGGAAGTGATTGTTGAACACTGAAAACAAATAAAATAATTCAATTGAAAAAATAAGACAACAGAATTTAGAAATATAAGGGACCTTAGTGATCATGTATTATAACCTCATTATATTATAGATGAAGAAACTGAGATTCAGAGAAGCAAGAGAAAAAAGAGAACAAGAATTAATTGTTTCCATGGACTAGGCACTAAGTTAAGAGTTTTATGAATATACAGTTTGGTCTTCACAATGGCCCTGGGAACTGGGTGATCATCATTATCCCCATTCTGCAGTTGTAGAAACTGAGGCAGAAACTGTGAACTTGCCTAGTTTCACATAAATGTTTAAGGCTGAATTTGAACTCTGATTTTACTGACCCTAGGTTCTATACTCTAACCCCTTTTGTCATACAACTTCTTCAAGGCCATACAAGTGTTAGAGAAAAAGGCAGGATTTGAATCTGAGCCCTCTGACTCCAGATTCAATTGAGTCTCTTATCAATTCTCAGATCCCATTTAATTGTTTGTTTTTGTGGTTGTTGAGGAATCCATCCCTGAAATTGTCATGAAAGTCAGCAGGAAATGAGATTCAATTTTCAATTTTTATATAAGGACAGAGTTGAGATCATCCCATCCCACTTAACCCTGATATATTTATCTCAGCGAGAATCCAATGGAACTTTGTATTAGGTGTGAACCAAGACCCAGAGTTCCTCCTTAGGTGTGACAGGAGGTCTACGTGGGTTGACTGGAGGCCATGTCCTCTGGGCCCTGTAAAAACCTATTGAATTACTAGAAATCATAGATTTAAATGCTAGTAGTACAAAAATAAAAGAGGAAAATTCCTTGTCTTTGAGGAACAAACATTCTAGTGGAGAAGACAACACACTCCCACACACACACACACACAGACAACATGCATATACAGGCATACCTCATTTAATTGCTTATTTATTGTACTTCGCAGATATTGAGTTTTTTACAAATTGAAGATTTGTGCCAGCTCTGGGAGGAGCAAGTCTATTGGCACCATTTCCCAATATGCACATTTTGGTAATTCTCACAATATTTTAAACTTTTTGTTATTGTCATATCTGTTATGCTGATCTGTGATCAGTGATCTTTGACGTTACTATTTTAATTATTTTGGGATGCCAAGAACCACACCCAAATAAGACAGGAAATTCACTCAATAAATGATGTGTGTGTGTGTGTGTGTGTGTGTGTGTGTGTGTTCTGAATGCTCTACCAACTGACTGTTGCCCTATTCCTCTCCCTTTCCTTGACCTCCCTATTCCCTGAGACATAACAAAGCTAAAATTAGGCCAATTACTAACCCTACAATGGCCTCTTAATGTTCTAGTTAAAGGAAGAGTCAATTGATGTAGCAAACTTGTCTTATTTTAAGAAATTTCCACATCTATCTCAACCTTAAGCAACCATGATCAGTCAGGAGCCATCAACATTAAGGTAAGACCCTTCACCAGCAAGAAGATTAGGACTTGCTGAAGGCTCATATGATGATTAGCATATTTTTTTAGCAATAAAGTATTTTTAATTAAGGTATGTAAGTATTTTAGACACATAACTTTTATATGTATTTTTTACTACTGTCACTCAGTAACCTCTCCTCCTTTGAAGTTCATTTAGTCATATTCACCCCCGATGGAGATGATGTGTTGAAGCTGTGTTCTACAGATCTTCCTTTATCCATGAGTTCTGTTTCTGGCTCATAGTCTTTCTCTCCTTTCTAACTCCTGCCCTCATATTAAGGGAAACATCTGATGAACTATGAAACAAGTCACTAAAGGGGTCATGGAAACAACCAATTCCACCATTCTATTGATGTGATATGGGAGAGGGGAGAGGTGATTAATTGTTCTGTTCTGCCAATGGTTTCTGAAGGAATCTGTTCCCTTGGTGAAAGTAAAATTATGAAATTAATTAAGAGTTCAAAACTCAATAGAGTGATACTGAGTCAGTCTTTGAGGAGTCTCAATACTTATATTATCTTTTAATTTGATATGGTAAATATATTCTAAATGATATGGTGAGCATGTTTTCCTTTTGTGTTCCTCAAAGTTGGATAAAAGTACATTAATGGTATGAAGAGTGCATATTAAGTGAATTTGTGATTAAATTTATAAAAACTTTGTGAAGTTATTTTATATTTTATACCTTTGATGTAGTCTGAAACAACTAGGCTATGGTGACTGCTAGAGGTGGGAGTGCTTTTAGGTATACAAAAACTTCCTGAATAATTCGTAGCAATAGCATGGACACTAAATCACTGATCTCCTACTTTACACATGAGATTGCTCTCCTAAGATGTATCATCAGGGCAGCTCGGTGCCACAGTAGATAGAGCACTGGCCCTGGAGTCAGGAGGACCTGAATTCAAATCCAGCCTCGCTTATGTTGTGTGACCCTGGGTAAGCCACTTAACCCCAATTACCTCAAAAAACCAAAACAAACAACAAGATTTATCAGAATAGTAAATTTCAATCTAGAAGAGACCTTAGACGTCATTGAGCTCAAGCCCTTTATTTACAAATGACGAAACTATTACTAGAAGAAGTTAAGTGACTTGCCCAGTCCCATGGATTTAAGACTCAACTCCTCCTGATTCTAATCTTAGCACTTTATCCGCTGCCACCTCGATGTCTTAATACCTTTCTTGAGCTCTCTATAGCATCAGACATTGCTTGATCCCCTCTTTTTTAAACTCTCCCAATCTTGATTTTTGTGACATCATACTTCCCTGGTTTTTCTTCCTTACCTTGTTCTTTTTAACTCCTCTTTCTTCTTCCTATTAAATATGTGTGTTCTCTGGCCCTCTGATTTTTGTCTATATAGATTTACTTCTTCATCAAATTCACTCTCAACTGTGTGTTGAAAGTGGTGACTTTCACATCTTTACCTCCAGCCAAGATCTTTCATCTCTGTGCTGGACCAATATTTCCAATTGCCTTATGGTCTATTTCTACTTTGATGTTTCACCATCACCAAAAATTCATTATGTTCAAAGCTTGATACTAACTGGTGATACTTGACTTAAAAGGGAATCAGAGGTGTCCTAGGTGAAGATCCACAGCTGCCTATTCATAAAATATAAAGGATTGAGAGCTGGACCCTGAATGTTTGTGCTGAAGGGCACTGTAAGCTTTTAGTTACTTAGTATGAATGTATATGAATAGCATGACTATAAATCAATGCATGGATGGTATCATAGGTTTGAACTTGAAAGGACCTTAAAGGCACAGTGCTGGATTCACAGGCAGGAAGACCTGAGTCTAAATCTGACCTCAGACACACACTGGGCAAGTCACTTAACCTCTGATCCAGTGTCCTTATCTGTAAAATGGGAATAATAGCACCTGCCTCCTAGGTTGTTGAGGGGATAAAATGAGATAATAGTTGTAAAGCGCCTTATAGATCCTAAAGTGCTATATAAATGCTCTTATTAATTACTACTAATAATTATTTAATCCAAATACTTTTTTTTCTTGGGCTGGACCTGTGTTTTCATTTGAATGTAGAATTTCTGACAGAGAAATTCCCTTTACCAACGCAGGATGGCACTTATTCTATAATGTAAAGTCTTAGAGGGGAACACCGAAAGGGTCACACAGCTAATGTGTAAAATTTGAGTCTGGATCTCTCTGCATTTATTTTATATAAGGAGAAAACTGAGACTCCAAGAAGTCAAATGACTTGCCTAAGGTCACCCAGCTAGTTGATGGCAAAGCTGGATTTGAGTCTAGGGCATCTATTTCCAAATCTTGCATCACTCCACTCCACTGTAAGTCAATGGGGTTGGTAAGAGCATGAGACATTGGGGAGGATTCAAGTGTGGATTTCTGGTACTTTGGGCATGTGAGTACAGATCACTAGAGGATTTAGCAAATGGATAGAACAAGTGATGAGATTTGGTATACATAATTACTGCTTTGAGCTCTGAAACTGAATGTATCCTAGATCCCAGGGCAAATCCCTAGAGTAATATAAGCATTTGGAAAACTTTGATGGTGGAGCCCTGGCAAATGTGCGTCTGAGCTTCACAGTTCTGAAGCCCCACTTATCCCCACATGGGAGAAAAGCGTGTCCATGATGGCACAGGAAGATTCAGAGTCAGAGTTTGATATAACCATTGTCATTTAACTTACGACCTACCCTCCAAAATTATTTCTCACCCAACAGCTATCGCTACTATTTATATAGTACTTTACGTATTAACTCATTTGATCTTTACAACAATTCTATGAGGTGGGTGCTATCATTAATCCACATTTTACAGAAAAGGAAACTGAGCCACCTAAAGATTAAATGATTTGCCCAGGGTCACATTGCTAGTAAGTGTCTGAGGTGAGATTTGATCCTGAACTTGGACCACTGTGCCCCTTATCTAATTAACATTAATTCTCCCATTTTGTTGTTGGTTATTGTTAGTGAAATTATCAATCATGCAGTTTCTCTTGTTTGTAATCTTTCAATGGAGTCATCTTTCACCCTTTTCTTTCTTTCATCTGTTTTATAAACAAGTTGCCCCCAAGTCTTGCCATCTCATCTATCCAAATATCTCTTGAGTGTATTCCCTCTTTTTAATTTCCTCTTCTACCATGTTAGTCAGGGTCCTTCTTAGCTCCTTGGCCATGAACATAGAAAAGGATTTTTGTTCAAAGTTCCTTGATGAAAATAAATAAGAAAGAAAAGAAGAAAGAAGCTCCCTTTGCCTTACTCAAGATTTCTCCCTAATCTTCATTTGTTCTGCCACAACTTGGTATTCACATCCCACCCCTTTTCTTGGATATTTTGAGACTTTGGGTTCAGAAACCTATCCTTTCTTTTGTCCCAGTTGTGTTTTAGTGCTACCTTCAATTGTTTGCAGTGACTAGTATCCTATACCACAGAACACAACCTGGTCTCCAACCTCTCCAGTTGGAGTCTTGTGTCTCTGAAAAACAAGATTTGGAGACTTATTGAACTGCAAGTCATATTTTAAAACCATATTGTTTCTTCAGTTTGGCTTATCCAAGCCACTTCTCAAGTTGTCACCTGCCATGCAATTTTCATGAATGAAGTAGAGAGATGAAGGAAAGGGCAATAGTAGTGAGGGAGATTCAAACTAGTTAAATGACTATATACTAAAAGACAGATATTAATGGCCAATTGTGAAACAAATCTCTAATGGAATAGGCCAAAGACTGGTGCTTAGTCATGAGCTTCTCACCATTTTTTGTTTTTAGTGACTTAAAGGCACAGAAAGCGTGTCTCTTAAATTTGCGATAAAACTAGGTAATAGCTGCCAATTTGTTGGATGAGAGAATCAGAATCCAAACGAAGATGTTAACAATCTAAGAAAATTGAGTATAATCTAACAGGATGGAACTTAATTGGGATAAATGCGAAACCTTATACTTGTGTTTAAAAAAAATCCACTTCAAAAGTAAAAAATGGAGGAGGAACAGCTAGGCCATAGCGTGTCTAAAATGATCTGGAGATGGTAGTAGATTACAAAGCAAATATAAATACATTATGTGGCATTCAACAAAATTAATGTGATCTTCAGTTAGTTGCATAAAGAGATTTATGGTATCCAAGAGTATAGAGTTAGCAATGCCACTGAATTCTGGCAAGATCAGATCATATCTATTGTGCTTAGTTTGAGGTCTCATACTGATAAGCTATTATCAGTCTAGTTCTGAAGAGAATCAGTGATTTCACAGGGTGATATTTTGACTTGAGTGAATTGGGTTTAAGTGAGATAGAACTGTACAACATCATCAATCTCACTCTTTTTTCCTCATCAAAGTACAGTGGCAAGACAGAAGTCAAGACAACTGGCGATGACCTGGGTACAATAGACAACTTTGACATCTTTAATGTCTGACCATGCTCTAAGCACTCTACAGCACCTGCTTAAGCTACCTTCAGGGTCATTGGAACAAATTATTCTTTTCCACCCATTCTACCAGGGGCAGTCTTCACATGCTTGGAGTATACATTCCCCTTACTCAACAATGGATTTGAGGCCTGGCAATTACCCTCAGCCTGGTTTTGCCCATCTGCTGAGTCGGTTTTTCCCAGGTGTGGCAACTGTTTTTTTTTTTAAGTCATAGGTGAGAGTCGGGTGAAGGTGGCCAATAAAGGTTGATGAGCAGCCCTGAAATGGGTTCAGCAAGCCCTTGCATTAGAGGTGCTGAGCACTCTCCCACCCTAATATTGCTAAGCTAGGGAATGTAGAAAAGAGTTCAGCGATCAGGATGTTAAAGTACCTCAAGACTGTGCCTTATGATGATCATTTGAAGCAAGTGGGAACAGATAAATTGTTTAAAAGGAAGAAGAAGAAGGTGTAGCTCATATACTAGACACTTTCATGTGCTTGAAGGTCTATTGCATGGAAGAAGGGTTAGATTTACTCTGTTTCATTACCAAGGGCAGGACTAGAATCAGTGAATGGGAGTTGTAAAGAGGAAGGTTTTAGCTAAAGAGAGGGAAATTTCCTAACAATTAGAGTTGTTCTGAAGTGAACTGGGTCACCTCAAGAGGAATGTGGTTCCACTTCACTAGAGTTATTTAAATATAAAAAATTCTTTTTGGGAATGGGTTGAACTACATGGTTATTGAAATTTCTTCTTACTTGAAATTTGGTGATTGATTCTGGGATTGGCTGCTTTTCTCAGTTTACTGGGAGATATTATTGCTTAGTGTAATTTTCCTTCATTTCCTTAGGAAAATGCTTGCTCAGGACCATGTTCTCTGAGGAATTCTGCCCCTTTTTCATTTGAGTGTCTGAGACATTTTTTACAACTGATCCTTTTCTTAAGTGGGTACATCTTTCTCTAGGTCATCCATTCATAGCATCAAGGAAGTATGCATTGGCTTTTATTCCTCGTTACTTTGTGATTGTTAAACATCTGTAGTTTCCTACACCAGAATGTCTCTCTACTTTAACTCAGAAAGTTGGTTCTATGCTGGCAAAATTACTATTTCCATAAACTCAAGATAGTACAGTATAATCTACTAACTCATAGCAATTTATTTATTAATAAAGTGGCCTTTTATTTTTATTTTATTTTTATTTATTTTCCTTTTCTATTTTTAAAAAAGTCAATGGAAACCAACTGTTTTAATAGTTCTTTGCAAATAATTGATTCCCCCCCTTCACAGATACAGAAGTGACATGCCATTCAGCAACTACTGAAATATAAAAATAAAAAGAACATTTAAATTCCAAATTGAGTGCTTAACTTACTTCATAAATCCATAGGAACAATAGCTAACAACTTGTTTGATTTCTCAGTTATACTAGGGAACATGCGTTCCTCACATTCAGAGATCAATTTACTCCATCCTCTTTCCCACATTTATTCATTCTCGACTTTGACTCAACAGAATGACTCTTAGGAATGGTGGCCTTCTTGGTGGCCAGTGTCAATCTTTCTTATAAGCTTTGAGTAATTAGTGAAAGTGGAGTTAGCAGCTGTGGCCAGCAGCTCAAGGAATGTACTGGCCTCTCTCCCATGACTAGTCCCCTTTCAACTAACATATAGAACAGGAGTACAAGATTAGTTGCACTGCTAGTGTTTAGAAACTCAAGCTCATTATACTATGTACCTAAATCCTTAGAACATAGAGGATGGAAAGGGAAGACAGCAGGTGGGGATCTCATTGCAGGGGGGTATCCCAGAGCTAGAGTTGGGTGTCCTGGATGTCTATCCCTTTGTTTGATGGGTAGACTGTGAGAATGTCCTGAGGAGTCATCCATGCTTAGACATGTTGGAGAACTGTTCAATGTGTTCAGGAATGGAGAACAAAAGGGGATCAGGGCTGTAATTGATCTGTGTCACAAGGTCATTAGAAGCCACATCCTTGATAGCACCTTGTGAACTGTTTCCCCTCCCTTAGAGTATGTCTGTTTTGGAGGCTAAGGGACCTTACAGTCAGAGGTCAAAAGACCTTTGTAGACAGTACTGTTTTTATCTTCAATTTCACACAATTGGACATTGCCTTCCCCAGAAACATGAGAAGTGAACAGATGCACTTAATGGGGTAAAGAGTATCCGTAGGTACAGTTCCTGAATAGTGAGAACTGCAGTCAGGATGTCTTATTCTAGTAAGGGAAATAATTAAGTCATGGGAGTGGTTCCTTTGTAAAGGGGAGGGAAAAAGGGAATAAGCCTTACATAGCACTGAGCCAGGCTTACAGACAAACAAAAGGACCTTCTTATGAGGTATTCCTTGATCACCCTGGCTGTTAGTTAGTGCCTTTCTCTCTCCCACAAAATTATATCTTATTTATTTCCCATGCATAAATGTGTAAGCACATCTATATATACAATATATATATATATACCTGCATACATATAAACACAAATACACATATATATGGAAACATACACATGTGTGTGTTTATATATACCCATGCACACACATAAACACACACATATACAGGTGTCTCAAAAGTCTTAGTGTGATTTTCATAGATTTTTTAATAGCTTAAAATTGTACTGAGACTTTTGGAAGTGCATGCGTGCGTGCATGCCTGAGCATGTGTGTGTGTGTGTGTGTGTGTGTGTGTGTGTGTGTGTGTGTGTGGCACATACTATAAATCCCTTTCTCTATAGAATGTTAACACTTTGAGGGCAGGGATTATTTCATTTTTGTCTTTGTATTCTCAGTATGTGACACAGTGATTACTAGTGAGACTTTGCACAGAAAGTCACTAACAGGATGATGATATTGCTCACAGTTGGGGGAAGCATTTAAATATTAAAATATTTAAAAAGGGTTTGCTTCCAATGCTAGTAGGAGGAAAGGGAAGAGCAAGCGTAACCTCTTGAAGTCCCTTCCATCGTTCAGATCCCCCACCCCCATTAAACTCTTGAAAATCTCCAAAGTGGATTGCAGACTTTTCCTTTATCATGTCCGTTGGTCCAGGACAACTTGAATGTGGAAAATGTATACTTAGATCTAAGCTTCAGGAATGACCAGGCCCTACAACAGTATAATCAAGCTAAACATTGAGTGATGAAAACCCAATACAGTTCACCAAAAACTTGTCTCATGACGTTAAAAATTCCTCTAATGGGATCTATGTTTAATGGATTAAAATCCCTTCCTGCTAATAAAAAAATAGGTTTGAAGAATATAGATTTGACTTCAGGCATATATTTAAACGTCCCTTTATTTCTGCCATCTGTCCAGTATGTATCTGAATATCAAAGTATCATTTGTGTAGGTTTGGTTCTAATTAGGGCCTGAAAATTATTGTTTGACTCTACGCCCATAAGAACCTAAGGAATAAGCCTGAGTGGGGGTAGGGGTGGGGGTAGGATATGGGGGTAGAGGGATTTATCCTGTAGATTAGAATTTACTTCAGCAAGGCATCTAGTTGTTTGTTGAATAACCCCAGTGTCCTTCACCTCAAAAACCTTGCCCGGAAGGCCATTCCAAACATTTATTACTTGCAGAGTGAAAAAATGCTTCCTTATGTCTGTTCTGAATTTATTTTCCTTTAACTTTCATTAAAGGTCCTTTGTGCAGCATGAGCTGAGCTAAAAAAGTAACCTACATTATCTACACTTATGATTCTGTACACTTTAATTAGATCCTACCCATGTGTGTCATTTATGGAGCCGGATCGGCTTTTTTCCACCTCTCCTTGTGATTCATTTCTTTTCATCTATTGTTATCTCGCTTTCCGCTTCTCCCTTTCTTTCTCTCTCCCTTATTTAGTTTCATTTTTCAAAATAACTGGCAGTATGTGAATCTGGTCCCCTGAACACAATCTGATTGGAATACTTTGTAACATATAACCCGCATTACATGTGTCGTCCTAACAAAAGCCGACACAAACAGCAGAAGAGACACACAACAATGAAAGTGTTTCTGCTCGATGCCCCTATGTGATTAGGCATCCTGGATAATGGACCATAAGGATTCGGCCTTTAACTATATCTTTTTTTTTCCTATCCCGACTAACCCCCAGAGGTTCATATCAATAACTATTAATACTACTGCAATACTCCAACTAATAAGGATAAGTGAAAGAGGAACAGAGGGCTTTGGGAAATCATTAGGGCTACATGCAGGAAGGCATGCTTCATTCTTTCCAGAGAATCTCCTTGCTTTATTTTAGACATAATCTTAAAGACATTTATGTTCCATCTGTTTGATTTTTAAAAACTCATCCAAAAGCTCTTTTTAGCTGACCCTGTCCCCTCCTCAATGATTGAGCACAGAATAAAATTTTGTATCTCAAGTGAAATGTGAGCAGGTGGACATAAACTAACATTGCAGATGGAAGCATGACATCTAATTTTGTACATAGAATTGAGGCCAGGTGTGAATTTAAACCAGTACTTCCCCTTCCTCCAACACCCCACCCCTCATCTTAGGAGATGGTTGCATATGCTCCATCAAAGGGATATAGTAGAAGTCAAATCAGGACTTGAGATGAGTGAAAAGAAATAGACACTTAATTGCATTTCTTACCTTTCATGACCCCTTCCCCTGGACCCTGCTGTTTCTGTTTGCAACCCTCCCCTAAATTTCCAGCCTTCTTGCATTTTATTCACCTCTCCAACATGTAGTGACACTGGCCTTCCTCCCATAAGACACTCCATCACCTGACTTTTTGCATTTTCACTGGCTGTCTCCTATGCCTGGAATGGTCTCCCTCCCTCATTTCCACCTCCTGGCTTTCCTGGCTTCTTTTAAGTCGCAGCTAAGATTCTTCCTTCTGTAGGAAATCTCTTTCATTCTAGTACCTTCTTTCTATTAAGTTTCCAATTTATGCTCTCTATAGCTTGTTCGTGCATATTTATTTGCATGTCATCTCTCCCTTAGATTGCATGTGAGCTCTTGGCAATTCAAGGACTGATGTTTGCCCCTTTTGTTTCCCCAGTGCTTAATCAGCATTTATTAATTGTTTATTTCCTTGTTGACTGATGATTGTCTCTACACTACTGTATTAGCACCTTTGATCACTCCCAAATCTAGATGAATGGGGACTGAAAGGGATATGAGTTGGAGTTTGAGGAGTAAAAGGAAGAGTGGTACAGTGAAAAGAAGGCTAGATTTAAAATCAGAAAACTTGGCTTCAAATCATGTCTTAACATTTACCATTTGTTTAATGTTGGACAAATTTAAACTCTCCAGGACTCAATATTTCCATCTGCAAAATGGTGAGATTTGGCTCCTATTAACCTCTAAAATTATGATCCTAAATAGTAATTTTCAACTGCTTAGAGATAAAGACTGATATTAAAACCCTCCTCCCAAAAGAACGGGAGCACAGTTTTGCTTGCTTTCAACCCTGAACCTACTTCTAAGAACTGCTCGATTTAGTCGAGAATTATGAACTTATAGAGCTGGAAAAGATCTCATACTATCTGTTTCTTCCTGCATTCAGACTTACCCCTCAACTAAACAAAATTAAAGGCCATTTATCTTTCTTTTAGCTATTGGAATTAAGTTGATCCTCAAAAAAAGGAGTGAGGGAAAAGGCTACCAAATGAACTTTAAATATAAAAACAAAATTGGATGTGCTGGTTCATTTAGTCAAATTACCAGTTTAAATAGTTTGAATCGGTTATTTTGGGTATTCTATAAATACATCATTTAAGGAAGGGAAGTTCAAAAGTCTACCTTCCAGTTATCAAGTTTACCAGCTTTGAAACATAGTAACTATTCTCCCTGGGCAAATAAAATCCTTGCTCCCAAACCTTATGGTAATTAATTGCAGAAAGATGGGTGAGATGGAACTTTTAAACAAGAAGCAGGTCAGAACAAGGGCTTATATAGGCAACCTCATTAACTTTGAATCTGAAAAAAGGGATAGAGGGAAAGAGAATTCTGTTCACACAAGAAAGCAAATAAGGAAATCACAAAATTAGCCATTTTCCCAGTCTATATAGCAATGGAAGTAGAACCAAAGTGTGGATCAAGACATACCCAGATTTCTTTTAGCTTTCAGGGGACTAGATCCTTTTTGGAGCTTTCAATTTTGACTCAAGAGAGGTCATATTACCTTGAGGAAAATCCCAAATAATGTCAAAATGTATTATGGAAACCAACAGTAACATTAAGCGGGCTTGAAGGTTCTTGCCAGAAGTGACACTATAGTTCAAGACCACACTGACTGGCTGGAATTAGGCACCTCTCTGGAAAGCATTGCTTGTCAAAAGTAAAATGTTATGACATGACTGTATGCTCCTGCTGCTAGATCAGTGTGGCTCATGAATTGGGAAGCTAGCCATGGCTACCAAAAATGTTCAGGTTACCCACTGCTTCAGTTTCATTAATAACGATACCTGACATTTATATGGCGATGGTAAGATCTGTGATATGTTTTCCGTGAATTATCTCATTTTTTCCTCACAACAAGCCTATGAGGTCATAAAAGAAACATTATTACCCCTGTTTTGCATAAGGAGAAACTGAGACTGAGGAATTAAGTGACTTTCCCAAGATCATACAATGGGTAAGTATCAGAGGCTGGATTTTATAGCTCTGCTCTCTCCTGACTCCAGGTCTGGCATTCCTGCTACATTATAATGTGAAGTAAATTGGAAACAAAAGTATCAACTGAATTTATAAAAAAGATTGTATAATGGGCTACCCGATGTGGTAGACAAGGCTGTCTTCATGTGCAGGTAGAAGAGACAATCATTTATATAATGTGGCTTGACACCACTCCCCTCAACATCCCGCAACACACACACATTCCCAACTACTCAGCCAAAACTCAATGCCCCATCCAAGAGGCATAGTACTAAGTCACATTCTGTCACATTCAAAAGTCACAGAATCACAGAAATTGGGTGAGATCTTGGTAGTTATTTAGTCTACCCTATGCCAAGAGGAAGTCCTTGCTATGACATTCCCAACAAAGCATTGTCCAGTCAACTGCTTTAAGGTTTTCCACAAAGAAAGAACCTCTTGCTTTCTAAGACAGCCTTTTCATTTATTTGCAGCTCTAATTATTAGGAAGGTTTTCCTTTCCTTTAAGTCTGGAGTTGCCTCTTTGTAATTTCTACCCATTCCTCTTGGTTATGTGTGGCTCTGGAACCTGGTTCTGGACTCAATGGGACAAGAAAAGGTTTAGTTCCTCTTCTACAAGGATTGCCAAATCCTTTAAATAACTGAAAACAAAGATGATACCCTCACTTCAACCCCAGATCTCTCCTCTAGGCTAAAAATTGTCAGTTCATCAACCCATTCTTATGCGGCAAGGGTTTAAGGTTTTTCATCATTCTGGTTGCCTTCTCCAAATCAAGTTCAGTCATTTTTCAGTTTTCCCTACCTCATCATGACCTCATTTAGGAGTTTTCTTGGCAAAGATACTGGAGTGGTTTGCCATTTCCTTCACCAGCTTATTTTACAGATGAAGAAACTGAGGCAAACAAGGTTAAGTGACTTGCCCAGGGTCTCACAGCCAGTAAGTGTCTGAGGCTGGATTTGAACCCAGGAAGATGTGTCTTCTTGATTTCAGGCCCAATACTCTGTGCAAAATGGCTCCACCTAGCTGTTGAATATAATTATTAGCAATTACTACACCTTTATCCAAATCATTCTTATTTTCTTAGTGTTAAATGACATAATATCAAACATAAGTCCCTGGAGTTATGACAGTGAATATTTGGCCAAGCCGGTATTTAGCCACTGCTGACATCTTTTTGAATCCAATCATTCAACAAGTTCTAGATTTAAATAGATTAAATCTAGTCTATCTTGAGGATTTAGCTAGACTACTGTCTACATAGCCTGTTTCTCCATTTTCTTCGCATAAGAATAGGATAAAGTTTATTTTTTATCAAATATATTATTAAAACAATTAAACTATGTCTACAACAGTTTAATAATTCAGTCCAAAAAGGAAATAAGGTGAATCTGGCAATGCCTGTTCTAGATCTTTATTTTATTTATATTGTTTTTTACTCAAATGCCAGAACACAAATACCAAACAGAAGAAAGGAAAGAAAAACATATCATAAACTTAAATATCGGAACTTAAATACAAAGTTAAAAAGGAAAAAATTGTCATGTACATAAGAGAACATAAGAGAGGATTGAAACTATGTAACAATAAATTTTCATTTCAAGAAAGCCTGTATAGTAAATAATATCTGTGTTGAAACTTGCACATTTTTTCTTTGCTTCACTGTGAGTTCTTTTGTTTTCTGCTGTGCATTTTTTTCACTTGGTTCTTTCTTCCCCTTCTCCCCCCCCCTGACGGCTATAATAAAGTTTAGATAAGTTTCTCGATAGCTATAGATATATACACATGTACATATATACATACATATATAGATGTATATTTTCCCAAATATATTCTACTCCTGATGTTTGACTTTTTTTATGTTTGAGCATATATCTTGCTTCCTATCCCTCCAGCCTCCTCATAACTTCTACCCACTGCCTTGCTCTCTATTACTTGTCTACCCCTCTCCAAGGATCCCTTCCCATCCTCCCATTCTCACAGATCTAAATACCCTTCTATAACCTGCTTTTACCTATTCCATCCCCCTCCCATCTAAAAATCCTTCCCTTGTCCTCTCCCGCTCCCTATGCCCCTACTGTTTTATCTCTTCTGAATTTAGAAGATTTTTATATTCTTATAATTATGTGTGTATTATTCTCTCTTAAATTCATTCCCAAAGAAAGTAGGTTACCAGAACTACTAGCCCTCTTCTCTCATCTAATTCTTCTGTACCAATTCTTCCTCTTGTACCTCATTTGTATAAAATAATTACTCTGTTTAGTTTTTTCTAAATAGTTTTATTTTTAAATTCATATCCCATCCAGTTTTCCCCAATCTTACTTATGTGCTACCAAATTATTAATAAAATCTTAGACATGCATTTTACTTTTTACATGTTTGTCCTTATGACTCTCATAATCAGTATGTACTTTATATTTCTCTTGCTTCTTGTATGTCAAATCTTCTATTAAGTTCAGGATATATCTTTTTAAAAAGTCTTGAAAGTCTGAGAGTTTATCAAATGTCCATTTTTTTCCCTTCAGGATACTACTTAACCTTGCAGGTTATATTTTCAGCCAGAGCCCCAGTTCCTTTGCTCTTCAATTTATAATGTTCCAAGATCTGTGGTCCTTTAATGTCTCTGCTGCTAGGTCTTGTGTGAGTCTAATTGTGGCACCACAATCTTTAAATTGTTGTAATCTTGATGCCTTTAATATTTTGTCCTTGAGCTGTCACCTTCAGAATTTGACTATGTTATTCCTATGAGTTTTCCTTATAGGATCTCTTTTAAGGGGTGACTGACAGATTTTTTTTCCATTTCTACTTTCCCCCCTTGTTCTAGTGCTTCAGGACAATTTTCCTTAATTATTTCTTGTATTATTGTATCGAGATTCTTTCTATGATCATAACTTTCAGTTAGTCTGATTCCTTTGGTATTTTCTCTTCTTGATATATTCTCCAAATCTGTTGTTTTTGTTGTTTCACTTTCTCTTCTATTTTTCCGTTATTCATGATTTGTTTGATTATTTCTTGATCTCTTATAATTTCATTGGCTTCACTTTGCTCAATTCTAATTTTTAAGGTATCATTTTCTTCCTTAAGGTTCTGAATTTCCTTTTCTAATTGGTTGGACTTTTCTTTTATAGCCTTCTTGTTTTTCTTGCATTATTCTTATATTTTTTTTAAGTTTTTCCTCCATTTCTGTCCTTTGGTTTTTAAACTTTTTAAAGATCTTCTAAGAATTCCTTTTGGGGTAGGTGATGATTTGATGTTATTCTTTGGGGGTTTCTTTCCTTCAATATCCTCCTCTGAAGATGAATTCCATCATCTCTATTCCCATAATAGCTTTCTAAGGTTGGAATCCTTCTCCTTTGCCTGTGTATTTTTTTTGTGGTAATAGCTTAATTTTTGTAATTAACTCTAGCTCTGGGATAAGGAAAATGGTGTCTCTTGCCCCAGATCTTCAGTTCTCCCTTCCTGCCTGGAACCAAAGCCAAATCTCCAACCTCCTGTAAGTGCCCACAGCCCACAGCTTTCTCTCCACTACTTCTGCATTCATCAGGTGTGTGCTGGATCATTTGAGCCCTGCCTCTTGCCACAGCACAGCTAGGTCTGGTTTTCCTTATCAGCAGAGCTTCCCTCAGTCATGCATTCCTTAAATGCCCAACTCCCCCCACTATCATGGGAGTGAAATTTCCTGTGACTGGGCCAAGGCAACCTCTCAAACCAACTAACCCCAGGGCTTGCAGATTATTTAAACTGCTTGCCCTTTGTGTTAAAACTAGCCTGGTGGTGTTTACTCTTTATAGGGACCAAACCTTGTCCTGGGATTTTTCTTCCAATCTTCTCAAATTGTCCCAGGAAGAACCAGGTTGTGCCCCTATTCTGATTTATCTTCACACACACTTTGTTTGCCCTGAGGTGTTTAAGCTTTTTTGTGGGGGAAAATCTTGAGAGCTTGGAATTTTCTGACCTATTCCACTATCTTCCCAGAATCCTCTCTTGCTAATGACCACTTCCTTTTCTAGACATTCACTAACCTCATCTTTAATGATCCATTCTAGAAATCTCCCAGGAATCAGAATTATACTTATTGTCCTATGGTTTGGGCACTCTAGTTTCTTCCTTTAAAACAAATAAACAAACAAATGGAAGAGAACTATTTCTCCAGCTTTGTGGTACCAACAAGCATTTTCTATGCTCTCTGATAATATGTCCCTACTAAGGACATACTTATCACCTCAACTAGTTTTTTGTTTTTTGGGGGTTTTTTTGGATACCCAAGGATATAATTCACCGGAGACTTGTTATGTGAATTCATCAAGGGCAATTAAATAGTTTCTTAATATTTCTTATTTAACTTGGGTAAGAACTGGATCCCAGTCATTTTTGTTACAAAATTTTCCCCCTCAGAGTTATAGGATACACAGATGGAAGCACTCTCAGAGGCCATCAAATCCAGCTGAATCATTTTATTTTTTATGTTTATTTATTTTTAATTTTCAACATTCATTTCCACAAAATGTTGAGTTCCAAATTTTCTCCCCATCTCTCCCCTCCCCCAATCCCAAAATGCTGGGCGTTCTGATTATGCCTTCCCCCAATCTGAACTCCCTTCTATCACATCCCTCCCTTCTCTTATCCCCATCTTCTCCCCTTTCTTGAAGGGCAAGATAGATTTCTATACACCATTAGCTGTATTTCTTAATTCCCAGTTGTATGCAAAAACAATTCTCAACATTCATTCCTAAGAATTTGAGTTCCAACTTCTCTCCTTTCCTCCCTCCCCACCCATTGCCACTGAGAAGGCAAGCAATTCAATATAAGCTATATATGTGTAGTTTTGCAAAAGACTTCCATAATAGTCATGTTGTATAAGACTAACTATATTTCCCTCCATCCTATCCTGCCCCCCATTTATTCTATTCTCTCTTTTGACCTTGTCCCTCCCCAAAAGTGTTTACTTCTAATTACTCCCTCATCCTATTTGCCCTCCCTTCTATTATCTCCCCCACTCCATTTATCCCCTTACCCCCTACATTCTTGTAGTATAAGATAGACTTTCATACCAGATTGGGTGAGGATGTTATTCCCTCCTTAAGCCAAATGTGATGAGAATAAGTTTCACTTTTTCCCTCTCACTTCCCCCCTTTTCTCCTCCATTGAAAAAGCTTTTTCTTGCCTCTTTTATGAGATAATTTGCCCCATTCCATTTCTCCCTTTCTCCTCCCAATATATTCATCTCTCACCCCTTAATTTTATTTTATAGATATCATCCCTTCCTATTCAACTCACCCTGTGCTCTGTGTGTGTGTGTGTGTATAATCCCTCCAACTATCCAAATACTGAGATAAATTTCAAGAGTTACAAATATTATCTTTCCATGTAGGAATGTAAACAGTTCAACTTTAAAAAGTCCCTTATGATTTCTCTTTCTTCTTTATTTTTTCATGCTTCTCTTGATTTTTACATTTGAAAGGTATTATCTATTCAGCTCTGGTCTTTTCATCAAGAATGCTTGAAAGTCCTCTATTTCATTGAATGACTATTTTTTCCCTTGAAGTATGATACTCAATTTTGCTGTGTAAGTGATTCTTGGTTTTTAATCCTAGTTCCTTTGACTTCTGGAATATTCTTTTCCAAGCCCTTCAGTCCCTTAATTTAGAAACTGCTAGATCTTATGTAATTCTGATTGTGTTTCCACAATACTCGAATTGCTTCTTTCTAGCTGCTTGCAATATTTTCTCTTTGAACTGGGAATTCTGAAATTTGGCTACAATATTCCTAGGAGTTTCTCTTTTTGAATCTCTTTCAGGAGGTGATCGGTAGATTCTTTCAATATTTATTTTGTCCTCTGGTTCTAGGATATCAGGGCAGTTTTCCTTGATAATTTTTTGAAAGATGGTGTTGTTAGTTTTTTTTTTTTGATCGTGGCTTTCAGGTAGTCCCATAATTTTTAAATTGTCTCTCCTGGATCTATTTTCCAGGTCAGTTGTTTTTCCAATGATATATTTCACATTATCTTCTATTTTTTCATTATTTTGGTTTTGTTTTGTAATTTCTTGGTTTCTCTTAAAGTCATTAGCCTCCATCTGTTGCATTCTAATTTTTTAAGAACTATTTTCTGCAGTGAGCTTTTGAACCCCCTTCTCCATTTGACTAACTATACTTTTTAAAGTATTCTTCTCCTCATTGTCTTTTTGGACCTCCTTTGCCAATTGAGTTAGTGTATTTTTAAAGCTGTTACTTTCTTCAGCATTTTTTTGAGTCTCCCTTTAGCAAGCTGCTGATTTGCTTTTCATGGTTTTCTCGCATCACTCTCATGTCTCTTCCCAGTTTTTCCTCCATCTCTCCTACTTGATTTTCAAAATCCTTTCTGAGTTCTTCCATGGCCTGAGACAATTGCATATTTATTTCGGAGGTTTTGGATGCAGAAACCTTGACTTTTTCTGATGGTATGCATTGTTCTTCCTCATCTGAAAGGATGGAAGAAAATACCTGTTCACCAAGAAAGTAGTCTTCTACAGTCTTATTTTTTCCCCTTTTATGGCCATTTTCCCATTCAGTTACTTAACTTTTGAATCCTTTGTCAACAGGAGGGTAGACTTTGGCTTCCTATAAGTTCTCATTTCCTCCTAGATGACACAATCAAAGGAGAGGAGTTTACTCCTCTCCTGGCCTGCACACTGGTCTGGGAGGAATCAAAAACTTTTCTGTCCAGAATCTGCCAGCAGAATTCCTTCTCCACAGCCACCTCTAGCTCCACCATGCCAGTGCTGCTCCTCATCCCAGGGCTGCCACTCAGGGCTGAGATTCAGATCAGTGGCTCAATTCCCCCAGGGATTTTAGGCAGAAGGCTCCAAAAATGGATGTTTCTGCTTCAGTGACTGCTGCAGGAGGGGCCACACCCTACTCCCTTCTCCTAGGTGAAAGAGCTTTCTCACTGACCTTTGAAGCTGTCTTTGGCATTTGTGGGCTGAGCAATCTGGGAACTGCTGTTGCCAGTGGCTCCCTGAAGCCTGTTCATGGTCCTGTCCCTGCCATGGCACAATAGACCTTTCCTGTCAGCCTTCCAGGCTGCCTCAGGCTGGAAATCTCTTTTACTCTGTCATTTTGTGGCTTCTGCTGCTCTAGAATTTGTTTAGAGTTATTTTTTACATGTATTTTATGGGCCATGAGGGAGAGTTTTTACAGGTCTATCTTTCTACTCTGCCATCTTGGCTCCACCCCCAACTCATTTTATAGCTGCAGACATAAAGACAGAGTTTTAATGACTTGTCCAAAGTCACACACAGAATAAACTTGAGTCATTCTCCTTAACAGAGAAAACAGATGCTAAATAAGAATTTGATAGCTCCACCTTCTCCCTGTTTCATTTATTGTCTCATTTACACTAAACTGTCTTGTTATTTTTTCATGATTACCTTCTTTTCCCCAATATAGCTGAAAAATCTACCTTTTTATTGTACTTAGCTTGTCTCACAATCCTCATTTGATAGAGAGCACTCGAGACTATTTTTACAATATGATACTTTTACATTCATCTATTGCTTGTTCTTATGTTATGCATATATATATAAATATATATACATACAGATATACACAGTGATATATAATAAATATATGTATGTTATGATAAATTATGTGTATGTATAAATGTCCATACTTATGTGTGTATATTTGTACATATACATACATATGTGTGTATATATTGGCATATATACATATATCTATAGACTTCCATTTAAATTGATAGCTGAGTTCTCTGAGCATCCATCAACTCAATTCAATTCCACAATTTTTTATTGAGCCGCAACCATATGGTAGGTGCTTAGGATACTTGAATGCTTCTCTCAGTAAAGTATAGCCAATAATTTTGTGATAATAGTGTCTCAAAGTTTTCTATTAATGTATACATTTCAAAATATGTTCCTATTCCTTACATAATTTGTTCCTTCTAGTAGGATCAACACTGGGTCACTGGATATGATATGTGGTCATAACCCCATATTACAGATGAACAAACCAAGGTTCAGGAATTACAAGTGAAGGTCAGAGACAGGTGAACAGGACAAGATAGCAAGCCAAGTTTTCTGACTCCTAGACCAAAATTTCTTTCAGTAGAACACACTTATGGAACAGTCTACAAGTCACTGAAATACTACCAAAAGATGTAAAGAAGGGGGTGTATACTCCCACAAAGAACAAAGAACTAAATTCAGAGTCAAGAAGCCTAGGTTTGAATGCTAGCTGTACAAATTTACTAGTTATGTAACCCTAGACAAGTCACTTTTCTTAGAAAACTCCTCACAATTATTTCCCAGAGTGTCTTAAGAATTTTATTCTTCAGAATTTCTACTTATTTCATATATTGGTTGAGAATTCTGTAACAAAAATGACTGGGATCAAGTTCTTACCCAAGTTAAATAAGAGATATTAAGAAAGCACTTCACTGCCGTTGATGAATTCACATAATCAGTCTCAGGTGAATTATAAGTAGATTGATTGAAAGGCTCAAATGAGCTAATGCATATCAAGTACTTTGTCAGTCTAAAAGATTTACGTAAACATCAGATTTTAATAATTCTTTTTCAATTACTTCTTCCTAAAGTTTATGTACTTTTGACCCATTATATCTCATTGACTTTTACTATTATTCCTTACATGTTTCATTTTAAAGCCGATATATGTGGGTTAGAAGGTAAATTAAATTAAAGTCTGTCAAAAATGGAAGGAAAATTTGAGCTATTGAAAATTCCTGGATCCTGACTAGGTGACAGAGAACATAATTTGAGTTTATTAGAACTGCAGGCCTCCAAAAGAGAATATTTATCTGATACAAAACTTAGCTCATCAGATATACACATGACTAGAAAAAATTTTCATGTTTTCATTTTAAAAATTTCACACAAAGATGAGGACTGGCTTTATCCATCATTATAAGGCCACGAGATGTGCTTCTAATGAAAATAGTTACCTTAAGTTTACAATTAATTGAATTGAGGCACAGCCATTTAGGAAGCAGCACTGATAAACTAGAGATTATCCAAAGGAGAGCAAACCTAATAATGGTGGGGTCATGCCATGGAAGGATATGTTGGAACTAGAACCAGGAGAAGTCGCATGAGGACAGAATTCAAGAATTAGTCTTCAATACCTAAAATGGCTGTCATGTAGAAAGAGTGGACTTTTCTATGGTCCCAGAGGGCAGAACTGAAAGAAAGGATGGAACATTGAAAATAGACAAATTTGAGCTTTATGTGAGGAAAATGTTTATAAAATGATTGCTTTTCAGTCATTTCAGTCATATCCCACTCTTCATGATCCCATATGGGAGTATGCTGCCAAAGATACTGGAATGGTTTACCATTTCTTTCTCTAGCCTATTTTTTAAAGATGAGGAACTGAGGTAAACAGGGTTAAGTGACTTGCTCAGGGTCACATAGCTAAGAAGTGTCTCAGGCTGGATTTGAACTCATGAAGATGTCTTCCTGATTCCAAGCCCAGTGTTCTATCCACTGTACTACTTAGCTGTCCCTTTTGTAAAATTAGAGTAGTTCAAAAGTGGGATGGAGTGGTATAAGAAATAAAAAGTTCCCTTTCGTTGAAGCTTGTGAGACAATGGTGCCTATATTTGATGGACGATGAGGTGTGTCAAATAGCATGAGCTGTAGCAGGGAATATTCTTTAAGGTACTGGGCGACTGGATATCTGATGAGATCACTCGCAACTCTGAAATTCCTTGAATATATACTTTGGTGTCTCAGACATAGATCTTATTACTCTCAATCTAAAGGATTCGATGAGTAGAAACTCTGTCCTAGGTACTGTGGGAGCATACAAAAGAAATGTTTGGCCAGATGTGGTCTCTGACTTGTAGAGTAGGTTGACAACTTCTTGATTAACTACAAGCTAGTTCATTAAGATCTGGAAGTGAATCCCTGCACAATGACTTGGCAGGCGGATTAACAGCAATATCATGCTTGCAGAAGCTGTCCTCAGAAGCAAAATGGTGTCAAAAAGTTATACAACCAATAGTTTTATTCAGTCTATTTCATGGATAATTGAGACTTCAATTAAAGAAAAAAGACTTTGAGTGTCAAAATACCCTTTAGGCTCTGTAAAATTCTTTTCTTTCAATAGTCTGTGAATATTTCTGAAAAACTTCCATTGAGAAACTTGTTAAATGACAATGACTGTACCTAGAAAGAGAAGAGAATGGAACGCAAAGGATTAAGAAGTTCATCTTACCCCCAGTGTCAAAGTACTTTGGAAGAGCATTTGTCTTGAAGGTAGTTAAAGTCGAATACTAGTCTAGCAGTTCTTAAACTTTCCATTGTCAGGATCCCTTTAAACTCTTAAAAAGTATTAGGGACCCCAAATAGTTTGTGTTTATGTGGGTTATATGTGTTGATATTTACCATATTAGAAATGAAAACCATTAATTTAAAATTATTTATTATTGTATTTAAAATAATAATAAACCCACTGTGCATAAATATAAATAACATGTCTGTATAAAAAATAATTATGTTTTTCAAAGCAAAAAAAAAAAACCAAAAACATCTAGTGAGAAGAGCGGCATTGTTTTACATATTTCTGCATATCTCTTTAATATCTGACTTAATAGAAGACATCTGGATTTTCCTATTTGCTTCTGTACGTAATATGTTCTGGTATGTTTTGGTTGAAGTACATAAAGAAAGTCTGACCTCATGGAAAAGGGAACAGCACTTTAATAGTCTTTTCAGATAACTAGATATTCTTCTTTGATACTATAACAAAACTCAAGTGGTAATTTCTTAATAATTAGTTGTAATGTAGATTTTTAAACTATGAATTTTTCATGCTTTTCAATTTTTACATTAAAGTCCATTGACCTATGTTGGACTTCATATGGATTTTTATCCATACATGATTTTTTAATAATATGAGTTTGGAAAATATTGGTTCACCAAGTTATACACATATTCTAAATTTTGACATATTTCATTATACTTTTTTTTAAAAAGTCACATTTCTTAATAGCACCATTAATCTAATAAGAGAAGTCTAATAAGCTATTAATGTCACAGAGGCAGAAATAAATTTTCCAAAATTTTGATTTTTGCTTCAAACCTTGAATTTTATTATTGACAGCAAATACTGTCCTCCTTTTCCTTGAAGGGACAGACTCACTTTGTTGACTTTCTGTGAAAACATCTGCCAAATACTCAAGTCTCTCAATAGCCATAGTTTGTCTGTCAGTGGTCTTTCAAGTAAAAAGGGAGGTCCATGATAAAAGGGGGCTAGTTCAGCACATGACTCAAACAGTAGCACAAGTGCTTTCTCCAGACATAACCACTGTATTTCCATATGCAACAGAAAGACAGCATGTAGACATGCTTCCTATTTCATCACACAAAATATTGAAAATAGGTATCCTTAAGGGTTAAGATATAATAAACTTAATAATTTAATCAAGGACATTCTCAAGTGAGTTGATCCTTTAAAAGCGTTGTTGCTCTGATTATACAGAAAATGCCTTGCAGATACAATGACCATGACTAGAAGCTGGTGCCACTTCTCTGATTTATACTAAAGGTACCCCTAGTTTTTATCCACCCTTGCTTTTATACCATTAAAAGCAAATATCAATATAGCTGCTCCAGGATAAACCATGAGATTTAAAAAGTTATTCAACACTGAATTTTTCAACAGGACTTGTGTTTGTTTCTGAGCACTCACATAAAAGATCTTTGATAATTATTAGTTAGTGCTAATACCAGTGAATATAAGCAAAATAGCAAGTCTAATCTATGTCTGCAGATCCATCTATTTGGATGGTAAAAATATGATTCTGCAAATAAAATATTAACTCAGTCTTCAAATTTGTCATCAATGCTAGTTGCTGTGGTCTCTGGAAAACTCTGGTGTATACTCACGAGAGAATGAGAGTGACATGGGGAAATAATGTCTTAGTGTCATTACAGAAATAGTTTTGACCTTGTGGACCTCCTGAAAGGTCTCAGGAACCTCCAAAAGTCCCTGGATCATACTTTCCAAAGTGTTTAAGCAAGACTAACTTATAGTCATCTCAACCAAAGGTCCATATCAATCCTCTGTTTGCTGGTTTTTCTCACGTCATTCTTTTGTGGTTCAGTTGTTTCAGTCACATCTAACTCTTCATGATCCCATAATGGAGTGGCTTGCCTTTTCCTTCTCCAGCTCATTTTACAAATGAGGAAACCAAGACAAACAGGGTTAAGTGACTTGCCCAAGGTCACACAGCAAGCATCTAAGGCTGGATTTGAATTCAGGTCTTTCTGACTCTAGGAGGGTGCTCTGTCCACTGTACCACAATGTTGCCCTATAAATTATGCTAGCTTATAAAATACTAATGAGGAAAACAATGACCATATTAAAAAGGGGATCAAATGAGCTTACATATGTAAATTACTTGCAAACATTTAGCTATTTAATTATTATTATTTTATGGTGTCCCCAAAGTTTGAGAGCAGTTTTAAATAGCTTCAAGCTGCAGTAAGTCTTTGTCAGCACCCTGTAAAGCCCTGTAGCACCTCCATAAACAACCTAGCTGACTTCTTGAGCAGTTTCCTTACCATGATTTGTCATGGTCAATGTCTGAAAACACGACAGGACCACCCACAAGGAAACACTGGAATGCAGCCAGTCTGTCAGCATTGAAGCAATACTGTCTACTTCTCTGCTCTGCCCAGGCTGTCCACACATGGAGGGTGAGTGGAAGCAGAACCACATAGTTCCTGTGTAACAACAAAGCAAGCAGGAAGAATGGATGCTATGAAGACTCCCTGATAAACTGCGGAGAGCCAGATCAGCTCCTATAGACAGGAAACAATTGCAAGCAAAATTTCAACCTGGCCTTTCACAACTACAGATAGTTCTTTTTACTTAAAGGTTCCATATAACTAGCCCAGAGAATAATGGCATAAGCAAGCCAGCCAGTTTAAGATGTGTCTCTGACACAAACTAGTTTTGTGACCACAGACAAGATATTTTGTTCTTCAAAACTCCAGGCAACCTTCCAAGATGGTTGATCACAGAGGAACTGTCAATTTGTATTGGTGGATTTCCGTTACGGAATTTTCCTGTAGTGATGCAGTTATACTTATAACCCTCTCCATTAAAAAATAAAAATTAAAGCATATAATTATATCTTTATAGCTATCCTCATGAAGCAAAAAATAAAACCCAATCGTATGTGTATGTATATACACATATGTGTAAAACACACACCCATATATGTATGTGTGTATACATAAATATATACATACATGCATACATGTGTGTATAATTTCATGTAGCCACACCTGTCTAGCATAATATGGTATATTGGGAGGACAATGATCATGGTCATGTCAAAAGATCAGTGTACCAGTAATGAGGATACCTTGTTTCTAGTTTTTATCTCCTTGTGACCTTGTATAAGTCACATCATCTTTTTAGCTTAACTTTTCTTTTCTTAACATGAAGAAGCTAAAATAGATTATATCTCAAGTCTCTTTTAAAGAAACTTACCCTTCTAAATGTTATTTTGTATAAACTTGGAGATGTCTAATTATACAGGTATATTTCACATTTGGAGGTAATCTCAAATGGCCAAAATGGCAGTGTTGGCCATTTTAGATGTCCAGTACTAGAATAGATGCTCTGGTATTACATTCATTGTTGCAATGATTCCTCATCTTTGGTTTCAATTCTAAATAAGTGTGAAGTTGGAAAAAAACCCAGTATTTTGCTGCTTTCAGTGATTCAAGTTCTGGTTTAAGACCAATTATATCTGAAGGTAATTAAAGAATTTACCTATGTTATGCTAAACCAATGTCTCTGAGGAATGGATGGGAGGTCCCACAGTCATGAAAATGGATAAATGTACTGATTTCTTAGAGATCATAAGATAGATTCTTTGAACTTCTATCTGGCAACATAATGGAAATTTTTGTTAAAAATTTTCAAAACTTATTAAAATGGTGGTTTGTGAGTATTTCAGAAAGTAGTGCTAAATATGGGAGAATAGGACAACAGTTAGATCCCAATTAGTGTGAGCAATGAATTCTTGAATAGGTCATATTATTAGAATTGGCACTCATATTTTCATTAGAGTGGAACCAAATGTCATATCTATAACTTCAAATAGTATGATTTTATTACATAAGACCATTTCAGGGGATTCATTATTCACGCTAATTGGAATCTGGCTGTAAATTAAAAATCAGTCTTGATAAACTAAACTAATTTCCGTTTTGAAAGGATTACTAGACTGACTCACCAGCTCAACTTTAGTTTTGAAACCTCACTGTGGATAGATTCAGAGGTAATTTTGATTCAATATCAATCAGTTTCCCAGTCACTCAGAATTAAAACTTTGACATTATTTCTAATTCTCTCTTTTTTGTCCCTTAGAGTCATATATCTAGACAACTACCAGTTTTAGTGTTGGTCCTCCCTAATATATTTTACATTTATCTACTCTGTACTTTGAATTTGACTACCTTAGTATGGGTCCATTTTACAAATGGAAAAATGGAGGTTGTGATTTACTTCAGCTTACACATTTAGTAAATTGTGGAGCTGGGATTGGAACTCACGTCTTTTGACCCTTCATTCTGGGTTTATTCCATTATACCACCTGTATATAGGAAAAATTATTATCACCAGACCTGATCTCAGATGTTAGATTAGACAGAGAGAATAAAAGAGAGGAGGCAAAAGGAAGATATGCAAAAATGTCAACTTACATTTGACTCAAATGAGTAATGGAAACCTAGAAGACAGAAACTATTTGCACAATAAATACCATATTTCAGTCAGAGATGCATTGTAACAACATCTTGAATTGGAAGGATAAGAATATTCTACATTAATATATCAGCATTTGTTCATTTCAAATGACAGGATCAAATAACAGTACTTGTGAAAATATTTTCGCAATTGCCCTGGTATTTGTATAAAGGCAGTGACCACAAGATCATAGAATTATGAAGCTGGAAAGACTCTTACACAGCCTTAGTTTGGTGGCTTCCAGTGAGAGGGACTCCATTTCTACTCAAAGAAACTCAGTCCATTTTTGGTCTTTGATTGTTAAAGAGTTTGTCTTTGTATTGCAATGGCCTCCTAATGGGTCTTCCTGCCTCAAGTCTTTCCTAAACCCCAACCTATCTTCTACATTGCTACCCAAGTGATTTTCTGTAAACTCAGGTCTGATCATACCATTCCTTTACTCAAAAAACTCTAGGAACTCCTTAGAGCTCCCTCGCATCAACCTATCTTTCCATTCTCATTATGCATTATTTCCATTTCCTCATCCTATAATCTAGTCAAACTAGTCTTTTCTCTTTCTTCCACAACCATTCCATCTCCATTTTCCATAACTTTGAGCTGTCTCTTTTTCTTGGAATATACTTTCTCTCCTGACATTTACCTCATAGAATACTTCTCTTTCTTCACTATCTTCTACAGAAGACCTTTCCTGATTTCTACCCACAGCTTCCAGTGTATTCCATTCCCTGTATTAACTTCATTCTATTTATTATATATTTATTCTAAGAGAATTATTATGGAATCATAGATAGAGTGATCACCTAATAGCCACTAAGAACTCCTAGGTTCAGTCTAGCCTCTGACGCATACTGACAGTGAGAGCCTGGGAAAGTCACCATACTTCTTAGTACCTTAAGTTAAAGGCATGTCAAACACATGGGGCCCAAATCAGATTAAAATGAAATTGGCAAATAATTAACAAAATAAATAAAAACACAAAAAAATAGATAATATTAACGTGATTTTTTTGAGTCAATATGTGACTTGCAAGGATCCTGACCCCCATTTCTAATTGAGCCTGACACCACTACTCTAAGCAGTTCTCTAAAACTACAAGTTACAAATAAAGTGATGACTTGTATTGGTAGAGTTTCCTTATCTTGTATTTCCCTATAACATTGACAGTACAGGTCCAGCTCTTATCCTTATTTTTCTATGAGTGTGTGTGTGTGTGTTTGTGTGTGTGTGTATGTGTGTATGCTGTCTTCCTTATGACAGAATGTTAGAATGTAAGATCACTGACATATGAGATTGTTTTATTCCTTGTATTTGTATCCCCAGTGCTAACATCATACCTGGCACATAGCAGGCAAGTATTTGTTGATTGAGTGATTACATAAAGTCTAAATGTGCCCTTTTGCATCTTTGGAGTATACTCCAGATGACCTAGACAGAAAAGAAAATACAGATGTTCCTCTGCTACAAATCCATAAAAATCTCAGATCCAGAGAAAAGGAAGGTGAGTAGTGATGGGTCAGAAGGCATTGCATTGTGACTGAGGGTTGGCTAAAATTACTATCGCTAAAACTTCTTAGATTTCTGGAATTAAGTAAGTCCATCATAGGTCAGTTACAGATTTAGAACTGGAATAAGCCATAGAGATCTTCTAGGACAATGTTTTCATTTTAACAGATAAGAAAATCAATGAGCAAAGAAAATAAATCCCTCCTCCAAGGTCACAGAAGTAGTAAGTAAAAGTGGTGGGATTTGAACCCAGGACCTCTGAGTGCACATCTAAGTCAAGACTGAGAATGAATGTCTTGAATTTGAGTGATACAGACCCCTATCTGAGTACAGTACTATTTCCAGCTTGCTGCTTATATAAGACTTTGCTTAAATAGAAGATAAAGACAAATATTATTAAATATTACTTAAAACTTTTATTACTTAAATTATTACTTAAAATTATTATTTACTTATTATTACTTAAAACAATGTTGGGGGAGTGGTAGTGCATTATGCCTGAAAAGAAACCAAGATGCCAACGAAGGACTGAATTCATGAACTTAATCAAAAATTTATATTTGTGAAATGCAAGAGCATTTTGTAAGTGCAGTTCAGAAAAAGGACAGCACCTCAGGTTGAAAATCACTGAGGAATAATTACTCTTTAGGAAAAAGAAAAATCAAATCAACGTTTTCATAAGAAGAGGTTTTCCATTTCAATTTCACTGTATTCTAGGCATCGTATTTAACTGTGGAAAGAATGGAAGTTACACATCCCTGGAGTGGAGATGAATGGGAGGAAAGTAGGATGGAGGAGAAGAGAGAGGCATGGTTGTGATTAATCTAGTCACCCCCAGGCAGCCATCATTGATCCTGGCTTAACTGAGCTTATGATACTTTCATGACATTCAGAAATGTGTTTCTACAACTTTCTAATGCTTCTGAAGGAAAACTACGTGCAGAACGACAAAAATCTGGTAAAAAAAAAAGATTCTTTTGGAATGAACTTGTTTCAGGGTGGACTTTTTGTTTTTGCCTGTTTTGTTTTGTTTTTTGATAGTGGCAGTGGAAATATAGGAGTAAAGGAGAAAAAAAGGAGAACCCAGAGAAAAGAAAATCTTCAGTCCTCTGTGCTGATTTATTCAAAGCAAACCAAGACTGTTGAGCTGGGTTCCTAGTTGAAGCACTACTGAACCTCACAATCAACTTTTTCTCTCGCCCATCTTCTGGGCTTAGAACTATGCCACATAAGCTGATATTTTGCATCTACTTCATTCTCTCCCCCCGCAATTGATAGGGTCTAATTTTTCATAAATATTATAACATGAAACACCATTCCTTTGACAGGTACATTCAATGGTCCTTGAGTTCTTAAACACTCATTTTCTTCTAAATTTGCAGTGGTAAATAATTTTCCAAAGATACAAAGAGTTGATGTGGTAACAAATCAAGTGTAACTGCTAATGCTAAAAACTGCATCTGAATAATATTAATAACAAATTTTAAACATAAACTAAGTATATAGATCATATGATCTCTATTCTGCTGGGCACCATTATTATTGTACATGTGGTGTACTGGTTTGTTGGGGCTTGTGGCACTCTCTAGAATTTGAAGACTTACAACAATTAAGAATATAGAAGATACAATCTTAATGTCTGTCTGTGTAATACTTAAGAGAACTACTATTGGATCCTGACATTTTGTTGTTTTTCCTGAGAATATATCTGATTGTTCCAGTCACAAAGAACCATCTGTGATATCTATATCACATCTACACACAAATATGACTTGTATATATATACATACATAATAGATACAGATATAAATATGTTTAACTTCCTGCCTGTTCAGGGTGTTACACTGATTGATCCATAATTTGAAAGGCCTTGAAGCACTCACAGAAAAGTTACATTACCAACAAGAACAATGTAACCTTTCCCATCCTTTAAATGTACTAAGCTTCTTTCTCATAAATACAGTGTCCACTAGGTAATGCTTCTGGGAACATTACTGCTTCTTCAGATAATTTCCTTTTCCATTCCCAGAACCAGTACCTTGGTTGAGGAGACTCTGACGTTATGGCATTCTGAATGGCTAGGCTTCATCAAATAGGAGTTATGGTCACAAAGAGTCTTACATAAACATGGACCTCTTGACATTCTCATGTTCCAAGGGAGCCCCATGGTTAACTGTAAGTGAAATGTGTATGTTTGTTTTTGGAGGGCCCCTGGATGGAATCTCAGTGCCTCTTTGTTAATTTCACTAAACTTACATAAAGGGTAGAGCCAAAAGGGGGTTTGTCTTTTACCTTCAAGAGTCTTAGGTTATATCCTGAGTCTCTGTAGAATTGGTTAGAATGACCTCATCCTAATTCCTTGGAGTCATTAGTAACTAGCTAATTATAAAGTTCAGGGATCTGATTTGATGTGGTTAATCACCAAAAGAGTTTGAATGCTTATCTAAGTTTTATCTAAACCTATACATCTAGTGTTATATGTCTAGCACAAATAAGGCTCCTTCTATTTTTTTCCAGTGGAACTGGAAACACTGAGAAAATAGACTTCTATAGTATTTCATGGCTTTTAATGTGGACAAGCGGGAGGAAATCTTCCCCAAAGAAAAGAAAAATATAGGTTGAATCTTCTTTGCATTTCATGAAAAGATTTTATTTTGAAAATGGTTTAGAAATTTAAGAGCAGAGATTATTTCCTCCAGACCAATTTGCCCATCCTTGATAGTCACTTGCCCATAGCCACCAATTATTGTTCCTTTTGGCAGTCTTAAATCAAAGAAATTCAGGGACTGTATTCAGTTTTTATATCAAAATATGTTCCTCATTAGGCATATGGGACCCAATTCTGATATCATTCTTAGCCCCATACTCCAAAGTTTCAAAGAATGAGATGAGTGTTGAAATTGTCCTTTGGTAAACCCATGCTCTACTCAACTAAAACATAATAACTACCAGATTTAAAATAAAATTTGCCACAGCATGAAGAAGGAAATCTAAAACAGTATTACATAGGATGGGGTATTAAAATACTATGTATTTTTCCATTACAAGAAGCAAGACAGATTAATGTCCTTAGGATTAGTCTACGAATTAGTGGATTTCCACAAAATGTAGGAAATTGTTTCTTCAGGCATTTTTCCACAAGGTCATACTCTCAGGCATTTTGCCACCAGTCAAATGAAAGTACTGTCATCCCTCCAGCTTGTCCTGTCTTTTTTGTCTCCATGGCTTTGTTCACTTTTGTTTATATCTGTACAATTTTCTCTTCTATCTTTACCCATTGAAATCCTACTCATCCTTCAGGACCTAGTTCAAATACTATTTCTCCTTTTGAAGTTTTCTTTGATTCCTGATCCCTTGACCAGAAAAGATCTTTCCTTATTTAGATCTTTTATAATACTCCATAACTAATACACTCTTATCATTGACACATTCTAGTTATTTTTTTTCTTGTCTCCTTAAAACCTGTGTAACTTTGGGCAGGTCACTCAACCTCTCTGAACCTCATCTTTCTTGTCTCTAAAATTAGGAGGTTGGACTAGATAATCTCTAGTCCCTCCAAGCTCTAGATTTCCTCTTAGATTTTGAACTCCCTTATAGTAATGACTGTGTCTTAGTTTTCACTATGTGTTTGACATACTCCTCTTCCTTACTCATCTGCTTTTAAATTCTAAGATAGATCAAGTGGCTAACCCAGGTTCCTATATCTAAAGTAGGTTTTGAAATTCCTGATTTCAATTCTGGCATTTTATCTACTTCACCAAAGGAAAGGATAGAGGGCGTACTCAAATCCATAAAATGTCAAGTCCACTGACATTGTCAAGTGTCTGTATTGGAGCCTGATATAGTCAGGCTTTGCACATATGTTAATTTGTGTTAATATGTTTTTGTCACTTTTATTTTGTTTTGTTTTTCTTTTTTTGGGATAGATATCTGTCCCCTCCTAATATATTATTAAATAGCAAAAGAAAAAGAATCTAAAATAGAATAAATCATTTATCTTGGATCACAATAACCAAAAGCACAGATGTGATTGAAAATGTCAAATTTTTTTTGCTTTTTTAAAGTTATAAATGTTAATTAAACAATTAAATATCTGGATTTATCGAGAAAACAACTTGGTAGACATGATTACATCAGAAAAGCTTTAGCCTAATAACCAACAGTATGACTATACCTTTAGTGACCACAGTATTATATTCAGTTGAAGTTCAAAATATAGTCTTCGAGGAACTAAAAAATTGTAACCTGGTTTCTGAAACATCAAAGCATTTGATAAGTGCTTTCTATCACTTTTGTTTTTAATATCATTATAGTCAACACTGAGATTATTAATAATCCATGCATCAATTATGCATAATTGATGAAGACTATATCTCCTCTGCACCATAGTAGATGATGTCCATAAAGTTATACGGCCAAAAAATGAAAAAAAAAAGTTACCTGATTGCTAAACTTTTGGAAATACAGTAGAATTTAAAATGATTGGGGGGATGGTATGGGGTGAGGATGGAAATTATTGATGATCCAAAAAAGCAATTAATCATCTACATTTGTCAAGACATTGAGATGAAGAGGACATAGAAGAAAAATGAAAAGTGATATTTTTATCCCATTGAGTGGAGTTAAAATTAATCATTTCTATCTGTTTGCTATTATCTATAAAAATTCCTTTTCCAATGATGAACCTGTCTTGAAATGAAGACCTTTTTATATATTAAGAATTACTAATATTAACACAATTTTAAAAATATCTCTACTACCACTATGGCAGATCATTTAGTGAATAGCTGTGACATGCAAAGTGTTTCATAACATGTGCTGATACTGATTGATATATTTTATTAGAAAAAGAATGTGCTTTGAAGGAATGTAAAGCTTAGTAGATGTGTATTATTTACCAGCAGACCAGGAAATTGGTTTCTCATAAGTCTCTTTTCACCAGGGCATCAAGTATTGCATTTATTTTACAGCTGCATTACTGCATTCCATTTTTTTTCTCCGAAGACTGAAATGTTTTCTAGGAGAAAATGCATTGAAAGGCAATTGTGGATTCTTAAATGGTGGCCTAAAAACAAGTCACAGGATAAGAATGATTAACCAAAAACAATTTTAGCAGAAAAATTAGCAGGAACAGTTAGGAAGACATGAAAATGACTGGAAAGGAATTTTTACCATATGGTAGTTATTAATAAGTCAATATCTCATTTGACAGCTATTTAAATAGTCTGGCCAGTTTTAAAGCCACAGGTCCTTAGAAATCTGTGTTTATTTAAGTATTTCAAAAGAAAAAAGGAAAAATGCAGTATCTAAACATGAAAAATGTGTCTATATTCTGATGTAAAAGAATGATAACCTCTGAAACTAAGTCTAATAGATTTATTTTATCTAATGACCCTGATGCTATATATTTATAAAGACAAATGAGAAGAAAAATCCCTTTAGCAACAGAGATCCCATTAAATTAGACAGACAAAATACCCAACTAACACTCATATAGAGAAGGGTTTGGCTGCACGATATTTCCCTCTTTGAATTTCATGCAGCTATTGAAAAAATACAATAAAATTAGATTTCCACAGGCACCTTTAAAAAATACACACTACAATCCTCCATAATTTAAGTTGGTTATTTATTGCATCCTGTGCTTACAGGCAATGAGCATGAAAAGAAAGGTGATTGGGTTTCTTTTTAACCTTTCTCATCATAACAGATCAAATGGTATTATATTCACATCTGAGGTAATATAACAAGTCAGCGTGGCGTTATATAATGAAATGCAAAGGAGGCTGTCTCTTCTCTCATCCTGAAGCTGTAGTCTGAAGGTAAATTACACAACTACTTTAGTGATGCTTACAGTTATTTGAGTTTTACAACGTTACCTAGCTATGCATGAATTTGGCAATTGTTATTTCATAATTAATTTAGCTGATGCTGTGACAGCTATACTAGAAGTTGTTTGTTTTTTGTAAAGTTTCTACTTTCTAACATCTTCTTAGAAGTCTGAGAAAATTTTCCATTGGCCACCGATTTTTCCATTTGGGTACCATTATCTTTTATTTTCCTCATATTCCATTGAAACCATAACCAAAGATAAATGTCTTTTCAGTACATCATGTTGGAAGGCCAATATATAATTAAAATGTTGGAACTTGGTAGTTCACTATTAAACTATAGAGGAAGAGGAATGCCCACCATTTTTTCTTGGTCCTTATCTGCAGGAAGAAATGTGATCTGCCTTTAAAAGACGGTTCGAAATGAGCAGGAATAGGAAAATATTTTCCTTCCCACTATTTTTAATCATTTTTAAAAGGTGATCCACATTTGAGTGCATATATACACTCATATACCTACATTTATATACAAAGTATCTGAGGTTTCTTTGATGCAATCAACTCCTTGCGAGGAAATTCTCTCCACCAATGCAGAAAACAACTGGCCTGTGACTTAGTAGGTAAGTCCTATGGCATTGCCTAAAACAAAGAATTTATGTGATACATCCCAACTACGAAATATCCACTGTGGGATGCAAACCTGAAAACTCAGATCTTCTTGACTCCTAGGATGATCATCTTTCCATTATAACTCACTGCTTATATGTAGGTATATAATTTAGAAACACATATATGCATATATGTATATACACACGCATATGTGTTTATATGTATCGATGTGTGTATGTATATATATAGAGAGAGAGACATAAAGACATAAATATATGTTATGATATAATAGGCAAAAAGAATATTCTTGGAATGAGAAAGACCTGAGTTAAAATCCAATTTTTGACACACACACTACCCATGTGACCATAGGAAAGTCACTTAACTTCTCATCAATGATTATAAATTGTAGAGGAGGTGCTAATCTATATCACTGGAGAGAATGTCCATGTTGGGAGTTTCCTAAATTGACTAAATCACAGTCTTGGATATATCACGTATATGTTTCATTATATCTGGGTGATGCTTAGACCCTAAGAAACAGAATGGTTTCCAACCATTTTTGCTTTTATCTAGGAGGCATACCACTGGCATTAAACAAATGACTCAGTTGTTTATAGTCACACTGCCCCATTAGATAGAAATGTTCCTTCTAGGAAAGGCATAGTATATACTTCACTATACGTGTTAATAAAGCATGAGATTAAGAATCAAGCAATGTACACTAAACTGCACATCTGAGATTTTATAGAACCTTAAATTTGTTGCTTGAGTTTTTCCATGCTTCCTTTCCCCCCTCCTCTATAAAAAATAAATATATATAATGTATGTGTGTGTGCATATATATATATATATATATATATGGATCTGTATATAACTGCCACCTATGTATACCAAAGACTAACAGAATGTGTCTCAAAGACTTCAAAAACTTCTCACTGTAAAGGCTTTCCAGCTACAGAAAATACAAAGTGGTATCTTGTTGCATTTTTCCTGGCATTTCCTGGCATCAGTCTCTCCACTTCTTTGCACACACCACTGGCTTCCACTTCTCATGACATGGCTTCTTCTCTTCTCCTGATTAGCAGAGCTGGGCCAGAGTAACTTCATGCGGCTGTTGCTAGTTTTCTTCCAAGGGCTGAGAGGCCTTTGCATTTTGGCCCTAGAATCTAACACCATTGTTCCTGCTGTCTGTTTCCCTGAGCATGGTAGGCTATTTTGCAGGGAGGGAAAGCAAGGGTAAATGACATGAGAAAGAATGTGGGAAACATTGAATCAAGCTTTCCCAGATGGCATATTTATTCTGAGACTATATTGTTACAGAGCCAACTTGGAATTCTGTAGGACTTTTACAGTGATTGTAAAAGAAAAGTCGGTCCTGCCAGAAATAAAATCTTAGAGCTTATAAATATTTCTTTTTAAAAATATTTCTTTCTTTTTAATTTTAACTTTTAAGGTTTTTGGTTTTCCTTGACAGTGGAGCCAAAATAATTCCTTGGCTGTTGACATCAGTTACCTGGCTCTCTAACGCAATCATTCTTAATTGCTTTTAAACTGAGGAAGCCCTAAATCTATCATTGATCATTTGTTCCCTCTTCTCTTCCAACTGTATACATGGCAAGTTGCGGTAAGAGTCCTGAGGTAGGTAATGGATACATCTGCTTCTTCATTGTTACAAGAGTAGGAAAGCTAGAAATTACGTGGTCCAACCTACCAGCTTCCAGAAGGTAAATTTCGCTTCTAAAAGGCCGATTCCTCTCCTCCAAAAGAGTCTTGTTGGGCAAACTTTGTAACTGCAACAAATCACATTGTTATTGCAGTTTGGTAGGAAATGGTTTGAACGTTAATTCACTCACAGAAAGAACCACCAGATTTTGATGCTAGTGAGACGTGAGGGGCAGGGAGGTGGGGATTCGTTACATCATTCAGGAAATGAGAGATCTCTTAGTAATCTTAATGGAACCTTAAGTCACAGTGGAATCTCTTCATGTTGGAGAGAGGAAAGGGGTGGGAAGGAGCTGGGGTGTTTCCTTGCTACTGAAATGGAAAAGGAGACTTGCAGAATTGAAAGAAGAAAACTAAATATCAGGGATGGGTCGGCAAGAAGACCTAGAGAGGTTTTATTGCTAAATATCTCATAAGTCAATTTTTCAGAATTCTTCTATTTTGGGGGGAGGGAGGTGGTTAAGGGACTCGTCCAAGGTCACACAGATAGGAAGTGTCTGAGATCAGATTTGAACTTAGGTCCTCCAGACTCTAGGACCACTACTCTATCCATTACTCCACCTAACTGCCTCAGTTTCTATTTATTCTTAATGACTTAGTGGAAATGAATAGTAGATTTGGAGGTAGAAGACCTGGATTTAAATCCTACCTTTTCTATTTATCTCCTGTGTGATCTTGGTTAAGCCTCCGGGCTTCGTCTTCCTTCTCTGTACTATACCATCTGTATTGTCACCTTTGATTCTAATTCTGTGATTCCTGTGAAGAGCAAGTTGGTAGTAAATCAGGAATTAAAAAAAAAACCTTAATGGAATATAAAAAGATATACAGTAATCACAAACACAATAATATATCAGAGGTCAGAAATGAAACATGAAATATTTCAATGAGTCATGAATTCAAAAAGCATCCATTCCAGTGATAAAACTTTACTGTTCCATTTGATTTGATGTTTGGGAAGCAGATCGGACAGTTCCCTTGGTCATTCTTTCATTTCCTTCTCTGAGCGAGGTAACTTGTGTTTCTCAACTGGTGAGATTTCCAGCCTCTATTCCTTTTATATACTCTTATTTCAAAGTTAAACAGAGAACTGTAGAGCCTTTAAAGTCATCTAACACAACCCCTAATTTTATGGATGTGGAAGCAGAGGCTCAGACATATGAATTGACAAACCCAAGATCCCATAGCAAATTAGTGGTAGAGCCAGCAGTAGCATAAGGTTCCTCTGACTTCCAGTCCTGAGCGCTTTGCACCAACATACTTATGTTTTGTTTTTCCTGCTCTGAAAGCCATGAATAGAACACTGAATTATGTCTCTTATGCACACTACATGTAACCACTGCTATTTGGGTTACTATTTTTTCGGATGGAGAAAGAAGATAGAGATAGATACCTGAGAACAGCCACAAAAGGGAGCCAAAAGAGGCTCCAGGAAGACTCAAATTTACAACACCGCTTAGTCAAAACATCCACTCCTTACTCTATTTGAAAGGTTTCAAAGGAGGAAGATGCTATGACGATAGCACAGAAAAGGGATGTTGTGATTACTGGGGTGCACGGTGAGCAGGAGTAAGACAAGGTCATCTATAGACAAGGGTGTTGGAACCAGCTCATACAGGCCTAGCATGAACTAATTACTAGATTTTTAGTGTGAGCATTTATACCTCAGAAATTGGCTATAGATCAGGGTTTGGCCTACTGTTGCATTGATTGTTTAGATTTTTAAAAAGTGATGGAGAAAATGTTAACACTGCAGATTAAATTTAAAAGTGTGTCACATGTACATTTTTTCCTTCCAGAAAACCATCTGTCAAATATTTACCAGCACACTCCTACCTAAAGAAAGGACAGGGACTATGTGCTATGGATCTCTCTCTTTGCTCCCTAACCCCCGTGTTGAAAAATAACATTACTTTACATTTGATTTTGTTGTTGTTGTGGTTAACAAAAACCATTAGGATGAATCCATTTGATAGCCTTGTGCCAATTTCACCATTGGATATCCACCAATGGATATTGGAATCCATTCTAATATGGCACAGACAGTACTCTGCCAGGAATTGTAGTAAGGGAAAGCTGTGAAGACAGGCTCAGAAAATTCTATCAGCCCACAAAAAGTTTCGTTGACTGCTGTACATAAATATCTGATAAAGAAATATGAATAAGCATCAGCATCCTGAAGTAACATTGATGAGTACAATGCTTTCCATTTTGATTCAAATTTAGCTTGCCAATTGGAGCAATGAGTAGAGATAAATTTGGTGCTGCCTGATGATTTGGAGCAGAGGTGGGGAACTGGTGGCCTTGAGCCCACATGTGGCCCTCGAGGTCTTCAAGTGCAGCCCTTTGACTGAATCCCAACTTCCCAGAACACATCCTTTGTTCTTGAGGAATGGGCCTGACTCAAACTGGATAGCTCCTGAGAACCCTTCTAACATAGGTACTCTGCCCTAAGTTTGATTATTTTAAAGGTTCACACTGATGCGTTCCAGTTAATACCATACTGATCTTGCCTACAAACAATTTTTCTTCCCTCATTAGACTGTGAACTCCTTGGGTATTGGAATTGTTTTTTGCCTTTCTTTGGATCCCATGTACTTTGCACACAGTATCTGACACATAGTAGCCCCTTAATTGTAAACTACTGACTGACTGATTCATTTGGGCTTTAGATCCATGGACATCTATTTATTAACATGACTGGATGAGATCATTTGTGTTCATGCCTCTATGTGTCTAGAAGTGGTTAATTTGCTGTGTCCCTTGGGTGTACAATATAGTTATTCATCACTTTTATATATAAATAGGTACAAATTGCTGAACTAGCTATGAAGCTACTGGAAGACAAGTAAAGATGTGTTATTTTGATTAAGGAATATCTTTTCCCTTGGCAGATGGTCATTGTTGTAGTGACATGGGAGAAAAACAACTATACCCCCAGTATCTGTTTTACACCTGCAGCAGATTATGGGCCTCTGGGGCCTTTTTAGGCATGGGGACATGATACACATATTCTCAGGGTCCATTATTGGTATAGGTTCTGTCTTGAACACAGGAACCTAAGAACATTTAGACATCATTACAAACCCTTACGACTCCCATGTTTCAGTTGATGTGTGGAATAATCAATGTAAATACTCCCTTAAATGATATGTATCACAGCTGATCTATGGATGCCTGTCCAGTATGCCCTCCTTTCAGTTCACCCTGTGGAGTCCACACAATGTTCAGGGAATTGCCTGCATCAGTTGTTCTCATCATATTGAAGTGATATTCAATGAAGCACATGGGTTGTTTGTCGGTTCATACCCTTGCTATGGGACTGGCCCATCCTTTTGTGTTTTTTTAATCAAACATTTCTTCAATGACACATTTGCACAACTTCTATGATATAATGGTTTATTTATAATATGATTCTTTCAGTTAGCCCAGAAGAAGAAGGCGAGGTTGGTGACCTTACACAGCTCTCCCTCACTCAAATCAAAGTAAACAGCAAATCCTGTCATCATCTTGATGTCATGGACCTCTTCAAGAATGAAGGACAAAAACACAAGCCTTAAGAATTTATTAAGCACTTTCTATGTGCCAAACACTATGTTAAGCAATTATTACACTTACAACTACTACATCTTTCTCCACCGCTCTTTGGGTGATCCTCAAATACAGTAGTCCAAAAGTGTTCAATGCCATCATGAGAGAGATCTAACAGACTCCATGATGAAGGACTCACTATAGGATGGAGCCCTTCTTGTAAACAAAATTGTGTTGATTGCATCCAGCCTTGGTACATTTCTAGAGTTTCTTAAATAAGATTCATAATCACCTAAAATAATTTGGATTAATTATTTAGACAGGAAAATTAAATAGATAAATAATACTTATTGTTCAGATTACAATATGCAATTAAATGAATTACTCTGAGAACTCATCTATCAATGACTATATGTATGAAAGGAATCTATACTCCTATTTATAGCTATATCTACACATGACAGTGTGCTGGGCCCAGGATTGAAGATGAGAGGAGAGGGTTGGAATTTCTTCAGGAACCTGTTCATGTTTTCAATGACCCCCAGAATTCTTCCTAAAGGCCCATATTTCTCAAAAGCAATTATCTTTTGGTGATGTGTTAGGACTGTGAGTCATGGTACACTATACTGGATCTGAGGACTCTCAAGACAGTTGGGTATCCATAAGTGGCATATCAGATGCTCAATTTATATTACTCAGATAAACTTTGCACTGCTGTGACTTAAATGAATGGAAGAGACAGTGGAAGAAATGGTGCTGAGCTCAGATTTGCTACTTTGTTTGAATAGAAAAAATTGGCTACATTCACCAATAGATGGGGATTTTAATTTTTATTCCATGGTGACATAGCTATTCAAATAGCTAATATTTGGGCACCTGCAAATTATCATTCAGCAAACTTACAACTGGAAAAGTTCTACCCAGGTTGGATCAATTATTTTCCCATCAACCTTCAGAACCACTGCCATAAGTGAAAAAGATAAACAAACCACAAACATCTGTAAAGGAGAGGGATTAAGAACACAGGGAGAAGGGAAACTTTTGCAGGCTGCGGGTCCAACACAGCTTTCCCTTTCTTTCTCCTGGATCATCTCCCAAGCCACCCTAAATAGCCAAACTGACATGTGGCAAGCTTGGCAGACATGGGAGAAGTGAACCATATCCAGCTGTGTATATCTGGCAGTCTGGTATTTCACCTAGTGTTTTGGGAGATCTGGACAGTGGCCACACTTTGGAAACATTCAACCATAGAAAGTTAAGCACTATTCCAGGATTCTGGCACAAACCCCAACAAAATATCCCAAGGGGAAGGGAAATATGGTATTTATAAAGAAGACATGCAAATAGCCACTCACCCACTAGCCCGGGGCAAGTCACAACTCAAGGCAGACAAGGCAAAAAGTATGCTCACTTTATTTCTTTGATTACCTCTGGACCACCAGTAGTGAGAGGTTAGTTGGTATTTTGGCCTTTTGTGTAAAACGCCCTTTAAAAAACAGTCCTCATCGTTCCTTTCTAGAAACTTTAAAACAGAAGGTGGCTGAGGCATTGATGTTTTATGCTCATTCGTAAAAACTAGAAAACATTTAAACTACAGCCAAGAGAAGGTAAAAATAGCAGGCAACAACAGACGAAAGATGTAAACAACAAAAATATCCTCACCCAAACCAAGATTCCTTTACAGATATAATCCATGGACTATTAGGAAATCGAAACAGAATTCGAAATCCCTAAAAATATTGTTCCTTTTTTATGAAAGTGTCAAGAATGAAACAGACTTACTTCTTTACCTCTATCACCAAAGCTCTGCTGGGGAAAAATAATAGATAAGAGAACTGATAGTTCCTCTCCGGGAATACATGTCCAGCCAGTTGTTTGAAAATCGTAACTCTTAGTTCACAAAATATAATAATAAGTTGCCACTGTTGGAAGTTGCTTGAAATAATTGAGGAAAGTATACATGAAAACCAGTGTAATGAACAGAAACCTCAACACCAGGGTTCCCATCCCATCTCAGACATATTCTCTGTGTGATATCCAGCAAGTCATTGACCTTTCAGTGCCCAAAGAAATTAAGACTAAAGATTGCTGAGTAGTTGCAGATCTGCATGGGTAGAAAGAGTTTCTTTTGGGGAGTTCCCTACACCAATTAAATCACTGATCTGTTCTTCCTAAAATGTATAAGTGCAGCCACATGGCATTACATTGAAAGAGCTGAGAATAAAAAAAAAAATGAGTTTAAATTTTACTTTGAATATTTACTAATTGTTTCTGGACAAGTCACTTAAAAAAATCTGTGTGGAGAGATTGTGCCTCAGTTTCCTTATCTGTTACATTAAGATAGCACTTACTATAAGGATCAGTCAGTCAACAGACAGTCAGCAAACATTTACTATGCATCTATTCTGTGCAAAGCACTCTGTTAATCACTGGGGATACAAAGAAAGGCAAAAGAGTCCCTGGTCTTAAGGAGTTCACAGGGAAATGAATAGATAGCATTTAAATGCTATGTACAAACAAGATATGTATAATATAAACTGGAAGTAATCAAAAGAAATAACATATGTGAAACACATGGCAAACTTTAATTTACTAAACAAATGTATGCTCAGTGCTTAGCACAATTTCTGAGGCATTTGTTGTTACTATTGTTGTTCGGTTGTTTTCAGTCATGTCTGACTCTCCATGACCCCATTTGCGGTTTTTTGGCAAAGATACTGGAGTAGTCTGCCGTTTCTTCCTCCAGCTCATTTTACAAACGAGGAACTGAGGCAAACAAGGTTAAGTGACTTGCCCTGGGTCACACATCTAGTACGTGTCTGAGGCCAGATTTGGACTCTGGAAGTTGAGTCTTCATGACTCCAAACCCAGCACTCTATCCATTTAGCCTCCTAGCTGCCCTGAGAGTTAGTAGGTACTTAATAAACCCTTGTTGACTTGAGTTGATTGGGTTTGACTTAACCTGATTGACCTTAGCTCTTGTTATAAATGATAAATGCTATTATTTTTCAGACTGGCATTATGATGGATTCAAGATTTGTCCCTTGTTGGTATTCTCTCCTGTGGCACAGACTATGACTTCTACACACCTTCTCATTCTGTGAAATTCGAATCCATTCTTTCTCATAGATCCCCCGTAGAAGATCTAATATAATACAAGTATTTCTCTTGTTCTTTTAGTATCTTAGTCATAACAGAATATCACTCAGACTATCTTCCTGTTATTTCATTAATGTAGTATAATTCATTTGCTACCTTGTTCTTGTCAACCATGTCCTTTTTTGAATAGATTTTATATCACTGCTTGTGTAGGTCCTCCTTGGGACCTCTTTCAGCCTGCTGATGTCCACCATGAATCTATTGCCCCTTTGGAGTTTTAATTCATCCCTGGGAACCTATTGGAATGAAAGAATCTGTAGTACCAAGCAACTTGGGATAACTGAAAACACTACAATTTCCCAAATATAATGTAGATCATTTGTGCCCTATGTAATTCTAATCCAGTTCATAACCTACCCATCCATGATAATGGTTGCTCAAAACTGAAAAGTAATATAATTTATAGTGGATTTGGAATCAGAGTACCTGGTTTGAATCACCACTTTTGCTAATTCCTAAATATCCTATAAAGCATAGAAAGACAAAGTGACTTGCCCATGGTTGCACAGCTGATCAATGCACCCAAGTTTCTCAGTTTCACATCTGGTCCCCTGCTATATCACTGACTCTATTTTAAATGATTTCTGAAAGTACTGCGTAGGTACATGGCACAGAGGATAGGATGCTAGAGTTAGGGAGACTCATCTTCCTGAGTTCAAATCTTGCCTCAGATACTTACTAATTGGGTAATCCTATTCAAGTTTCTTATCCCCATTTGTCTCAGTTCCTTATCTATAAAATGAGCTATGGAAGGAAATGGCAAAGCATTCCATTATCTTTAACAAGAAAATCAAGAAAAGTCAGAAACAACTGGATAACGACAACAAAGGAAGTACCAGATCATTCTATCAGCCAAAGCTTGCCTATGGCTGAGAAGATTAAGACAAAAAAGACATGAATGATTATTGAAATTGGCTCTATTTAACATTTACATATATAATACAGTATAATACGATATATAATGTATGTCAAATAACTGGATTTAGTATGTGCCTGTTGTATGCCAAGAAACGTTAGGCACTAGATATATGAAAATGAAACAAATGAAACAAAATTTTATGATTTTTACTTTAAGGTTTAATGGATTTATGTATCCAGCAAATACTATCAGCCATTTCTGAATGTTCATGTTTTCCAACTTTTCTTAAACAGAAAGTGGTATTAGGTTGCTCAAGTGATCCGTAGTCTGTTATTCATATTGGCAACACCCTCCCTTGTGAGAGCAACTGAGAATAAGCTCAAACTAATAAAATTCGGAGAGTCAGTGCCAAGCTAATATGAGATTACATCTTCACCACTGCTCATTCCCCATGCTGGTATACACAGTCTACTAGGAGGAATGAAAAGCTTGGACAAAGTAGTATTCCAAATCCAAGGACTGCCTCTCTGAAGAACTATTGATGAGTTTCCCTCCCTTGTCACTTCCTAAGTACTCCTTGTATGGTCTAAATATCATTACAGTTGAAATTGCAGTCTACCCTGGTTGGATCTGCCCTTACCCAATTCCCCTGCCTCTGGGTATCTAATTTTAGGTTTTTGGTGACTTCCCTTTTGTGAATTAAAGTTCATTGTAATTAAGGGCTTCTGTTTTACACATTACTGATCTATTTTGAGATACTCTCTCAAGTCCCATAACTGCTAGTATAGACAGACATAGCTAAGAACTTGGCACTTACTGTCTTTGGTCATTGCAAGCCATGATATAAAGAAAAATACATAATAACTTACTTCCAATATAACCTCCTTTCTTCTCTAGTGATAGTCACCCAACAGAAGAAAAGGGAGAAAAAGGTGCTAAGTGATATCGGAGTTTTTAAGTTCCTTATAAATCTTAGTTCAACTATCAGTACTCTACATGTGAGTCCTTTGTCCAATGAGCAATGAATGGACATACCAGTAGAAGAACTGAATCATATCATTCTTATCCATCTTGTAATACATTAAGCCAAAAAAGAAAATTACAGATAGATGGTACAATGATTCATTGATTCTCTTTGGAGAGTTCAGAAATATGATTGACAGAGTTGACTTTGTTTTACATCCAGGAGCAACAGGAAACGCCATCTCATGACTAGTTCTTCAACCTACTCACTTCCTTTCTCCTACTTCTCCATGTTGCCTGTCAAACAAAATGATGGTCATATCTTTTATCTTGCCATCACCCACAAATGCAATGGGATACTCCTACAGTAGACTGTGTAACTGAAAAGCCACCAAAAATTACACAATGAAAGATCATTGGTGTGATGAATTAACTGGAAAGGAAGTAGACTAATTTATTAATTCCCTCAGGGAATATTTGTTAGAAAACATGCATAAAAGTAACCAGGAGGGGAAAGCATTGATAGGTTTCAATCTGCCATTTGCTGGGGATACCTATAATGATGTCACATTTATGCGCAGTTGTTTTAAAGAGTGAGTAGAAAGCCTGATACTTGCCTCTGATGAATAAGCATCACCAAGTACTTTTATAAACAGTAACATCAAAGCTCCAAGTTAAGCAATTGTATAGTAAAGGCTTAGTAATTTTAAATAACAAGAGTTTAAGGGGTAGCTTGTTTGACTTATGAATCTGAATTACAAGGTGTTTTAAAAGAAATGTAACTTTTTTTTTGCTTTCAAGTATCATACATATCCCAAAAGCAGAGCATGAAAATGTCTCAAAAGTAAAAAAAGGTCCAGTTCACATAAAACTTACATCACATAGTAGTACATTACAATAATTAAAAATTCTTGAATAAACAAGAATTAAAAGAACCAAAAAATTAAAGGGATTCCCTATCTTGGGCATTTCATTTGAAAAACTTCTTTTAGCCCATAGTCTTCTGATGTATGTCTTGACCTTGACAAGGGAAGAGCCTATGCTGAATTTTTTACTAACCCAAAATCACAGGTGCAGTTTCTTATTTCTCCCAACTTCTGAATTAATTGGTGAATACCAAGTCTTATTAAACATGTAATTAAATTAAATTGAATGGGTAAATTTGAGGGAAATAACATATCAGTGACTTGACCAGATTCACTGACATTGTATAATCAATATGCCATCCGTTAGCCCTTTAAAAGATGCAGAGTACAAAAACGGAAGGAGTATTATATGGTAACTGGACTGCCAGCCTTAGAGTGAAGGCTATCTATATTCAAGGTCTATCTTCAGCCAAAAATCAGTACATGTGACCATGGACAAGTCATTTAATCTCTTAGTGCTCTAGTTGATTTAGTCACTCCACTCCCTCCTGCTGCCTTCCACCACGGAATATTAAAACACATTCATCATACAGAATGGATTATTATTTCTAAGATTAGAAAACAACTGATTCTGTGAATTTGAGCTTAAAAATGAGTTTAAAATGTTTGAAAACATCATGGTACATGGATCTAGATTCCAAAGATGTGGGTTTATATCCTGGCTCTCCATTTTCCTACATGTATGGAGAAAAGGAATTAGCCCTACTCAAAAGATACTGGTTTGAACTGATGCTATTTCTTTGAGCTAATTTTTTTTTAAAGAAAAGGAGAGTTAATCATGCTGTTCTACTCATCCATCCCCCTGATTCTGGCAGTAATTATCTCTCTCAATGAGTGATTTTGTGGTGAATCAATATACTTTTAGGAAAGGAAAAGATAAGCACATACACATAAAACATAAATCCAAGTGAGATTTTTATGAAGGACATTCTGTATGTCCAACTCAAGTTTCATGAGGGTTGGCAATGAAGGATGCAGTAAATGTCTGGGGCAGGGGTGGGAAATCTGTGGCCTCGAGGCCACATGTGGCCCTCTAGGTCCTCAAGTGAACCCTTTGAATCCAAACTTCTTGTTCTGTGAAGTCTGGATTTAGTCAAAGGGCCACACTTGAGGACTTAGATGACCACATGTGGCCTCAAGGCCACAGATTTCCCACCCGTGGTGGGTTGATGGGGTCAGAGCAGGTGGAGGCACTTAGTGGTAACAGCAGCTCCAAAGATGACTATTATATAAGAATGCTCCAATCTTTGAGGAATGTTAAGAGTATTCCCTCACTTCTAGGAGTCCCAGAGCAGTAAATAGTGGGAAAAAATATCATCTGTTATCTCCACTCCTAGTTCTATGCTCTAGGATATCTGAGAATTATGATTAGTTGAGGGGACAAAGGAGGGAGACAGAGTAGTGAAGATAACATCTGACTGAACCTAGGGCTGATTTTGGCCTGCTTCTCATAGGACTGGAAACCTTGCGTCTGACAACCTTGATTAGTCTGGGAAAAGCTCTGTGCAAATGGTCACTACCTTATACAAAGACCAAAGGTGCAGAAGTTTGCTCTTGGTCAGAATTTCTGATTTAACTCTTAACTCTCCTGATTCAGTCTCTCTCTCCCCTTCCAAACATAAGTGCTGTGAATAGGTGTCCATTCACTCAGGTTTTTCTTTTTTTTTTCTTTTTTGTTCACCACTTCATGAATTAGAATATTTTGCCCCTGTGCGATGTGCAAGCAGGCAATTGACCTTGACTAGATTAGACCCATCAAAGCTAATCAATTAACCTCTGTGGGTCACATTTCCTCCTCATCTGTATAATGAGGGAGTTGGACTTGATGACTTCTGAGGTCCCTTCTCATGCTAAATCCAGGAACCGATGATCCCATGGCTATTACATTACATAGCATTTAAAACAGAATCTCCTTTTTATACATCTCTGCAAATGCCTACAATGATCCTACAAATTAAGAGGCATCAGAGTTCCACCACCTGCCCCCCCGCCCATCAGAAAAGAGCCTAAAATAATTAAAGAATGTGATCAAGACATGAGCTAAAAACAACAGAGTGACAGCCATCACCTCCACCTCTCCATACAGTCTGACTGAGACATAATGTGATGAACGATTTTTTTTTTCCTAATAGGCCTGCCAACCAGCAAGGATTAGGACCAACTCTAGACTAAACAATGAAAAAGCACACACAGAGATTCATAGTCCGTGTTCGAAGAAACGTGAAACCCCATTGAACAGAAAAGAATGAATCCTCATCCATTCATACTGTTGTTAGCTCCCATGTGGGAAATCACAGAAGTTGGGAGAAGGTTTGGCAACAGCACATGTGAAGAACAACAAGAAAGAAGATGCTTGCTGAACTCATTTAAACATTTAAAGACATCGGTGTTATCTGGGCCGAGCCAGGAGTGTGCCTTGCCAGCTATTTTCACAACAGAGTGCTGACCTAGAAAATGAAGCACTTAATATCTCCTGGCAAACAAATCCTCCCATAATCAGAGAATAATACCAGCTTAGGAGAAACTTTTAGCTTTTCCCAATTATCTTGAGGATGACCTTAATAATTATCACATCATCAGCTAGCATTTATTACATGCCAGCGTGCTAAGTGCCATAGAGGACAGGGTACCTACTATTCAGAAACTTAAATTCTAATAAAAGGACAAAAGGAGCAGATGCTGACACAGTAGGAAACAGTGTGGTTGGGCTGATATTTACGCACCTTCTCTTGCGTCTGCTGTTCACTGGATTTTGATAAAAGGATAAAAAGAGAAAAATGAAAAATGCAAAATGGTAGATGAGGAAAATGACCCAAAGGGGGTTAAAGGGGAAAATGTAAGTCTTTGGTTCCAAAGACAATTAAGAAGCAAATTCTCTGTGTGCTGTAATGCAAAAATGTAAACAGTGACAGTCTCTGCCCTTAAGAGACTTATCTTAAGAAAAGAGTTGTGAGATTTAAAAGGGATGAAGCAAAGTGAGTTTTTCATGGGATCAGAGATTTACAGGTATAAGGGACCTTAAAGGTCCAACCTCCTCATTTTGCAAATAAGAAAACTGAGGCTTAACTAAGGTTACAGTTAATAAATGGCCTAATCATGATTTGAACCAAAGTCCTCTGATACCATGTTTCCTCTTCATTTATTAAAAAAAAAAAGATGTCAATGAAAGAAGCTACAAGGTGGTTAAATAAATGCTGAGTAACAATTTGACCTAAGTCAGGTTCAGAAAAAGGAAGAGAACGTCTTGGTCTGGGGTGGTCAGGAAATATTTTATAGCAGGATAAGTTTTGAGTCACTCTTAGAAGGTTCAGATAGAGAAATTTGGATATATAAGGCTAAAAGGTAATAGTGGAAGATCTCAAATAGCAAATTAAGGAGTTCATACAGATTGATTATAGCAGAAATGCAGCTTGGATCTACTGGCACTCAGTCCAGTGTTCTTTACATGATATGGCAGACATGGCGTTGTATTCCAGATCTCAAATTGTAGCACAAAACAGGAAGCATCTAAATCACTTATACTAATCAAAGTAAATTAATGAAAAAGATTAGTTACAATAGAATCTGAAACTATCTTGCTTAACCTATATTGGCTAAACTAATGGATATAAATTACTTGGAAAACAACTCTATGCGCTAAGAACTAACAGGAAAGCTGGAAAGCAGCTTGGCAGAAGTATGGTTTAGACAAGTCTCTTATACCTGATATCACAGCCATCTCAAAGCACATACATAACCTGAATGAATATAAAAAGTCATAGTGTTTAATCAAAAAGAAAGATAAAACACTCCTCTAAGGCTCAGCTATTTCATCTATAAAAAAAATTCTACTTCTAAATCTTATGATTCTCTAGGAGATTACATTGGAATTAATTACTGTCTTCATATAGGAAGTATATAGGTACTTTAAAATGTACTAGATAGTATCCTCCATTTCAGAGGAGGAAATAGAGGTCCAGAGAGGCTGTGACCCGCTCAAGATTATACAGATAGTAAGTGCACAGAGTCAGAATTTGAGTTCAAGTCATCTGGCTCTAAATCCATATTGCATCTCAACACACACACACACACACACACACACTCAGAAATTTAGAATAATTGGTTTCTACTTCTGGCTGTCAATAACTGAATGCATGACATTGAGGAAATCACTTAAACTTTCTTGACCTCAATTTCCTCACCTGCCACAAGTCTCTCCTCACTCCAGTACATCTACTTAGGTGCCAAATTGATTTCCCTAAAGTTCAAGTCTGAATACATCCCCCTACTCCCCGTATTCAATCAATTCCTGTGGTTTGTCCCGAGATTAAACATACAATCCTCTATTTGGCATCCAAAGCCTTTCACAACCTGCCCTGTGCCTACATTTCCAGACTTCTTACACCTTACAACCCTTGATGTACTGTGGAGGCCAGTGACACCAACATGCTTGCTGTTCATTGAGCAAAATACTCCGCCTTGTCAAAGGAGATGAACAGGCGGTTTTCAGAAGAAGAAATCAAAGCTATCTATAGTCATATTAAAACATGCTCCAAGTAACTATTGATTAGAGAAATGCAAATTAAAATAACTCTGAAGTACCACCTCACATACATTAAATTGGCTAAAATGACAGAAAAGGAAAATGACAAATGCTGGAGAAGATGTGGAAAAGCAGGGATACTAACGAACTGTTGGTGGAGTTGTGAACTGGTGCTACCATCCTAGAGAACAATTTTAAACTACTCCTGAAGGACTATAAAACTGTACATACCCTCTGACCTAGCAATACCGCTACAAGGTCTGTGTCCCAAACAGATAGAAAAGGAAAAGGGCCTACATGTACAACAACATTTATAGCAGCTCTTTTTGTGGTGGCAAGGAATTGGAAATTAAGGGGGAGGTTCATCTTTTGGGGAATGGCTGAACAAGTTGGGGTATGTGATTGTGATGTAATACTATTGTGTTATAAGAAATGACGAGCAGGATATTTCCAAAAACCTGGGAAGATTTTTATGAACTGATGCATAGTGAAGTGATCAGAACCAGAATATTGTATACAGTAACAACAACATTCTGACAATAATAAACTGTGAAAGATCCAGTTATTCTGATAAATGATACCAGACAATTCTGAAGGACTCATGATTTAAAAACACCATCTCACTTCAGAGAGAGAACTGATGAAGGCTGAGTACAGATTAAAGCATATTTTTTTCACTTTTTTTTTGCTTTTATTTTTACAAAATATTTATTTATCCAAAATGAATATTTTCCAAGATTTTTCATGTATAATCACTATGATATTACTCGTCTTCTCAATTGGTGGGGAAGGGTTAAGAGGGAGGGAAGGAATTAAGAACTCAAATTTTGAAAAATGAAAGTTAAAAATAAATGATATATGTTTTTGTTTTTTGTTTTTTTTTAAAGATGCTCTATCTCCCAATTCTGGGCATTTTCTTTGGTTGATTCCATGCCTGGCCAGCATAATCTCACTTCTCATATTAGCCTCCCCGATTCCATGGCTTTCATCAAGTACCAGACATCATGCCTGTGACTATTATAATAGCAACTGCCTACCTCAAGTCTCTCGCTACTCCAAACCATCCTCCATCCTCACTTACATGATCATGTAACACTCCTGCTTAATAAACTCCAGTGACTTCCTATTGCCTGTAGGATCAAATACAAAGTGCTCTGTTTGGCACTCAAAGCTTTTCATAAACTAGCTCCCTCCTACCTTTCCTGTCTTCCTGCACTTTACTACTTGACACATACTCTTTGATCCAGTGGCACTGGCCTCCCAGCTGTTCCATGGAGCAAAACACTTCATCTCTCAGCTCCAGGCAATTTCTCTGACTGCCCCCCATGCCTGGAATGCTCTTCCTCCTCCTCTCACCAACTGATCTCCCTGGCTTCCTTTAAATCCCGACTAAAACCCTATCTTTTACTTCCCTGACCCTTATTAATTCTAGTGTTTTCATTCAGTTAATTATTTCCTATTTATCTTGTATATAACTTGCTTTGTATAGATGTTGTCTCCTTCCATTACATTTTAAGCCCCAATTGGACAGGGATTGTCTTTTGCCTTGTTTTTTATACCCAGTGCTTAGCACAGTTCCTGTCACATAATAGACATTTCATGAATTTTTAATAATTGATTGATAGTGCATTCTCTCTGTTTGTTATTTCCAATTTATCCTGTATATATCTTGTTGTTTCAACACCCCATTAGAATATGAGCTTCTTGAGAGGATAGATTATCTTTTGCCATTCTTTGTTTCCCTAGTGCTTAGCACAGTGCCTGAAACATAGTAAGTGCTCAATAAATGCTTATTGATTGACTGACTATTGACTTTGCCCTGGGTTGATTCAAAATTGCTGTTAAGCCAGTATGTATTCATTCAAGTGAGAACCAGGCACAGCCCTCCACTGATCTTTTCCATTCCTGCCTCATCCTGGTGGCAACTTAGATTAAAACTTTCTTAGGTCTAAGATAGGTAAGTGTTGAGAAATGTGAATGAGAGATTTGACTCATGGCTCTGTTCCCAAACAGAGGTAATATTCTCCCTCAAGAGTGACCAAAGCAAAAATTAAAAAAAAATTAAAAAGACTGACCAAAGCAATTTACTTTCTTAGCACTTGGCATGGATAATACCCCGTGTTTTTATAATATTGTGAAGACTATGTTCACGTCATCAGGATACATTCAGTTCAGGGTAGGTGAAGCTGAATTCCTTCCTTCCCTGCTTCTCTATCTTTTCTATGTCCTCAGATGATAGAGAAGATATTTTGGGTTAAGGGATATTGCTCATATCTCTTAAAAGTTCTACCATACGCATATCGTCGAAGGGTATTAACAAGGGATATCACATTGGAATAAAAACATGCTTTGGGGGAACCACTAGTCTCTTTTTAAGGTAAGTAAAGTCAGGTTTTTCTCCATTTATTGGTAAGATTGCCCTTTGTGATATAAGAGAGTACATGAGGAACCATATTGTAACAGATAAATGTAGGTGTAAACGTCAGGAAAAGAATGAGTTGGAGTCCTGCTTCTGACATATTCCAGCTGTGTGGCCATGGACAGGTAACTTAAACTCTCAATGATAAGGCAATACTAAAAATATTATGGGGCATAGTATTGCTCTGAGAGTGAGAAAACCTTGGTTAAAATCACAATTTGACACTTATGTGATGCTGAACAGTCATTTGACTCCTCTGGGTGATAGCTTTCTCTTAGAAGTAGTGATACATAGTAGAAAGAGGGCTAGATTGGAAGTCATAGGTATTGGATTCAAATCGTGTTGTGCAACCTTGGGGAAATTGCTTCACTTCTCTGGCCCTCAGTTTTCTTATCAGTTAAATAAAGGTATCAAACTCAGATAGAAATGTATCACCGCTGGCCACATATTGACTAGAAAACCACCAGTTCTCATTATCAATGTTGAATTATATTTTTATTTGTTTTGTTCTGGCCACACTCAGGAGTTTTGAGGGTCACATGCAGCTGTGGGTTTGACAACTCTATACCTGGTGACTTTTACGGTCCATTCTTGCTTCAAATCAATGTTTTTTGTTCATCTATTTCAGTTGCATCTGGCAGAGATACTGAAGTGACTTGCCATTTTTTTCTCCAGCTCATTTTACAGATGAGGACCTGAACTCAGAAAGATGAGTCTTTCTGATCTCAGGTTGGGTCCACTATCCACTGAGACACTGCTGCCCTAAATCCATGGTGCAAAATAACAGAAGTTATTTATTTTCATTGGTGAAGGGAGTTTCCACACTTGTTCCTTATACTAACAAAATCATGGAGCCAGACTAGCCTTCTCCTATCTAAGCTCCTAAATGAGAGAATATATTCTTCTGAAAATTTTTCTTCTTTGGAAAAGTTATCTTAAATTCAAGGCCTTTTTGCGGGGGTAGTTGGGTGTAAGCTACATAGAATTCTAGTTAGCAACTATGGTCCCTTATATTGTTTAATTACAGACAAAATGAAAGTTGCTTGGCTAAAGCTGGATACTGAATCCAGATGTGAATACCTCTGTTATGTCTTCCACAGGCCAGCTTCTATAAGGTTATTCAAAGTTCTCTACTCACTACCTCTGGAACAAAATAAGGAATGAGACTCTGGCCTCTGAAGTTGGAACAGCTAAGAAAGGATCAGAAAGTAGCAACAGGTACTTTCAACTTTACAACATCTAAAAAAATCCATTTTTCATTTTTGTTACCATTCTAACAGCTTATAAATACATACAACAGTTACCCCTGAGGTCAGGCATAGACTGAGAGTTAATGACCAGCTGGGTGGAAGGCTGTTGGCTCTGCTTCAAAATCTGGCTCCCCAAGCCAGTCATTAGGTGCCAGGAAATGCCTTCCTTATTAGTCATCACTGCCAGCGGGTTTCCTAATGCTAGAGTGTTAATACTGGATGAAATGCTATAATTGTAATGTGGTATTAAGAGATCACTGGATTGCTTTGCTATCCTAGTTTGAAATAGACTGTAAAGCAACATTCTCATCAAAGAAGGGGCTGGAGAAAGGAAAGCTTTATTTGCTATAACACATTTCAAAAACTTTTCAATATTTGTACAGTATCCGGTTACATGACCAAGGGTTTGAGGAAATGAGTCAAGTAGAGGCTAGCGTTTGAATGGATTCCAACATTTTCACTAAGGATCAGCACATTTATTGAGCCCCTTTCTCACCCCTGTGCGTATTATCGTACTAGGTGCTTTGCAGTGTGAAAGATAAAGAAGATGTGGTTCAGAGCTTATTCTCTATTTGAAAAAGTATTATATAGATAGGTATTAATATGATAAAATCATAGGATCATAGATGTAGAGAGAGAAGGAATCTTCAAGGACATTTTCTCCAATGGTGCCAGTCTAAAACAGCAAGTGTCATTAAACCTCACATAGAGTTTCCTACTATTAACTTAGAAAACCATATGTTAACATAGTCTATGTCTATTGCATTTTTATTTCTTTTGTTTCATATTTCTCAATTATATTTTATTCTAGTTCAGGGACATTCAAGAGTGTTGTGGGCTACATGTTTAATATTTCTGACCTACTGTAGCCTCCTTACTTTACAATGGAGAAAATGAGACCCGGAGGGTTAAATTAATCACAGAAGTTGAAAGGGGCAAAGCCGGAAGTTTAATCCAGATCGTTTGACTATAAACCCACTATTCTTTCGATAGTAACACTCTCTTATCAAGTGCTTAATAAAATATAGTCAATAATGACGCATTTATTCACATCACAATTTCTGGTGATATTTTTGTCCTTGGATCTCAGGAGTGGCAGGACATATTTGAATGCATGTGCGTTTGTGTGCATGTATGGAGTTCAGATCTGATTTCACTGTTTTGGGAGAACCCTACTGAGAAAATTCTCACAAATCAGCAACTGTTCTTCAATTTATTCCTAGAGAGTTGGCTGGATCAGTGAAAGGTTGCTACTTGTCCAGTGTCACACAAACAGTGTGTGCCAGAAGAGGGATTTGAATTTGCATGAATGTGTGTGCGCGCGTGCGTGTGTGTGTGTGTGTGTGAATCACAATATAGTGGAAAGAGCTCCAGATTTAAGACCCCAATTCAAATCCCATCTCCAGTATTAAATGACTATGTTATTAAAAGGCAAGTCATTTAATTCCTTTGCTTTTCAGTCTTCTTCTATAAAATGGGCTTAAAAATACCTGGTCTTTTTTTTTGCATCTAATTGGCAGATAAAGTGCTAGACCTAGAATCAAAAAGATCTGAGTTCAAGTCTAGTCTCAGAGACTTACTAGCTATGTGACCCTGGGCAGGTCAATTACCCTCTATTTACCTGTTCTTCAACTGTAAAATGGGAATACTAATACTACCCACCTTTCAGGGCTCTTGTGAGGGCATGATACGTTTATATTTGTAAAGTGGTTTGCAAATCTTGAAGCGCCATATTCATCATCAACATCATTACCATCCTCCTCATCATCTACCTCCCAGGTTTCCTGTGAGGCACAACTAAGATATTTCCATAAAGGATGTGGTTAACTTTAGAGTGCTGCAAGAATATCAGTAATTATGTTATATAGAAAGGCCATTTCTAGAATAGTGACTCTTGACTCTCCATGGATCACTTGATGGCAACGGGTGCAATCATCTCCACATGGAACCAGCTCTGCCCAACAATAATTGCTATTAACAAAATGGAGCTTGTCAGCCAAGAGAGCTTAGAGCGGCACAAAACCATGATGTCGGCTGTATAGGGCAGAAGTAGTGCATTCTCCTAGAAACTGACTGGTTGGAGAGACAAAAAACAAACAAACAAAAATACTCAAGCATATCAAGGATCCATTTATCGATCAATTAGTCAATAAACATTTATTGAGCAGGCAGCTAGGTGGCCCAGTAGAGAGAGGGATGGGCTTACGCTCAAGAAGACTTAAGTCTTCTTTAAGTTTAAATTTGACAATCAGACATTTATTAGTTTTGTAACCCTGTGCAAATCATTTAGCCCTGTTTGCCTTGGCTTAAAATGATATGGAGAAGGAAATGGCAAACTACTCCAGTATCTTTTCCAAGAAAACCCCAGATTGGGTCAAGAAGAGTCAGACATGACTAAAATGACTCAACTATTTATTGAGCACCTACTATGTGCCAAGTACTGGGCTAGGCATGGTGTTATATTGAAACAAAACAGAAATATTTCCTGCCCTCCAGGACCCCACATTTTTAAAGGGTATCCATCTGAATCAAATATGCATCGATATGTAGATATGCATATAACCACAAATAAGAATAATCTAATTTGGGGCATAGAAGGCTCTAGTACCTGGGAATTATCTGGAAAGGTACAGTATTTGAGAAAGGCAAGTTAATAAGCATTTATTAAGCAGCTATATGCAAGGAACTATGCTAAGCGCTTTATAAATGTATTCCAATTTTATTTTCACAACGACCATGTAGGGTAGATGCTACTATTATCCCTAAAGTTGAGGAAACTGAGGCAAAAATTGATTAAATGACTTGTCTCGGGTCACACAGTAAGGGTCTAGTGACAGATTTGAACTCGGGTCTTTCAACATTCTCTTCCCTGTCCATCTATTAATCATCCTAAGTATGATGGAGTGGGTCGTGGGCTAGGCTTAAATTCTGTCTCAGATCCTTACCAGTTTTATAACCTTAGACAAATTGCTTAACCTTTCAAAGCTCTAGTTTGCTCATGAGCAAAATAGAGATAACAATCCTTGTGTTACCTAATTAATTAGTTCACCGACCCAGTGTCCAGAAAGTGCTTTGCCAGTCTTTAAGTTCTACATGAATTGTTTTAGTTGTAGGCAATATCAAGATTTCTTCTAAAGATAGCCTTATGACAAAATTTTTGCCATCTTTCCTTTTTCTTGTGTGAAGAGGGGTCTTCTTATCTCATGCAGGCTAGAAGTATGGCAGGCAGCTGAGCTTTGGATTGCTCCTTTACTAACCTGGGTCAGTTCACCCTTGTTAGGGAGCTTGATGGGCTCTACATTTGTGGGGAATTCATTATAATGGTGCCTAATTTAGTTCAGGAACATGAAGGACAGCCCACTTCAGCTCAGAACTCTCAAACATAAGTGATCCACTCACCTCAGCAATGCAAGCAGCAGGAATTTTACATATGTCCCACCACTTCAGCCTTCAGGCACTTCTCAAGGTAATTTAAACAAAAAAGTTAGTTACAAAATTTTCCTTTATTGCCAACTTTGGAGAAATACATATAATTTTTAAAGTAGTACTTTCATTTAAAGCCTAACGTCTTCCAGCGTGGTGGGTAACAGCTAGCCTTCGAATCGAGAAGACCCGAGTACAAGGCCCACCTTTGAAACATATGGGCTATGTGATTTTGGGGTATTTAGTTTTATCTGTAAATGCCTCAGTCAACTTGGGAGGTCTTTAAATGACAGAGAAGGCTGAATGGGTTGAAGAAGTTCTTCCCAGGGAGCTTTCTGCTCTGATGAAATCATATGACTAATCAAATAAACAAAAAAAAGCACTTAAATGTTAGACTACTTTTTACATGTATTCATAGAATTCTTTTGCTACATTTTGAAACAATTCATAGTTCTAAAATAATACTGTTTTTTCCCATAGAAGACCTGACCTCATTAAAGTCATTTTAGTTTGCTTACTTAAAGCTAACTTAATTTCTGAATGTGTACAGCAGCGAGAAACAGAGATAGGTGGCATGTATGGTGTTATACCCTCTTCTCCATACAATTTAGACTAATTTTCCCCTTTAAAACATTTCAAGGACATTGAGACATTTCTTGAGACTTAGGTTGGCACAGGGGACAAAAGAGGTGTCATTTCCTCATTGCATGAGCACAAAACAACCAAAAGGAGCCCTTGAAGTTTGACTGGTACATCAAGATGAGATAGCATTCAGGCAATGAAGCTTGGCATAGTTCAATCAACTCAAGGGAGTCTCAGTGCCTATCCTTGTTAATTATCCTTCTGTTAAATTTAAGTACCTTTCCTTTTTTCTAACTATTGAAACAACTGAATGTGCCTCATGGACTGTTCTAACATTGAACCTAAACCCCTGTGGATTGATGTAAATCAGGTTATATCCAAAATGGCACAGATAACTGAATAGAAATAATCTAAAATTTCATAGTTTATATCTTCAATAACTTGCTACATTGTTTAAGAGTAGTCGGTAGTTTAATTTGAATTGAATAAACTGGGGAACATCTAGATGAAATCAACCAGAATAGTGAAGGGCTTTGAGTCCATGAAATATGAGGACCAGTTGAAACAGGTAATGTTTAGTAAGAGAAGACTGAGAACGAGGAGGTATGAAAGATCTTCTATGAAAGTCTTCTAGTATCTGAAGAGATGACATGTAAAAGGAGGAGCGAAATTGTACTTTTTGTCCCTGGAGGCTAGAATTGAGAACAATAGGTAGAATCTGCGGAGGAGAAATTGGGGAGGGCAGGTTATTAAAAGAAATAAACAATTTCTGAAGATCTAGAACTCTAATTGGTTATGGACTACCACTCAATGAAGATCTTCAGTCTCAATTCAATTTGATAATTATTAATCATCTACTATATGTCAGATCATCTGAGTACCTTAGGAGTTCTGGGTCCTAAGAATACAAAGGAAAATAAATTAAAAAAACAATCTGGACTTCAGGGTTCTTACGTTCGACTGAGGGGGACACATATACAGATAAGTAAATATATGTCTACAAGGCAATTTGGGGATGGTAGGATGGTAGGGAAAGTGTTAAGAATTAGTAGGATTAAGAAGGGTCTTAGGTAGGAGGTGACAGCTCAGTTGACTGTTGAATAGAGCTGAGTTTTAAGAATTGTAGGTAAAGAGGGACAGCACTCCAGGTATAGAGGGAACAGCCTATTCAAAGACACACAGAGGAGTTAAATGTTGTTTACAGAAAATATCACCTAGGTCAATTTGGTTTGAATGTAGAGAGTATGAGCGGGATTATAGTTTATTGTTGGGCTAGTGAAAGAATGACATTAGAAGGTGATAAAATGAGATCTGAGTTTTAGCAAAAGCCAAATGCCCTCTCAAAAAATGTTCTTATCTATCATCTGAATGTTACTCATTACCATCCTTTACACTTGTATAAATAAAAAGGAATGGATGGGATTCATAAGAGGCAGGAAATTGGATTTGTTTTCTTAGTTCAAGTTTAAAAATCAGCTAAATAGCATTCTTCTACAGTATTGATATTGTGGTGGATGGGCCCTACAACCTGTCATATAAATTTTTATTTCATTTGGAATTCTTCAGGCTCTTGATTAGACATGAAACATCTAAATATCTAATAATGAGCTGTTATAACAAACTTTCTCTGTTTCTCTCCAGATCATTTTGATGATGAACTTTTAAAAGTGAATTTCTGCAGCCAATTAAGGGTGTTTTCTCCTCGTGATTCAGGCTATAGTGTCCTAATAATACCTCAAGGGGAAGTACTTCACAGCATGCCTTGACTAGTGTGATTGCTTTTAATAAACTTCTTAAAACAGTAATGCAGCCAACACTCAATTATCTGTAATAATGGGAGACAGAAGCAGCCCGAGTAGTTGAGCTCTAAAGATGATCCTTCAGCCTTAATACAGTATATAGTTTAAACTTCTTCCCTTACCTTTTGCCACAGCTGCTTAGAAAGCAAACTAGGGATCCATTGAATTTCATGCTTCCTTATGTTGACCATTATCTGAAAGATATCCTATGTAAGAGAGTTCATAAGAACAGTGGGAGCACCAAGGATTAACTATTGGCTTTGGATAATCTACAAGTAGCGCCATCAACTCCAAATAACTGAGACTTTAAATTTCTACTTTGGTTGGAAAATTGACCACAAGTATGGTCTAGAAATAGCCCTAAGTTAACTTATTTTGGACCCAGAGCTGTGGAATTTGAAATCTTTGTGCCTATTCAAAAGGATAAACTAGATCAATTTGGCTTCATTTAAAGCTAAAAGTGACACATGGTAAGTGCTTAATAAATGCTCATTGACTGGCTAAAGACGGATTCAGTTTGTTCTGTCTGGCCACAGAGAGCATAAAGAACTAAGAGCAATGGATGGAAGATACACAGAGAAGAAAATTTAGGTCTGATGTCAGCCTTCCAACTCTCAAATGATGTGAAACAGTCATAGAGCAGAATTATTTAGCATTGAGAAAGAGGCATTTAGGAGCATGGAGAAGAAGCTTAGAATGAATGTAAGTGCTTCATGTATTTTCCAATTATGACTTAGCCCCATCCTATTCAGTTCCGAGTTCAAAAATCATAGATGTCAGGCTAGAAGGAAATACAGAACTCATCCAACCCTCTCATTTTACAGACGAGGAAATGGAGGTCCTAGAAATTTAAGTGACTTACCTAAGGTCATGCAGACATTAAGCAACACAGGTAGATTTGATCGCCATCTTCTGACTTCTAGTCCCAGCAAACTGAGTCATTCAAAAATGAAATGAGAGTGGATTCCCCATCACTAGAAGTCTTGAGGTAGATTCTGGGGACCAGTTTTCAGTGATCCTCAGGCCTCAGAAAAGGCACTAAGTGACCCTCTAACTCTTGGATTTTATGATTTGTCCAAGGTTACACAGCTAGTAAGTGACAGAGACAGAAGTGAGATCTAGCTAGGCTCTCTGGACACTAATCCTAGGCCTATTTTCACTAGCAAGCTACCTACACAAATAAAAATCCTTGTTATTGGGGTAACAGTTATAAAATTTTTTTTAAAAAGCTGATCACAAACAGAAACTTTAATCTTTGCTCAATTCTTCCACATAGACCCTTAAAAAAAAATTGTCTTTTTCAAACTATACTTGAGTAATTAGGTTAATCTGAATACTCAGACAGGATCCCTTTCTCAAAGGTCTTATGGAACTACATTCCCCTACTTATTTTTGTACTGTGGTTTCTATAATACTTAGAATTCTGGGAAAAAAATATGGAAATGTTAACAAAGTTCCAGAATCCTAGAAACTTAGTACCCCTTAGATGGATTGGGGGAGGGGGTGGAGAAAGCGGAAACAAGGATACAGATGAGATGATGAATCTCGAATTAGAACTTGCTGTCAGCACTAAGACAAAAATTCCTTCATCCTTGGCTTCTCTTGCTTTTTCTTTCCATATTTGAAAGGTCCATTCACACTTTTATCTGTAAACTGCTCATGAAACACTAATCTTGTTAGATAATATTTTTGCTTTGCACGTGACAGAAAACATTCTTGGAACATTCATTTCAATGAGCTAACACTGCCGCATCGGGAATTAAGCAGAATTCCCCCCCAAAATAGTAACCACTTGGGGACCCTGATGCTATTACAAATAACACTCCCTCAAAAAAAAAATTATTTTCTTGACTGAGGCTGCTGCCAACTTTCTTTCAACCCCATGGCTGTCAAAACTTGACCAGGGAAGCCTCAACCAGCCCTTCCTGATGCCTTATATTCTGACCATTCATTAAGACTAACGATCCCCAGCTGCTTGGGCCTCATTTCTCCATCTCTCCCCGCTTCCCTTTTAACTTTTTTTCTCCTCAACTCCCATGCTTACAGATTCCTTGGTAAGATGAAGGGACATTTAAAGGAGCGTTTTAAGCTTTGAGAAGTCAGAGTATATCCCACTAAGTTGCAGTTATCATCTGCACACGCTTATGATTCCCCATTCCCAAAGATAACCTATACTTCCTGTAAGACTAGAGAACTTTGAGAAGGTACATGAATATGCATAGGGAAACAGCAAAAATGAATGAGGACTTTCTTTTCCAAATAAAAGAAGTTGGAATGTCATGGTAATGGTTGGGTTTCACAGGGGTATTAACTACAGGCAACACATGGCATGTTTATAATTTTCACTTGAACTGCTTTATTAGGAAAAGAGTGTAGCTCAGCAAGCCTTCCCTAGCAGAGTTCACAATCACTATAATTTTCACTGTGTCATTCCTTACAGATGGCTATAGTTCCTAATCCATTATAGTATATCAGCTTAAAAAATATTTAGATTCTCATTCCCACTTCCTTCTTCTCTCTACGTTTGAGTGTAACATCCTCAGGGCAGATTTAAATTGATAAAACCAGTTGTATGATTGAATTGACTCCCCTTGCTCATTCAGAAGGAATTTCTTCCTAAGTAGTTTCAGTTGTGTCTGACTGTCAGCTCCTTTGGGATTTTCTTGGCAAAGATATTTGAGTAGATATTTGCCATCTCCTCCTCCAGCTCATTTTACAGATGGGGAAACTGAGGTGGACAGGGTTAAGTGACTTGCCCAGAATCACACAGTTAGTAAATGTCTGAGGCCAGATGTGAACATAGAAAGATGAAGTTTCTTGACCCCACGCCTGACAATCTATGCACCATGTCACCTAGATGCTCCATATTAATATTTAATGGTAACATAAAAATCTAGAACAAAGGCAGTGTAGCAACTAGGTGGTACAGCGGATAGACTGACAAGCCTGGAGTCACTTACGAGCTGTGTGACATTGGGCAAGTCACTCAACCCTGTTTGTCTCAGTTTCTTCATCTGTAAGATGATCTGGAGAAAGAGACGGCAAACCACTACAGCAAGAAAACCCCAAATGGGGTCACAGAGTCAGAAACAACGGAAACAACTGAACAGCAGCAGCATCAGTTGTAAAAGAGAGGTGGACCTATTTTTTTTCCAAAGATTTTGCCACACTAGGAATTGACTACCTAGTAAAATTATAGGGTCACACCAGATAGATAGATAGATGGATGGATAGATAGATAGACAGACAGATAGATACATAGATAGATAGACAGAGATACATAGATGGATGGATAGATAGACAGACAGATAGATAGATAGACAGACAGACAGATAGATACATAGATACATAGATGATAGATGGGTAGACGAAAATCAGAACAAAATTCTAAAGGAGAGAAGAAACAGAAATGATAAGTATAGGATATTTCTTATTCATTGTTAATTGAAAGACCTTACTAGTTTTGACTATTCCACTTTTTAATTCAGTACCAAAGAAATGTTACTTAATAAATCTTTGCTCCAACAAGCTGGCAAATTCGGATAAAGGAATAGCAGACATGTGTATGTATGTATTCATGAGTGTGTGGGTACATGTTGTAGGAGGAGAGGGCTAGACTAGTTATGGCAGTGTAAGTTAATATTGCACGTTTTCTCTAAGCTCCAATCTTAGAATAGAGAACTTCTCTTCCAAAGCCCATTCCTGCCCACCCCATCCCCCCAAAGTACTCTATATGCACCCTCGGGGCCCTTCAGCTGCAGAGGCCCCAGGGAGGTAGCTCCACCTATGACAGCATTGTAATGAATTACTAGAAGGCAGAACAAGATTGAATGCTTCACCACAGCTCTGAGCTGAAGTCTTTTCATAAAAGGCCTGAAATCAATTACCTCTTAGACCATTTAACTAGCAATGTGAGACCTGCAGAAAATGTGTCTGGCAAACAAGCCTTTTAACTGGGGGGATGGGGTGGAGTCTCTGATCTCACTCAACATTTGTAAGCCTAAAAAAAAATCCACCATTTAAAAAAAAAAAAGTAGAAAATGAGAAATCAATGAAACATAAGCAAGGGAAACTTAGGATGTCTGAACATAATCTGTAATCAATCCAGAAAAGGCAGAGGTGAAATCACATTTGAAAACTCACGACTGGTTTATGTTAAGACTGGGTCACAAATGGCACAGATGACAGGGAACAGAGCTTGAGGCAGCTGTTGTAAAATTACAGTTTTCTGCCGTGTAGATTTCTTTTCTTTCTCCATCCCTCTACCTAGCTTTCCTCTTCTACTACTCTCCTTCCTTCTATTTCTCAGTCTTTCCATGCAATGCAACCAAGGTTGAATTTTGACACTGAGTGCAAGGGCTTGTGGAGGTACTTACTGGTAGAGAGGAAAGAACATTAAGCAAAAGGAGAGAACTGTAGGAAGGTGACAGAAGCAGGAGATCCCTTAGAGGAGCTTCTTGTCTGAACCAGTGTCTACTCATGTCTACCAGTGGCAAGAACATCGTTTAGGTCTTCAGAGCATAGTGGTGTTTCATTGTGTCTGACTCTTCATGAACCCATTTTGGGTTTTCTTGGCAAAGACACACTGGACTGGTTTGCTATTTCCTTCTCCAGCTCCTTTGATAGATGAGGAAACTGAGGCAAACAGTGTCAAGTGACTTGCCCATAGTTACACAGCTAGTCAATATCTGTGGCTGTGGCAGTTATGGATGCTAGGGACCCCAAAATACTGACATATCGGTCCTGTCCAAATGAATTCAATCCAAGCCTTCTTTCAGCCAAAGAAAAAACAAAGTTTATTAAAGATTCACCACACTGGCCAGATTCTTAAAAAATCTCACTTTTAAGGAATCTGAGCATCTTCATGGAAACAGCATGGGTCTTGTATACAGAAAGATTATAGAACATATCTGGGGGTGGTCTAGGAGTCTGGGAGGAGAAATATAGGGATGGCCTTAAGGCCTTAGGCTAAGGAAGGTCCTGATGGGACTGGGGTGACTAGAGGTCAGAACTAAGAGAGTGGGATTTTGATGGGAATCAAGGGTGGGAAGCAGCTGGAGGCAATTTGGAGGTAACAGACAATGGAGGGCTAGGCTAGGTTAAGGTTAACAGAGATTTGGGCCTAGCAGTAATGGAAGGCTTATAGCCTCAGGGGAATGCCAGATCAAGTAGAAGACTCAATGAGAGTTCAAGGGGATTTGCAGAGCCTATACTGCATCGAGGCCAGGTTGAATTCATGAAGATGAGTCTTCTTGACTTCAAGCTGGGCACTCTATCAGTTGTGCCATCTAGCTGTGTACTGGTCTAAGAAAATTGCTAACTACTTATTTATAGAAGACATGTTGAACTTCAGTTCTTTTATGTATTTATTTTCTCTATTCTGTCTTTTCCTTTTTTGGAGAATGATGTACAAGGCGGAAGCCAACTTTTTTGTATTAATCCATACTCCATTCAGATGCCAAAATGGTTTTCCAAAATTGTAAATCTGTCCATGTCACCCCTACTCAATAAACTCTGATGGTCCTCTGAAGAAAATATAAAGTCCTTTGTTCGGCATTTAAAGCTCTTTACAATTTGACTTATTCCTACTTTTCCAATCTTCTTGCTTTCTGTTTACCTCTGGGCACAGTACAATTCAATCGTACCATGGCTTACTTGTGGTTTCTGGCACACAGAAGTACATCTCCCATTTCCATGCCTTTGAATTATTTGTTCTTCAGGTCTAGAACTCCCTCCCAAACCGGAGGGATCCCTTAGAATCTCTGATTTCCTCTAAGTCTTAGTACAAATTGCAAATAAAGTGACAAGAACATCTCTCTCTTTGACCCAGATAGTCTACTACTAGATATTTGCCCAAAGGAAGTTCATTGTTGAATAGATAATCCCTATATACATCAAAATACCTATAGCAGCACATTTTTATGGTAGCCAAGCACTGAAAACAATGTAGATGTTCATTGATAAAGGAATGACTAAACAATTTGTGGCACATGAATATTACTAAGTGTTGAGAAATGATGAATATGATGAATACAGAAAAGCATGAAAAATGTAAAAGAAATAATGGGTGAAATCAGCAGAGGCGAGAAGACAATATGCATGATGGCTACAGGCACAGAAAGGGAAACAAAATGGAGACATCAACCATAAAACAATCAAAGCGATTGTGGCAAAATAGGAAAGGAAAAGTGTGGCTGCAGAAAAGAAATATGAGAAGGCATCTCCTACACACACACACACACACACACACACACACACACACACACACGTGCAACTAAGCCCAAAGGTGGGGAACATTGCCTATATTTTCAGAAATTTTGATGTTTTGATCAGGGTAGCTGTTTTCTTTTTCTCTTCTTCTTTTTCCTTTCCTTAGCTTTCCTTTAAGCAGTATTTTTTTATTGTTATTCTATAGGATGACTATTTGAGAGGTCACAGGGAAAGGGAAACTGGAAGAAACTGTGATAATGTAAAAATAAAAAAAAAAGGAATTTTTTTTTAAAGGCAAAAATAGTGCATTGCCATCACCTCCTCCAGGAGGCCTTTCCCAGTTCCCACCACTACCACCTCAGACACTAGCAGCATTTTCTATGAAGGTTTTCTTACATCTGCTCTGTATGAGTCATGTATTCTCTGACACATCAGTTGTCTTCTCTGTTAGAATGTTTCTTGAGGTTGGAGATTATTTTTACTTTTTTTTTTTTAATGTCCAGAGCATAGCATGGTATCTGGCATACAGTAAACACTTAATAAATGTTTCTTCTTTGATTGATTCATCTTATTTCAGCCTCCCAACAATGTGCCTTACAAGATAGACATTACACTTATTGACATGTAATAAGTAATTAATAAATGTTTGTTCACTGATTGAATAGTCAAAGTATTTCCTGGACATGGATGTGGGTTCAATTGTCTGCTCTGTTATTAACTGGTTGCAAGACCTTGGACGAGCCATTTTTTTATCACTTTGGCCTTTGGATGCCTGAGTTGTAAGATGTAGCAGTTGGACAAGGTGGTCTCTGAGATTCCCATCTCTGCAAATCTCTGATACTATTGATGGTATCCTAATAAAATTTCCCCTAGCCCCAATATTCTAACTTTCTCATAGGCCCCACTGAATAGCAGGCTCACTGCCCCTACCTAGCCACCTCCCAGAACTATCCTGATTTCTTCCTATATGTCTCACTGCTCACTAGAACAACAGGTCTATCCATGAACTCATATTTCTCACAGACCAGCAGACATAACTACGTGATGGGATCCCAGTTACTGCCTCTAGTTAACCTCCGCCCCCAGACCCATTCCTCATACTTCCACAGAAACAGCAGGTTTGTCTACGTACTCAATCACAACCAAATCTATCTAGTCTCAGCCAACACTACAATAGCCAGCCAATCAGAAAGCAGCACTACCAGGATGCCCAAGCAGGATGTGGACCCCAAAACAATAGAAGGGATTTTCCCTAAGTAGGCACCTGGATAGTACTAGTACTAGTAATAAACTGTCCTAGACTCAGTTTATAACATAGAGAGGCTTATTATAATATTATCATCATACATATATACTCCCCTCAAATGCGGTTTTCTGTATGCATTATGGGTAATCACATGCACAGTCTCACTGAGGCTGGGACCCCTCTTCTCTTACCTCATCCCTTAACAAACCCCTCCTGTCCTTTTACTATTCATAATTTCTGTTACGTAATTACATCTTTACCCTATTAAAATCCATCTTGCTTTCTCTAAAATTGCTGGTTCCTCTCGGAACTTAGCCCACTTCCTTAGAGGCATCCATTTCGATAAATACCTGTACTTGATGAAAGGTGGTCTGACTCTGAATTACTTGAGAAGGTTCCACCACAACACATCATGAAACTGCAATAGTTTTTGGCATCCTGGGTGGGCAGAGCTAAACTCCAATCATTTTCTTAAACATATGAGAATTTAGACAAAGGCATTCAGACACCACAGATGATGAATCAAAAGCATCTATAAACTGAGAAGTATTAGATGAAATAAGCTCTTAGTTGTCATTCTATTCATCTATGAGCCATCTAATTCAGTTCTTTTATAGATAAAAGAATGCAGGTCTGCTGAGATTAAGTGACTTAATCAAAGTTTTATTTAATAAGCATCAGTAGCATGTTGTGAATGTAGGTTTATTGACTACAGAATTAATTATTTCACCATTCTAGATTGTTGTCTTTAGAAGTTATTTCAAACATTCTTGACGAAAAAGCCAGAAATGTTTAGAAAATTTGAAATAGAAATGCAAGTATTAAGAGAAACTTAGAAAGAGACATATATATGTAAATGTATGTATGTATGTGTGTATTTGCTTAATTTAAAGGGAATATGTGGAGATGTATTCTTTACACAGGGGTTAAGAAACAAGTGTCTGTAACAGTAAGCACCCCAACATACATGGGGGGGTGTTGTTATTACAGGTTCTTGTACCTGCATTCATAAAAGGAAAGGCAACTTTTGAAGGGTTAATAATCACTTTAATCATTCATAGTATCATTCCTTTAACCAAATACATACATCATTTACCTAGTTCAGGGAGTCAGCACCCTGAACTTCAAAGAAAATACAGAGAAATCAAAAAAGTCAACAGACATGGCTTCCTCTGCGTGAATTCAATGGATAGGTCCAATTGTCTGACCATAGTTACCAGAGAGGAAAGCATTGACATAGGGGTTTTCAAAACCTACTGGGCTTTTTAGAGCAGCTTCCCAGAGTCCTTATCTGGCACTCAAACCTTCTTACAAAAAGTCCCAAAGTAAAACCTCACCCTCAGAGTATTTATACCTTTTTTTAGAGTCAGAGGGCATTACCCTCTCACCTAGTGACTCAATCATGGGAAAAAATCCAAAAGGTACTTGGGACCCTTCTACAAAACAACTACCCTAATCAAGCTTTCCACAATGATCAGGCCCATTAATGGGTGGGAAATATCCTTCTTAATCATATTATTCAATCAGAGGCACTTTTAGTAAAACAAAAACAGCAAAAAGATCCTAATTTGATTGCCTTTACAATGTCTTATTAGAATTCAAATAGCTTTTAGGGGTAGAGAACAGGCTAAAGTCATTTATAATCTAAGAATGAATTTGTTCTATTTTAATGCTCTTAGGAGAAGTTGAAAATGAGATGATCAGGGGACACTGGGGAAGAAAGGAGGAAGTAGTGGATGTATATAACTACTGTGAAATAAAAGTTCATAAAATGAAGAGTAAACAGTCATGGAAAGGAGAATAGTGAGAGCGAGTCTCACTTTAGTCTGAACCAGGGAAAGTAAAGTTGAGAATAATTAAACTGTCTATCTATCATTCTCTTTTTCTTATGTATTTCTCTTTAATACTCTCTCTCTCTTTCTCTCTCTCTCTCTCTCTCTCTCTCTCTCTCTCTCTGTCTCTTTGTTTCTCATGCACATTTCAATATAGAAATACATTAAACTCAAACATAAAATAAGACGGAGAGAAACAAGAGAGCAGGTGATGAGAGGGTTTTAAAAGGGAGATCAGTATACTAAAGAAATAGTCACAGGAAAACAATGAGAATGTTGGCAGAAAGAATATGTAAAATGAGCTAAGAAGAAAAAAAGAAAGAATAAATATCAATGGGGGTAAGGGAAACAGGAGAGTTGCAACAGAAAACATTTCATTTATAAGATTATAAGTATCAAGCAAATTCCATATTTTCTAACACTTTCTTCTTATTTATAAAGGACAAATAGAGGAAAAAGGACAAGACGTAAAGATGCAGAGAAATAGACAATTAGCAGTCATGCTAGTGACTGGGTTGAAATCATCTACAAAATTAAAGAGGGTAACACAACAGATTTTTAGAAAGTGAAATCTTGCCATATATTGTTTATAAGAAATACTTGTGAAACAAAAACAAGAAATATCTAACATTTATATAGAATCTACTCTGTGTCAAGCAATGTACTAAATATTTTATAATTATTATCTCATTTAATCCTCACAACAGCCCTGGGAGGAAGGTGTTATTATTAATCTTATTTTGCAGATGAGGAAACTGATGCAAACAGAGGTTAAGTGACTTGTTCAGGGTGACGGAGAGTGAACGTTTGATGATAAATAAAATATTCGAGATTGTATTTTATGTGATTTACCCAGGAACTTGTTTATTGGTAGATTGAGTCAATATGATAAAGGAGACAGAACTGCCTAAATGGATTTATCCAGTGCTGCACAAATTAAATTCCCAAAGGAATATTTTATAGAGCTAGAAAAAAAAGTAAATTGATGTAGAGGAACAAAAGTTCAAAATTATCAAGAGTAATAATAAAAAAATGTGGGAAGGAAGGTGTCTATAAATAACCAGATCTCAAATTGTACTATAAAGCAGCAATCATTAACACAATTTGGAGGGAGAGAGAGAGAGAGAGAGAGAGAGAGAGAGAGAGAGAGAGAGAGAGAGAGAGAGAGAGAATGAGTGAAGAGATTAGGTATACAACATTCAAAAGCAAATAAATAGCAATATTGCGTTTCCAAACTACTGGGAAAAATTAAATAGCATTTTAGCAGAAGCTATATTCAGAACAACATCTCATATTATACACCAAGACAAATTCTAAATGGATACCTAAACTAGATATAAAAGGTGATAACTGAAATTAGAAAAATAAAGAAAAATTATCTTTTGGCTCTAATACAAAAAAGAGTGTATGAACATATAACAAAATGGATAATTTTGATTATCTAAAATTTAAAATGTTTTTGCCTTAACAAATCTTCCATAATAAAGACTAAAAGAGAAATCAGGAAAATCCTTTTCAATAGTTTTCTCTGATAAAAGTCTAATATCCAATATCTATATTTAAGAAATTGATTCAAATTTATGGGATTAAGAGCCATTCCCCAAATGATAAATAATTAAAGGATATGAATATATAATTTACAAAGCAAGAAATCCAAGCTCTCAAACACATGAAAAAATAGACTAAATCCCTAATAAGTAGAAAAATAAAAATGAAAGCAATTTATACCTACCAGATTAGCAAAACTGACAAAACATGAAAATGTCAAATGTTGGAGGGGCTGTAGGAAAACAGGTACATTAGTGCACTACCAGTAGAATCATGAGTTGGTCCAGCAGTTCTGGAAAAAATTGAAACTATGCACCCAAACTCACTAAATTGTGAATGCCACTACTCCTATCCTACTACTCTCACTCCTACTCCTACTACTAAGCCTCTACCACAATGAAATCAAGGAAAGAGGAAAAGGACCTATATGTATAAAGATAGTTATATCAGTTCTTTTCCTAGTAGTCAAAAATTGGAAGCCATAGTTGTATCCTCCTATTGGAAAATGGCTAAACAAATTATGGAATACAGATATGATAGAATATTATTTTTACACAAGAAATGATGAAATGGACAGTTTCAGAAAAAATCTTGGAAGACTGCTGTGAACTAATGGCTTTCAAGAGAGCAGAACTAGGAGAACAATTTATATAACAATAACATTATAGAGAAAAATAACTTTGAATGAATTTAAAACTTTCATCAACTCAATAATAAACTATATTTCTAAAAGAATGGAGCATTCATCTCCTAATAGGGGGATTTATTTTGCCCACTATGTATTGAGGGTTTTATCATTTTAATTTTTTTTAATTTGCTCAATGTGGGGGTATAATTAGAGGGATAAATTAATAAGAGAAAAACAAAAGATAATTAAAGTGATACAACATATTTATTTCAATATACTTTATTGTTTTATAGTAGCATTGCTTTGAAAGAAAACTCAAGCACTGAACCATAATGCCAGAGAGGTATGTTGAAAAAAACAAGTAGGACTACATCAACAGATATATATGTGTATATACATATATATATATATATATATATATATATATATATATAAAACACTAACATACTTATATATGTGTATATTATATATAATAAACATATAGAATAATGTGTTACATACACACACACGAGCACATACATATACACATTCTCTGCCTTAAAGCAGGAGAATTGCTATTGCTACTACTGTTACTAGGAATATGTAGATCAAAGTGGAGTCAAGGTGGTAGAGTTGTAGGAAGATATATAGTTCAGCTCTGTGCCCATTCTCCCCAATCCCTACACAAACCTCCTCCACAAAATTCTAGAAAACTGAATCTTGGTCAAGAAATTCCAAGAAAAAAATCATTTTTCTAGCCCAGATCATGAGAGGGAGATAAACAGAAGGGTCTACAGACATTGAGGGCAGGGTCTTATCAGGACCAATCTGGGTACCAGGGCAGGAAGCACTAGGACAGAAAGAAGTCCCTGAATTAGTGGAGGATGAAGGAGCCATCTGGCAGCTAGATGCCTGACTACTCAGTTCCAGATTATAAATCCAGGGCAGATTGAGGAGGGGGCCTGCCCCTAAGAGTGGCTGTGGTCATGGGCCCTCTCCAAATAATTACTGAGGAAAGAATGAGTGCATCTCTGATGCCAGGAGCTGAGAAGAGACTCAAATTCTAGCCTCCAGCTTAGTCTGAAGCCTGCAACTGAGTTAAAGTAGTAACAATTTCACAACAAAGGGAAGTCTGCAGATGGGTTATTCTGAAGCTAAAGAGCTTCCCAATGGGTTGATAATAGCTAAATCCAGAAGCAGGCTCTCTTGCTTAGACCTAAGTAAGCCTTCACAATGAACTTGTAGAAATCAGACTAAGAGCAGAGTGAACAGAATTCATCACTTTGAAAGCATTGAAAATTTGAAGGTCCCTAGCCTCATGTGTCTCTGAGATCTGGGGAATTACAAAATATGCAATAACCCAAAAAATCAGCACAAGGACCCAAGAGGACAAATGCTCAGCCAGACCCTTCTTCTAGAAATGTGCAGAATCCATGCACGAGAAAAAAATCCCAAATCAGGAAGTAGCCTGGAAAATGAATGAATAAAAAAAAAAATACACCATAAGAGGCCAATGTGGCAACAAGGAATCTCAAGACACAAACCAAGAAGAAAAGAATGACCCCAAAATGTCTATAAGAAAAGCTTCTGAGAAAAACACAGTATGTGCCCAAGTCCAATCAGAATTCCTGGAAAAGAATAAGCAAAAATTAAAGAAGGCATAAAAATTATTTTTAAAAATCAAATGAGAGTATCACAGGAAAAATGGGAAATGAGAGTCATGAATGAAATATGGAGAAAGAGAATTAATAGCCTGGAAGAAGAGGTATAAAACCTTACCCAAGAAAATGACTCCCTGAAATAAGTATTGACTAAATAGAGGCTTAGCTCTCTGAGACTTCAAGAATTATTTTTTAAAATACTGGGAAAAAAATGAAATGTAAGATATCTCATAGTACATATAAGTGACTTGGAAAGATTGAAGATAATTTAAGAATAAACATATTACCCCAAAGCTATGATCAAAAAAAAAAGAGTCTAGAAATCATATTTCAAGAAATCAACAAATAGAACAGCCTAAATCTCTTAAGAACTAGATGAGAAAATTGAAATAAAAAAGCATCCAATAGTTCCTAAAAGAAATTCCTAAAGGAAAACTCCCAGGAACATCACAGCCAAAATCCAATACTCTCAGGGAATAAATGAGGAGAATTTGTGGAAATAAATCATGTTAGGTGCACAGGATTTAAAATGGATACCATTTATATTTTTAAATTGTTGTATTGCTAAGACATATATGTTGTATAATGAAACATTTTTAAACAATAATCCTTCTGGGAAACAAGGAGACTTTATTCATTTATTCTATGAGTGCCATTTCTGAACACATTGTGAAACACCTTCAGTCAGCTAACAAACCCCTCAAGAAAAATCAAATAATGAGATATTTTGTGGTTGCATTTAAAGTATATGAATATGAGCTAGAGAAAAAGAGAGAGAGAGAGAGAGAGAGAGAGAGAGAGAGAGAGAGAGAGAGAGAGAGTATATGTGTGCCTTAGTTTTATTGACTAGAATTGGTTCACACTGATTTAGGACATTTACAATAATTAAATCCTCCCATTGGGCCTAAATTTGCCACCTTTGTTCTTTAGGGTTCAAGTTATGGTACTTCAAAAAACATCATGTCAATTACATTACTTTTTAGTCACATTCTCAATGATCACTTGAGTACTTAGAACTTTACTAGGTGAAGAGCGCATCCTTTAATATATTACAAAAGAGCACTTCAACAACTGAGTGCCCCCTCAGACATCATTACCACTAGCAAATTCTTGTTAAAAAATAACTTTATTGACATTAATGTCATTGTCACTTCCCAATGACATTTCTTTCTCCCTACAAAGAAGTATATAGTAAAGCAAAACAGAACGCTCCACGGCCGTGTCTGACCAAGTATGTGTCATTCTGTACCTTCATCCCACAGGAAGGCAATGGCGGCACAGCAGAAAGAAAACTGAACAGAACCTGGATTAAATCCTAACCCTGATGTTTACTCACTGTGTGATTTGAGACAAATCACCTACAATCTCTGAACTTTAGAATCTTCACTGCTAAACCAAAGCGGTTGAATTAGAGGGACTCTGAACTCTAGCTATAGTCCTCAAACTTCTCAGCTAAGAAGAAAGCGTTGTGTTTTGCCTTGAGTTCTCTGAAATCCAAATCAGCCCTTAAGTAGATATGAGTCTCAAGATCTTTTAATGTAATTTTCCTTTGCATCATTGTTGTGGTGTCAATTGTTTCCTTAGTTCAATTTACTTTCCTTGGCATCATTTCATCCAGTCTTCACTATAGGATCCTGGCATACTGGCCTTCTTGACGTATCCTACAGATGACACTCCATTTCCCATCTCTATGCCTTTGCAATAGCTGTCCTCCATACCTGACATGCTCTCCCTATTCATTTCTGCCTCTTTGAAACCTTGTTTCTCTTCAAGACTCAACTCAAATGTTACCTTTTTGTAGGAATCCTTTCCTTGTCTCTCCAGCTGTTAGTCTCACTCTTCCCAATACCTTCACACTAAAGTTACTTTGTATTTTCTTTACATGTTTTGTATATACATATATATATATATTTCAACACAAACACACATGCACGCATCATATACACATATACGTACATGCATACATATATACATATACATACATGTATACATATATACATGCATGCACATATGCTAGAGAAATGGACAAACTGTAGGAATGAGGCCCTTTTTCAGAGCTGTTTTAAGATCATTGTAGACAACAGGAGACACTGTAGTGTAGGGGACAGAAGTGATAGGTGCTAAGCATGCAAAAGGAATCTGAAGGAAGAGGATAACCCCAAAGCTGGCTCCAGGACCCCAAAAGATCATGACTGAAGGCAACTAAGCCAAGGGAACTGAGAGGTAGGTTGTAAATAGAGTTGTGTGGATTCATGTCAAGTTCAGGGCTGGTATTCTGGGAAGAGTTGGCATAAATCTTGTTCCATATGTCTTAGTTGAGTCTGGTTCATTTCTTTCTGAGTAAATCAGCTGAGGGTCCATTTGGATAGGTCTGGCTGCTGGTCAAATGCTTGAATTTGTTCTGTGTTTCCCATTCATTGTGGGCAACCTCTGGGAGGATATGTGAGAGAACCTGGTCTCCAACATATTTTTTACTTACAGTAAGACTGCTAGAAAACTTTTTCTATCTCAGATGTCTCTAAGACACTTACAATACACTGAATTCTTTCCATTGCCACATTCTGTTAAAAACTGCTTAATTCTTTCTCATAGTGGCTCATCTTCAACTCATTCAACAAGTATGTGAGAGGGTAAATGAATCTTTGGAGCTCTTTATGCTTCTGAGCAAAATGATGATCTCTCTCTGTACTAAGGTTTTGGATATTCAGATAGGTCTCCTACTCACTCTCTTTTGATCTTTTCATTCCTGAACCAGTTCTGGGAGAAGCCAAGCAAGGTTCTTCTTGGCAAGATGGAGCCTGATGACCACTGGAAGTGAGGGGACATTGGCAACAACAAAGAGAGCCCAGTGCTGACTTCCTTCTGCCAACTAGCTGGGGCCCGGCACAGGCCTTGGCACATAGTAAAGAATTAATGAATGCTTGTTCATTTATTGATTGGCACAGATTTTCCCAAATTTTTCTTGTTTCTTAGTATTTGTAATTTTTCATCACATAATTCATTCATTTATATATATATATATATATATACATATATATAAAACATTTTTTTTTTAGATCTTCCACAACTGGTAGGCATCCAAGCTGTTTTGAGATTTTGCTATCCAGGTTACTATTCAAGATGAAAATATGTACAAGGTTCATTCTCAAATGGTCACTAAATAACTGTAAATCTGCAGTCACTTTGGGGTAATTTGAAGGCTAGCTTTCAGCTCACTCCCAGAATAGTCATTTCATCAGTTTCCAGGAAATTGAGCCACCTGGTTGCATCTACAGCTAAACCATCTGGCAAGCCATTTCTATCATGTAGCCATTTCTGTCCTTAGGAAAATTATTTATACAATCACATGGGATTTCTCACCCAAAGAGAATCATTGATGGGTAGGGAGACAGCTTCCAAATATGGTAACTTTAGTACCCACCCTACTGTTTAAACAAAAACAACTGGATAATAGTATCAACCAAAGATCTCTGGGTGGCAAAATATTTCAATCAAATAACTCAGATTATTGAGAAATCCTAACTGGGATGAATATCGAAGGGCTTCCTCTCCCTCTAAATTAAAGAGTTTTGGAGAAAGTGTCTGTATAATTGTGGGGATATGACCAATAAATGACCTTCTTTTGAATAGAAACAATGGATAACTGCAATTATTTATTAAAATTATCTCATATATTTTGGAATTGGACCTATATGGACAATTCATATTTCATGGAGTAGAAACACAAAAAAATAGAAACAGTAGAGTAGTGAGACAAACACTAAATCTAAAAATCTCAGGAACATGACTGAAAATAGTCATCATTTAGAAGGCTTCTAGGGGCAGCTAGGTGGTGCAGCAAATAGAGCAGTGGCCCTGGAGTCAGGAGAACCTGAATTCAAATCCAGCTTCAGACTCCTGACACTTACCTTTGGGCAGTATTGAAAATAGGAATATAAGCAAGCAAAAGAGCTCCTATCTTCAAAGAGTTTATTAATCAGAGAAGAGAACATAAAGGAGAACTGAAAATAAGTTGATTGAATGTGGATGCTTGATTCACCTATACATAAGGTTGGCAGTAAAATGTAAATTTTGACTAGCAGAATAAGAGCGAGTTATAACTTCCATTTCTCAAGTCTTCCCTCATGTTAAATGAGTGAATTCGGCTCTTAAAATTTAAACTTTAATAAACTCCTTATTAGTAGTAAAGTTCTGTGCATGCATATGTCATCCCCCTATTAATGTCTCCTTCTTAGATAATCTATTGTGACCATATGGTTTTCTGTTATGCTTTGTTGTACATTTTTTCCTAAAGAGACACTGGTCTTTGGCCACTCATCATAGCTTTGATATTTTCTCTTTCTTTTCTCGCATGTACTTACAGGCTCTTTGTTTCTCTAATTAGTACAAAATATTGGACCAGATTTGCTAAATATTCTTATGGAAACAGACCGCCCCATGCTAGATCTGTTATCTGAATTACCTACCAATTTGATTGCTGGTACAACTCAAGGTATAAACTTGGATTTACTGCTAAAGTCTTTTGGAACAGCAGGACTTCTGGGTAACTATCTACCACTTTTTCTTCTACAAGTGGTAGGCATTTACTATAGTGATATTCTAAGAAACCATTCATTTGGAAATCTGGCTTAGTGTTACTAGGAATTTCTATCTTCTTGGAAAGAATATTAGTTTTGTACCCTTTTCTTCAGCTCCACTAGTACTACCTAAAATGTCTTGAGTTTCAGACCATAATTTTGAAACCCTTCATTTTGTTTTATTCCATTCTCAATTCAATCTCTTTAGGATTCCTTTTTGGGTATAAATAAATTAGGTATTCAAACAAGGAGTTATTTGGATTAAACCTTACATAATTGGAATTACTTCTAAAAATACCACAACCCTTGAGTTAGAAGCCATGTCCTGAAAGAAAGGACTGAGGAAAGGCTGCTGGTAACCTGCCAGAGTAACCTGTCAGATCTTCGGTTCTACAAAATGGTGATGATAACCATGTCTGAAACAATGAGTTTACAAGACTATTGTGATCTCTTTTAAGAGATCATGCACAGCACATAGTAGGTAGTCAATAAATGTTTATTGATCCAATAGAGTTTAGGAAATAACAATTTTATTTTTATATTAATTTCGATATTATATGTACCTTTTAGTGTTCAAATGTATCTTCTTTTGGCTTCTTTTTGTTGACCTAAGAATAACGATATCATATTTGTATGGCACTTTGCTATTTTCAAGGCACTTCTATAGATGAACCTCATAATAACTTTGTGGGATATTCCTAGAACAATATGATAAAATTCATTTTGCAATGAAGAAATTGAGATTCAGAGATCCTCAGATACTGACTGAGGCTACATTTTAGGTGGCAGAGTCCTGACTATATCCTTGGTCTTCAGTTGCCCAGTCAATTGCTATTTCTACAAGCTACAAGGATTTATTTTGCTATTCTTTTAATCAAAGTATACTAAAGAAAGTTTTGAATACTTAGTTATGAAGGCAACTATGGCAGATAGTTATGAAGTTGTTTTAATTTTTCTCACTACTCAAGGGAAGAATACAATATATTAAGCATAAAATGTGTTGCAGAACACTGTGGTAAGTTCTAAGGAAATAAAAAATTTAGATATGAGTTGATTCCACTTTGTAAAAAGGGTACAGTCTGGAAAAGGGGATAGGACACAAGTACAAATGCCTACAATATAGAAGAGCTTAGGAATTTAGCAGTAAAGGAACCTAAGGGTCTAATCCAGACTAGAACATAGTCTAGATTCAGAGTCTAGTCCAAACCTGTGCTCCAGAGAAATTCAATATATATCATTATTCAAATGCTATTTAAACAAAATTGGATTTCACCTCTGCCTACTGAATTCCCTGGCTTTTTTTTTAACTTCCAACTAAAATCCCATCTTTTAACAGGAAACGTTTCCTCTAATTTTGATACCTTCCCTCTACTAATTCCTTTATCTAGCTGCTTAGTATATATTTATTTTTATGTTTTTCCCCAATCGGACTGCAAGCTCCTTGAGGGAAGATACTATTTTTTGCCTTTTTTTGTATCATCAGTGTTCAACATGGTAACTGGAACTTAGCAAGCACTGAATAAGTGTTGATTTATTGACTGATTTCTTCAGTTCCCCCCCGTCAAATAACAACAAATGTCATTATTTCACTTAGATACCACAGTCTATATTATTATACTACTTTAAGAGATGGAAAGTATTTCTACTTTAGTCAAAATCTGCATATTAATGGAGATTCTAGGACGCAATCATCACAATTCTGCTTTCTGGAGCAGTAAACAATATGTCTACATCCTCTTCTACATGCTACCCCTTCAAATAATTTGAGATATTTCATCATCACAATTCTTTTTAGTTTTCTATTCCCCAGGATAATATGTCTCCATTTCCTTCAGATATTCCACCTATAATGTTTCTAGAATGATCCTTCTACCCTCTTTACTCAAAGAAGCATAGAAGGTAATGTTTAAAAAAAACTTTTGTGGTCCATATTGTAAGTGCTTTAAAAAGAAGTATCACCTGACTAAAAGTTTTGAGTGTTTTATCTGTTATAAACTATGTTAAAAATGAAAAATAAAAAAAAATAAAATTCAACAATAAAAAAAATTTAAAAAAGAAGCATAGAAGGCAAAAATCCATAGACAGAAGGGACCTAGATGCCTGTTTTCTGAAATTTCCAGGCTTGGCACATCTCCACTATCACTCTCTCAGTGTAGGTACTTGTCTTGTATTTTATTGAAAAAAATTGCTGAGCTCTCCTTTTTTCCCCTCTTCCCCATCTTACAAAATGTATATATCTTCTTTCACAACTTCCTCCTTCTTTCCTGTCTCCCCCAAGAGGTGGCCATTCTTCCTAAGTCAAACATTCTCCTTTAACTGATCTTATTATATCCCACATTATCCAGAAAATTATCTCTTCTATCTTTACTTCACTATTACTAATATTCACTATCTCTCTGTCTAAAGCCTACTCTCCTGCTGCCTACAAATGTGCTAATTCCCTATATTCTAAAATGAAAAAATGGACCAACAGATATATAGATAACTTAATGAAATACTTTAAAATACTCACTGTTAAATATAGTTTTCTTTGTTTTCTCCTTTTCATGCCTAAACTCTTTGAGAGAGTTCCCTTTCTCAAAGACATTTCGTTTCCTCTCATCCTTTCTAAACTCTTGGCAGAGAGGCTTCTTCTTCATTCAATGGATGGAAACTGTTCTCTACAAAGTTGCCAGTGATCTCTCAGCTTCCAAATCTAATGGTCTTTACTCAATCCTCACCCTCTTTTACTTTTCCCCAGTCTTTGACTCTCAATTACTCTTTTCTTCCAGATACTCATTCCTCTATAGGTTTTCATGATTCTCCTCTCCCCTGTTTCTTCATCTATTTGACTTACTGTTCAGTTTTCTTTGCTGGGTTTTCCTCCAGGTCATAACTAACAAGTGTGACTGTCATCCAAGAGAGTCTATTCAAGTCCTTCTTCTCCCTCTACATCATCTTGCTTTGTGATCTCATCAGCTTTCACGAATTCAGTCATTATCTCTATGTAGATGATTGTGGGATCTAATTTCATATGCTTAACCTTTTTTTCTGACTTCCATTCTCTGATCTTCAGCTGACTATCACATGGACATCTGACACTTACTGTGTCCATTATCTTCCCTCTCTCAGACCCTCCAATATTTCAAATATCCCCATTACTTTGAAGGCACCACCATTCTTCCAATCACCCAAGGTTGTAATTTGTGTCTTCTTTAACGCCTCACTCACACTCACTTCCTGTATCCAATCTGTTGCCAAATCCTTTCATTTTTATCCTCTTGATAGCTCTTATATCCCCTTTTTGGCATTAGTCTCTCTATGTTACCCTATTTATTTCCCAGGTTTTATTCATTTGAGTACAGACAAATGAGGACATAGATTATCTTACTTGGAAAGAACATTAAATACCAACAAAAATATGGGGAAAAGGTCTTCATGTCACTGATCACTCCTAATTTTTTAAAGAACTATAAGGCATAGTGATCATTTCTTCCTGCAGTTTGCATCATTTCTACTCTGACAAACATTTCCTCTTCTTTCAACAAAACCAGGTCTCAAAATAGCTGTTTCCCTCTTTATTTTCTCTACTTTTTGAAGACAGAAGTTGCCAGGATCAGTACACTGAACAATTCCTCTAAATTCAGCACTTAGCATAGTGCAGTTAAAACCATTTACCAAATACTTACTGTCTTGTCTTGAGACAGAAGGACTTTATCCGAAAAGCATTGAATGTATTCAGCAGCAATGTCTATTGGATTTATTTATGTAATCTAGAGAGGCACTAGAGTTTTTTTTGAAACAGATTAGACATGATTAGAACTGTAACAAATTACATGTCCTGAATTCTTTTGCCTATTATCATGGCAAGAGCATAAGATGAATTAGAAAGAGTGACTGAATGTGATTGATCAGTTGAGTGACAGTCCAGTGAACATGAGGAACTTAGTCATGGTGGTGGGTGTCATTAAGTGAAATTACTTATTTTTTTGAAATGGTGGTAAATTCAGGAAATATCCTATTGTGACTTTTCCCCTCATGTCACTTAAAAAAAAATGGACTATTCCTTCCCTCTCCTAGTTTCATCCTTTACATGTCCATGCCACTGGTTAATAAAACAACAGACTCTACTAGGCTACCCAGATATTCAGTAATACACACACCATTAACAAAAATGGTGCTAGGACAAATAAAAAAGACAAATAGATAAGTAAAAACAAGCACATTTGGACAATATTGTTCCTTAATTTTCTTTAGGTCAACAAAATAATTGATCTGAATTCTGTGATTCTAATCAGCGACATTCTGTGCTTCCAGGTGTTGCCATGGCACTGAAATGTCATATACAAGTCCTGTTCTCTGTGTCTCCGACTTGAATCTTGTGTTGACTGTACACTACATGCATCACGACTTCACTCTCGACTGTATCTCAACACCTGCATATTCTAGATGAAAAGTATGCATTCCCCATCCCCCACAAGAATGTCAATCACTCTCCATCTTTAGTTCTTAATCTTATTCATTATAACTTCCCCAGCTGTCCTCAAAATGCATGCTGAATAAGACATAAGAAGGAGGAAAGCTTTAAAAATTGATAGCTTTTGCAGTCTAGGAAAGTCATTCAATAATTTCAAGCCAAAAATGGAGGAGAAATTTTCTGTACTGAATAGTCGGCTATATAATCTAGTTAGCTGAAGTTAATATGTCGTGTACTCCTGTGATTGAATCTTATAAGGAAGGACTATATATGTGTGCGTGTGTGTATATGTATATACATATGTCTGTATGTCTATGTATATATATACATGCACATATATACATAGATATTCTTTAAGGAAGTGCTTATATGTTCAAATGATTGCTGTATATATATGTATTTAATTCTTTTGGTAATGATTTTATAAACAATCAGTTGCATTTAGTCAACTGTTTGATAGGATTTAGCATTTTTGCTTGTTTAAGTGTGGTCACAACCTTCATTTCTGTTGAAAAGTATCAGTAATTACTGCCCTTCTTAGGATCAAAATGTAAAGAAAGTGTGGACAATAAGAATCCTGCGATGGGGAGTTGGGAATGGGGGTGGGATTTGGGAAAATAAAGATGAATTGAAACAGAAGAATAAAAAGAAGGAAAAAGGTTGTCTTTATCCACCTCCTTCCTCCTTTTTAAATCTTCTTTCTGGATATTTTTTCAGTAACTTCTAAAAATGTTTTCTTCTCACAAATATGCTAATTCTTTTTTTTAAGAAAACCTTGTTGTATGGCTTAAGAAAATTTCTTTTCTAGTTGAAGCAGATGAATACCTGGTACAAGGATGGGGAGGCTGGGCTCTGAGGTCACATGTGACCTTCTAGATCCTTAAGCATGGATTCAGTCAAAGGGCCACCCTTGAGGACCTAGGGGGCCCCATGTGGCCTCAAGGTCCCAGTTTCCCCACCCCTGAGTCCTAGTATGAGACTGTTGACCGAATCTGAGAACTAAAAGTGACCTCAGAGGCCATGACCCATAATTAAGCAAAGATCACTTGTAATCCAGTTTCACTCAAAGACAGCCAGTGTGAAGGAGAGGCCGGAGGATATCTCCGCCTTCTAAAACAGTTCATTTTTCTTTGGAAGAGTTCTGTTAGGTTCTGTTTTTTCCCTTATACTGTCACATTCTGCATCTCTTCAACTTCAACTCATTGCACCTATAGAAGGATGACAAAAGGAAAATTTATTTAGCACTTTACAATTTGCAAAGAACTTTACAAGTACTAGTTCATTTGATGCTCACAGAAACCCTGGGAGTTAGGTGTTATAATTATCTATATTTTACAAATGAGAAAGGTGAAATAAACAGAAGTTTAAGTGACACACAGCTAGTAAGTCCCTGAGACTGGTTTTGAACACCTACTTCTGCTCACTAAGACCCAAAGGACCATATCCAATGCGTCTTCCATATGGCAACTTGATTTGTTGAATTTTCAAAAAGTGGTATCACCAACCCATAATTAGCTAGAATCTGAGTCCTGTGAATCGAGCCACACTAAAATGAACGGTGTTGGGGGTTTAGAGGCTCTGTCATTATTAATTTCCTATTCTGCATTCCACCACTATCAGAATACAAAGAAATCTACACATTTCCCAAGTCAATGCAGCCAGTTCTTAAACTATAAAATGAGTGATGTTCCAAAAGTGTGTTTCTAAGTTTCTTTTTTTGGAACTTGGAAATGATATTTTACTTAATGTCTAAGTTCCCAGACTAGGTCCCTGAAGTCTAGTTAACACCTCATTAAGCTGAATTGTAGTACCAAACTGTCCCAGAGCTCCAAGCACTTCTGAGCCATGAACCTTGGGCTAAGGGGGAGGAAAGAAACACGGACCAGGGGAGTCATCAGCAGCTCAACTTTCACCATTTCAGCCACAAATTCCACAGTGTTACAGTAGATGGGCTCAGCCTTCATTGCTCATTTGTAAGTTGGATATCTATAAGTCAGGATCTGTCCTAGATGACAACTAATAAAATAGGAGTAAAAACCACGCCAGAACACAGTTCTCCAGTTATCGGTGAATTCTTCAGGCCAAATACTAACAAAAAGGAACTCTCTACTGAAAAAGAAAACTTGAGATTTTTATGCAGTAATTCCTTTTAGAAGTGGTCTTCAGTTTCTCAAGTCAGTAACTATTGAAAGAAAAATGCAAAGACAGTTTCTCTCTGGTATCAGATGTTGGTCAAGGAAGAATCTACAAATAAGTGGAGCTAACATATTCCTATATATATTTTTTAAAGGAGTTAAACTTAGAGAACCAACATTTTTCCTTGTTACAAGGTAAAGTGAAAAGAGCCTTTGTAATCAATGGTCCTGGGATTAAATATAGACTCTGACTCTAACTAATATATGAACCCTGGGTAAGCCAATTAATTCCTCTAGCCCTCAGTTTCCTCACCTGTAAAAAGAAGACACTGGATTGGGTAATCTCTAAAAGTCCCTTCTAGTTCTAGTGAATATGGAAAAAAAGGATATTTACATCACATGGTGAAAGAAAAAGACATGGTTTTTAGGCATCTGACAAAAGCAGTCCAAATCAGTCATGCTGGAGTATTTCATACTCTGTTAAACAGAGGTGCAACAGATCATCCCAGAATGTCCATCAATCCCCAAATTATTATAAGTTATTTACTTTTTATAGGCATATATGTGCATGTATGTATATATACACACATACAAGCTGAATGCAAAAGTATAGCAAAAGACATTTGGATAAAAAAATCAGCATGTGGATATGTTTTTAATTTTAATTAATTAATAACTAATTTAATTTTAATTTTTAATTTTAATTTAAAATTTTAATTTTTAGGCTTTATTTAATATTTTTTAATTCATAAAAATATATTCTGTCTCTTCCATGCCTTATCTTATTGGGAAAGAAGAAGAAGAAGGGAGAAGGAGGAGGAGAAAGAAACAAAGAAAGAAAGAGGAAGAGGAGGAGGAGAAAGAAGTGCATAGCATTCTTCATCATTCATCCTCGGGAATTTTGGTTTGTCATTATAAGGTTGCTTAATCTTCAAAAGTTGTTTGTTGTTACAATGTTCCCATTATTGTAAAAAATGTTCTCCTATTCAGTTCACTTCACTCTCTAATAGTTAATACAAATTTTCCCAGGTATCTCTGAAACTGACACCTTTGTAATTTCTTACAGTGCAATGGTTTTTCATTATATTAATATGGCACATTTTATTCAGTCACTCTTTATTTGAGGGGAATCCTCTATATTTTCACTTCTTCACCAAAACAAAAAGACCTGCTATAAAAATTATATCCTTTTCTTCTTTCCTTGATCTCTCTGCAGTATATATCTAGTAGTGGTATTCTTGGCAGAAAAAGTTCTGTAGCAAATTTCTCAGCTAGGGGTCACTTCCTATACAACAATAATAGTAGTAACATTTATATAGCACTTACTATGTAGCAGGCTCTGTGCTAAGCACTTACAGTTATATAGAAGGACCTGATTCAAATATATAAGAATAAAAACCACTTATCAAAAAGCTAATAAATGGCCAAAGGATATGAACAGACAATTTTTCCGAGGAATAAATCCAGTCTATCGGAAACATAAAAAATTCGACAGATCATTAATAATTGGAGAAATTAAAATTAAAATAATTCTAAGCTTCCACCTAATACCAATCAGATTGTCAAAATTGAAGGAGCTATGGCAAAACAAGAACATTAATGCACAATTGATGGAGCTCTGGATGTCCACTCATTTTGGAAAGTAATTTGGAACAATGCCTAAAATATTACTTTGATGTTTCTTTGATCTTACCAACGTGTAAACTCTTTCCACTGGTGCAGATCATTAGCTAGGAATGCCTTCTTTTCCTTTATGACTCTTGCACAAATATTTCTATAAATCTTCCGTGGAGGATGATTCCAACTTACTGAGGGCCTCATTTTGACCTGGCATACAAACTATATTTCTGTAATTCCTCACTCTCACAAAATGGTTATTCCACCTTATTTTTCCAGCATATTTCATGCAAGATTTGTTATAGGCTATTATTATTTGTATTTGTTTGCTATTGTTATTGTTATATCATTATATAACATTATATAATTATTTGTTATTTGTTCATCTTTAATAATATACTATAGCCTATACACATCCATTGACCTTGCCATTTCAGAATTTTCATTCTTCATATGTTGTGATATTCTATGATTGGCAGACATGCAATAGCAATGTGAGAATACTGATGGTTTGCTTTTTTCTTTTCTTTTTTAATTTCTTAAAGCAATCCAGACTACTCTCTTCCTACTGCTCAATTCTGGGTACAGATAACTGTCAATCGGAAGTACCCAAGTCACATGTACTGACAGACTAACTCAATGGGCTGAGTATCCGACTTCACATCATAATTTGGCAACTTCAACTACTTTATTTTTCTTATATAAATTATTAGGAAAATTTCTTTCGATGACTAATACAAATAGTTATTCAGGAGATCCTCTAGTATTCTGGGAATTGATGTCATAGATAAAATATCATCCTCAAATAACAACATCTGGAGGAACTCACTATCCATATGGTCCTTCCTTTTCCATTTGTACTCTATCCAATCTGTCTTTTTTGACAGTGATGAATAAATGAAGAAATGAATGAATGAATGAATGCAATGAAACAAAGTATTGAAGATACAAATAGAAAAAGTAAGATGGTCCCTAGCCTCAAGAAGCTCACATTCTAGAAGACAGCATAGGACATGAACTCTTTCATTTGTAAGTCAGAAGGAAAGGTCTCAAAGTTCTTAGGGTGCAGCAGCAAATGAGAATACCTCTTTTTAAATGTGATCTTCACTGAAAAAAATCACATGAATTTATGATATTGAACCAGTTGCCGATGCCAATGACTTTGAAGGCCAGAACTTTTATTTCTAAGTCTTCCGTTGTATCTGCAGGAGATGTTACAAAGCTGCCTCTCCACAGTAGTTGCTTCCCAGAATGATGGCAGCAGGCACTCTCCTGGAGGTTTTACTTTTCCAAAAGTTTTTGCACTCAAGGGTCTGGGATGTCTCCAATGTGGTCAAAGGGGAAATTTTGGTGACACTTCAACTTGCCTGGCACATGCTGCCTCCAGGGGTTGTTGCAAGGATCAAATGAGATCATCATTGTAAAGCATTTAGCACAGTGCCTGGCACGTAGTGCTATATAAATACAATAATGGTTATTTTTATTGTCTACCTGTATAGCCATTAGCCATTGTAATAAGATTATTGAGCATACTCATCTTCACATTTATATCCATCTTTATTTATATTTTTTATATTATTTATATCTATATTTATATCTATTATATACAAGATTCTTGTATGACATTAACCAAAACATAGGAAACACCTTAATGGAGAAGTAAACTTAAGGCAGAGTTTTTATTTTCTGAGCAAAATGTATTTAGTTTGTTTTGGTTGAAATCAATAAATGAGGTACATAGTGGGATTTTGTATAACCTAAATATTTGTCATTTGAGCAATGCATTGTCTTATTTGCTACAGAAAAAATTGTATGAAAATGCTCACTCTTCATATTTCTACAAACAATAACCACTATATATATATGTATATATATAATATATATATATATATATATATTATATATATACATATATAATATGTGTATGTGTGGGTACATGTATATGTTTCTCATAAGAATTTTATAGAGATAAGGAAGTTGGCATATTGCTTAGTAATTGGCTGTCATTTTTTAAATGCTTCCTCTTCTTGAGTTATGATGAAAATACAGTACTAGAAGGTCTTGAAAATGTCACCTCCAATGTGAATTTCTTCTGTGTATACTTGATCATGTCTAGCTTTTCTTCCTAACTGATAATGTAAAAGGAACTTATCCTTTCTATTTTCTCATGGAGCTCAAGGGCCCTAGGCATCAGAATCCAAGTATAGAGTGGTTTACTCTTGTGACTGATGGGAATATTAAGCTATAGAAGTGCTGTCATATCAGTTCCATTTTTAATTTTTTTTGTTGATTTGTTGTCACCATTCCAGTTTCTTCTATAAATACTCTTGGCATGGTCTAACTTAGTTGGGTACCATTCCAAGCATTTTGTAAGCTTGTTTTACTCTGCACTTTTTTCCGTTATATGGGATTATACATTGTATAACCTTTCAATAACTTTCTCCATAGTATGCCACATATACTGTAAATACTATGATCCTAAACTACCATGTCACTCTGCTTGAAAATGATACTGAGTGTTGTCCACTGAGCTGATTTTCTGGACCTTTCTCCTTGTTGTGATAACTTTTTTTTATAACATTTAAACTTTTCTAGAAAATAGTGAAAATTAGAAACAAATTTCTTACTTTTAACTACTTGACATTTTCAATCTGTTTAAACAGGTTGGGTCAAATACAGTATAATTGTATCTATTTCATTGTTTTCATGTTTGCTTTTTCATGTTTTTCTAATATAATGCTGACTTCTACCTTTATTTTCTAATTGGTCACTAGTCTCACTGCATAAAAACAACTGAATCAGAAGTGACTCTCACGGAAGTACAGAACAAGGAGTAATTTTCTCCTTGTTCTGATACAGCAAATTTCATTTTTTAGAAATGTTTGGTGATTGAAATGTTGATAGCCTTATAACTTTCTCTTTGAAGAAAAGATCTTTGGAATGGGTCTCAGGTTTCTGGGTAGTGTATAAGCCTTCTATATCAGAGGCAGAACATTATTGACATTCTTGTTACACAAAAAGAAAACATTTACGTAGTGATGGGTAAATGGAAAGATAGCTTACAGGTTATCAATAGAGATGTGAACAGTAATGGGGTTGAATTTATCATGCACCAAATACAAGAAAAATCATTTCATGGCACACTTGGTTCAAGAGTCAAAAAGGTTAAAGATTGAAGGGGAAAAAACACAATGGATTTGTTGAGTAGATCATTAATGACCTTGGGGGATATAATTAATGAAAAGAACAGGGTAAAGAGATACTTGTTTTTAAAAAAAGAGAAGAAAGAAAAGAAGAAAAAAATCCTAAGAAATAAAAAGTGTTGGGGTAGGCAAAGGTGGCAGAAGACTGAAATAACTACTTCATTGAAAGGAAAAGAACAGAAGAAGTAGATAAGAAACAAAAGAAAGGAGAAAAATTCAATAATTAAATAAAATGACAAATCTAAGATGGGGGTTGACAAATAGGATGGATTGGCTGAATATGGGAGAGCCTATAAGAGTAGTTTTACACCAAAGTGTATGAAGTCAAACTAATCAGAAGGATAAAATATTGCCTTAAAAGGAGAAGAGGAGTAGGAAAATCTTAATTAAAAACACCTCCAAATTAAATATAAATGGAAGAAAACATAAATGTAGCTCATAAAATAAAGTGTAAATATATTAAAAGATCCAGAAAAAGAGACCAATTACATATTAGATAAGAAAACTCCACATGCTGCATGCAGTTCACGAGAAACTTATCTAAACTCCAAAGGCATATATATGATCGAAACAGGAGGTTGTGATAAAATTTACAGCGAATCAGATAAATTCTCCAAGGCAGGGTTTGAAAACTTGTTGTAAAAATCACAGTATAAACAGACAAAAACTTAAAAACAATTACATTTAAAGGAATTATTTAAAAAACTAATTGAGATCAGTTTTAAAGTTATATACTCCCAGTGAAACAATATCTAAATTCATAAAATGAAAAAGTATTTATATTGCAAAAATTGAGGAAAAGTTATCACAGTAATGAAAGGAAGTTTTAACATTATTCTCTTAGAGCAGGGTAAATACGGAAAGATAAATAAAATAGAAAATATGAAACTGACCAAATTGCTAGAAAAACTGTAGATAAAATATTTATGTTTTATTCTAAATGAATGATTGAAGAATACACATCAGCACTTTCCAAAAATTGGCCACTTATTGGGAAACAGAAAAATGGCAGATAAATATAGAAGAGCAAAAATACTACGCATAGTCTTTAAAGATCAAAATACAATAAAATTATAGTTTAGATAGCATAAACAACATAAATAAACTTAATAATGAACTAGACTTAATAATCAATTGATTAAAACAAATCAATTTGATCAATTGATCGAAAAACAAATTATAGAAAAAAATAATCATATAAGACAATGACAATGATGTTATACCATACCAAAATTTATTAGATACAGCTAATTCAGTATTCAAATAAAAAACATATTTCCTTAAAATGTATGTGAACAAAATAGAAAAAGAGAGGATTAATGAGTGAATGAATACATTTTTTAAAAGTTAGCAAACTAAGAAAAATTAAAATAAGCAAAAATATGAATCGGATAAACTGTAAACTGAAAAGATTATAGAAATGACAAAAAAACCCTAAAGGTTATTTCTTTGAGAAGGTTAACAAAACTAATTAATTTTAGTCAACCTGATTAAAAAGAAAAATAGAGAAAATCAAATTTTAAAATAGCAAATAAAAAATCACAATCAAAAGAATTTTTAAAAAATAATTACGGCAGTTTTATACAAATTAAATGCCAATCAAATCAAGAAGATAAAAGATATAATTATCTTCAAAAACATAAATTATTTACACTAACAAAATACCAAATAGTTATTTTAAATAATTCAACATCTGAAACAGCAACAGAATTAGCTGGAACAAGCTTACAAAAGAAAAAACAAAGAAGAAGAAGCTGTTCCATATGGGTTTACCAAAGAATTCTATCAAATTCTTAAAAAACAATTAGCACCCATACTGTACAAACCATTTTCAATAATGAAAGACATTTGCCAAATCCATTTTATGGAACAAATCATACTAATAAGTAAGGAGGAGAAAGATGAAGCAAAGAAAAAAAATTATAAATCCATCATATTGATGAATATATAAATCTGCCAAAACTGCACCAATTCAGCAAAAAATAACTCATTATGACCAAGTTTGATTTGTACCAGGGATTCTAGTATGATACAACTTTAAGAAAACAATCAACATAATTAAGAATTAAAAATCAAAATATCCAGAATGACATGATTATCCCAAAAGACACAGAAGCACCGTTTAATAAAATATCACTCATTTATATTTTTTAAAATACAAAGTATAGGGACTTTAGAAAAATATTAATCATATTTAACTAAACCCCAAAGCAGGTATTATAGGCAAAGGGTACACTTTAGAAGCTTTCTCAATTAATGCAGGAGTAAAACAAAGGTGCCCACTCTCCTTGCTATTACTACTATATAGTCCTATTTACTGATAACATAGTTTACTCAGGAAAATAGTTTTTTTCTAAATAAATAACACAATTGGAAGGCAATAATAGAGAAAAAAATTCCCATTCAAAGTGAAATAAAAATCAATAAAGTATTTGGGAGTCAATGTACCAGAATTCATTTAATTATTGGATTGATTCAATTTTTTAAATAATATTTTTCAAAGACATTAATTACAACTTAAATAACTGGAATAATATTCAATACTCATGACTGAGCTGTGGCAAAATATTAAAAATGGTAATAGTGACAAAATTTATTAACAAATTTACTGCTCTACCATACAAATGGATATTTTAAAAGATCTACAAAATAACAATAAATTCATTTAGGGGAACAAAAGATCTAAATTAGTCAAGGAAATAATAATTAAAAATTAGGAATGAAGGTGGAACACTACTGGCAAGCTTCAAGCTATGTTATAAATGAGCAGTTATTACAACCATTTCATCCTAGTTTGTTTTATTTAAAGAAAAATAAATTCAACTTACAAGACTGCACAGATTCAGAAATTATTAAACACAGTAACCCAATGCTCAATAAACCTAAAAACATAAATTACCTAGGAAGTAATTTTCCATTTGATAACTGCTGGGAACCTAGAAGGCAATCTAGCATAAATAGGAGTTAGATCAACATCTCACACTTTATTTTATAATACATTCAAAATGGACACATGACTTGAATAGTAACGATGATACCATTTTAAAAACATTAGGCGTAAGACAGATCATATGCTTTTCCTCTTCTATTGATAGAAGAAAAATTAAAAAACCAACAAGGGAGAGAGGCAATAGCAAATGACAAAACAGATAATTTTGGAACAAGACAAAATAGCTTTTTAAAAATAAAATCAATGCATCTTGGATATAAAGGGAAGTAATAGAGTTGGAAAAGACTCTCTGCATCAAATATCTTTCATAAAGGCTTACTGAAATATGTAAAACCATAAACCATATACCAAATAATAGGTGATCAGATATAAACAAACATTTCTCAAAAAAATGCCAACTACTATTCTGTGAAACAATACCTTAAATCACTAATACTAAGAGAAATACAATAAAAATAATCAGTTTTCATTCTGTTAACATAGGAGGTATTAAGGAAAGATAGGAACACTAATGCAGTGATGAAGCTCAGAATTTAAATAATCATTCTGAAAAGGAATTTGGAATTATGTATATAAAGTAACTAAAATATTTTTTTTTATTTTTTTTAATAAATTTATTTAACTTTTTACATTCATTTTCACAAGATTCTGGGTTCCAAAATTTTCTCCCCATTTCGCCCCTTCCCCCTCCCCGATACACTGGACATTCTACTTACCCATATCACCAATCTGCCCTCTCTT
>CM053770.1:607724286-607747141 GCA_028658325.1 Potorous gilbertii
GATGATCTCACAGCTCCACCAACAATGAATTAGTGTTCCAACTCTCCCACATCCTCTCCAGCATTTATCATTTTCTTGTTCTGACACATTTGCCAATCTTATAGGTGTGATGTGGTACCTCAGAGTTGTTTTGATTTGCATCTGCTCTCTTTAAAAAGAATAAAAAGGTAGGGCAAGAGGAGTGTGCTTAACACTAATGTTCTATAATCGAAACAAATTGTTCTCACTTCTATCTCCCTCTTTTCTCCTTCTTCCCCCATCAATTATCGAATTTTTTTTCTTTTCATCTGTTCCATTCTTTAACCTGTACATATGAGTTTATTTTCTAATCCCTTACTTATGCCCTCTCAAATTCCTCTCTTAAGGTTCAACTTTGTTGGATGTTATTTTGAAGGTATAAATTACCCCTTTGACTTTCAGAATATCATATGCCATTTTTAAATTTTGATTTGTCACAACTGAAAAGTGGTTTTAAGTGATTACAAGTAAATTTTTGAAAGTTAAAATCTTTCCTGGATTGTCTATAATATTGTTATTTGAGGTTGAATTCTCCCTTTTCCAAGACATTTCTTTATGCTTAGAGTTTAGGGTTTCTCTCTGACAATGAGTGAATTCCCTTAATATGTGAATTTCATCCAATTTCCAGTATTTCTGGGCTATTTTCATGCATGATTTCCTTAATTAAGTTATTGTGACTTATTATTTACAATGTTTTTCCGGTCTTCTGTCCTTAAGTTGTCTTTTTGCATTTTATATTAAAAGTTAGCTAACTTGCCTTTTATATGTAATTTACATTCTGCCATTATTTTACTTTTTGCTTTCTTTTTTGCTAAAAATTTTGTATTTTTAGTACCAAATCTATTAGCATCTTTCTCAGAATATCTACAATTTATAATGTATAATGACCTACAATCATTCTATATTATAGGTTCTAAATTCTTACTCTTCTATTTGTCTTTAAAATATTCTGATAAATTTTATTTCTACCTTAATTTTCACCCATTGTTATTTTGTCTAATAATTTTAAAGTCTCTAGAAGTTGTTTCAACTTTTCTGGGTGTGCCATACAATGTGCTGCTATATTTTCCTTTCCATCAGAGATTTCTAAGTCACTTTACTTTATTTTGTAGGGGCATTTATTTTATAGTAACTATTTCTAGACTACCTGTTCATTTTTCCTCCTTTCTCATTATCACTGATGAGGTATCTGTAATGTCTTGTCTTTCATGTCTTCATTTTTGTACTCTCTTTTCTGTTTATTATTATTCTTTTACTTTGGGGCACTCATTGCTTCTACTTTGTGATGGAGTTATATTTTAAACAAAGCTCTCACTTTGCTGTTCTGCCAGAATTCCTGATTCTTTTTCACAATTTTGCTGTTCTTTTCTTTAGTTTACTTTCTATATTTTTTAGTTATTATAGAATGCTGAGCAGAATACAAGCTATACCAAAAGTTTGTCTACGTCTTCCTTTTAAAATATCTTTCTTTTTCTTTTTTACTCTATCATATAGCATCCTAATGGGCTTCCACATGGTTACATGTCTGTCTTAGCCTACTTTCTCACATACATACTACTTTGCCTAGGGAAATTAAACTAATTCTCTCCCTCTCATTCATTGTCCCTCTCTCTCTCTGTCTCTATCTTTTTCTCTGTCTCTGTATGGGTCTGTCTGTCTGTCTCCCCCCCATCCCACCTCTGGCTTTCAACCCCACATTAATGAATATCAAGTGTCTGACCTGAAAAGTAAAAGGAAGATAAAATGACAGATGATTCAAGGGCCACAATATGCTTAGAAATATGGGCCTGACAAACACAGGAGAGGATTGCAAAGTGTTAAGCATATCAAGGAGAAAGAAAGCTCTTATCATGAACTCTTGCTTTTTGTTTCTGTTGAAATTACATTAGGGGGTAATTTTTCTCTTCCTTTCCGTCTTGGTTTTGTTGCATTAATTGGTTCGTCTTGTTATTTTGAGGTGAGAATTTTGGGAGTTAAGTTTGGATAGAAACTCACGTTCAGCAGTCTTGCCGAAAATACCTCCATAGCATTTTATATTGATATTGTATTCTAAAAATCCTAAAAGAAAGGAAATTATACCTAACAATGATAGCAATCCTTTGCCTCACCAGTAATAGTAAAACCACCACATTTGGACTCTAACATCACAGTCCCAGATGTGCTCCATGAAGATGTTGAAATGGTACCAAATTAAACAGAGACTCAGGGACAACTGGACCACACCAGATATTTCAAAAGTATTTCTGTTTTAGAAATAATAAAATTTTGATGGATTTGAGGAATCTAATATAAAGATATCTGAGAGGAAGTATAATGACAGACAGAGATTATTTTATCAAAAGATAATTAAGAAAAAACTCACCAATTATTGATCCCTATACCTAATTTCTAATATTTACGAAACCTTTGGGAGAACTTACACATGTATTAAAGACAACTGTGGCAAAGGCTTTCAAAGGAAAGAGCCAGACTTTCACAAATGATACTCTATAGTCAAGCATATCTTTATGGTTACACAATTTACTGAAAGATGCAGACAAACATTCACATTCCCCTGTGATTATTACTGGTTAACTGTTTACTGACTATGAAGGAGAAGGTAGGTTATGTTGTGGATAGAGTAGCAGGCTGGAATTAGGAAGATCTGAGTCAAATTCAGCCTCAGCCACTTACTAGCTATGTGACCCTGGGCAAGTCACTTAACCCCATTTACCCTCATTTCTTCATCTGTAAATTGAGCTTGAGAAGGAAAGAGCAAACCACTTCAGTATTTTTGTCAAGAAAACCCCAAAGGGGTCATGAAGAGTCAGATGTGACTGAAAACAACTAAACAGCAACTATGAAAAAGATTTGAGTAAGGCTAAATGTAGCCCTAAAGGTTCTTCTTCATAAAAGTGTTTCCCACACATGCCTGCATGCATACATTTGTATTTGTATGTATATTACAAATACATCTGTATGTATGCATATGTTTACGTATTTGTGTAGCACAATCATACAACATGTGACAACAAATAAAAATTTGATGGATCTTTGATTATCAGTATCAAGGCCAATCAAGTCATCAAGAACTAAGTACTTAGTATTTGCCAGATACTGTTCATAAAATACATTTGCTATAGGTGTTCCTTATTGTCATGCAAGGGTGTCCACTCCAGATGGAAAAATATTGATTCCCTATGGATGTACAGCATCTCTTCTTTGTAGATGATAATGTGTTTATTGCCTCAGAACCTAGGAGACTACAGAGATCCTTAAATGAGATGCATTCATATTCAAAACTGAATAATAGGAAGAGAGCAGGTTTAATTGCACTTGGGAAATTGTGTAGCATCTTACTTACCCCAGATTTCTTCTTGAAGCAAAACTCTATCTTTTAAATGTGAATATTCTTTCTCTGTGTTATATAAACTCATGGAATATGCTAAAATCTCTGATGAATTAAGATTATGAATCACTTAGAGGGCAATAGAGGGAAGCCTGGCAGGTATCAATGGATGACAGTATATTGTGAATGACTAATTATGCACATGAAGTGAAATAGAAGATATCAGAGAGATATATGACTAGAAAAATAAATGACCAGGTCATATACTGAGAGGGAGGGGTACCAGGTGGATAGCTTGTCATTACTCACATAATGTTTTGGCATCCACAGAAAAGTCTCCCCGCATTTAAATTCCAGGAAGATTTTATGAGAGTCTTAAGTCCAAAGATGAGAAGTTGTAGATTAATTTTCATCTATGTACTTTCTAAGGGATGAGGTTTGGGGGGAACATATCCACATTGTTGAGAGCCTACATTCATTGATTTTTGAAGTTATTATTCCAAACCAGTTTTGCCTACAGGGTTAATTTTTGTCTTTGCTTGGCTAGGATATAGAATTTGATGGTTAATATAGTTTTGGAACTCTTTTGGCCTCCTTATTGTGGTGATTATTTTTACACTCATCAAGCTTTTGAAGGTAATAGTGATAATTAAAGTTCATACCTTTGCCTTCTTTCAATTTCCCATTTTTTCAGTGTCAGTAACTTATTTGAATAAGCTAGGCTAAAGCTGTTAAAATTATTCAGTGTCTTCTCATCTTCACCCTGAGGTATGAGGCAAGGTGATATAAGACAAATATTTTGAACTCTGGTGGGGAAAATAGCATGTAAATGCCATATATCATACACATGATACTGTGTACCATAATAAAAATGTCTGAATCTGTAACATTCATTATCTCAATATTGTCCTACTTTCTAAATACATTCTGATAATACGTTTGGGAACGGAAATTTGGAAATAATGCCATCAGTACCATTATCATATTAAGATAGTTCTCTACCTCTATGAGAATTTGAACTGAAGTATGAGAAAACATCACTATTACTAGACAGCAACTGACCTGAATTTGATGTGTCTCAACTAATGCATTTGCAGAGCATCCCTATATTGTATAATATTTTTCTGTGCAGTTTTCCCATAATTTATTATTATTTTCTTATTGCTAATATGTTTCTCATATAGGATTTATATGATCAATATATTTTTAATTTGATAATATTGGTATATAATTAGTACATAGTAATAACTTATATTAAGTTCTACTGACCTATTTTTGCAAATAGTGAAATTACTTAAGAGATTGATTTACAACTTCCCAAATTCCATAACATTTTTCTAAGATAAAACAGAGCTATAACTATTATATGAAATTAGTATTTGTGTTATTTCTAATCATTTGATAATTTTCTTATAAAGGAAAGGATTAATTGGCTGTCTGCATAATTGGAGATATGCTATTTCATACTCTAAATCTGATTTCAGCCTCCAAAAGAAGTTTGATCACAATTGTTTATTTAACCAGCATTTCTGAATTTATTTTTTCCTGATGCTGCCACAACAAGTTACAGACAGGTAGAGAACCCCTCATATTACACATTCCTGCAGAACTATAAATAACTTGATTTTACCAAAATAGTCACATGTAAATTCCAGTCTCCCATTCAATCTAAGTGAACATTGGCAAATCCTTTGTGAACAGTGACTTCAGTAAACATTGGGGATGCTGAAAAAATATCTTGTACTTAGGGTGAAAGAAGTTCCCTTTTAAATTTGGAAAAATTTGCAGTACTAAAACATATGTATTTTTACTTTGTCACCAAGTTTTATCCCTGAAAGGGAAATGACCCAGACCTAGTAAACTTCCTCCAAGAAATCTTCAAGTTAGTGAAAAGTGGGAGGAGTCATTTCACTCTTTTCTAACATTTATACAATCACCACATTCTAAACTTCCCACCCCCACATAGATTATTAATTTCCAATAATATCTGTGGGAGTTATATATCCTGTGGAAGAAACAGATCCGAAGTGTTTGAGGATGCTCAAGCTGTTCAGTATCAACTGTGATTAAAGAGATATGGTTCCTGGGTGTTTCACTGGTCTCAGATGCCTGGACACGGCTGCATTTTATATATACTTCATATCACATTAAGTGTATCATTTTGAATAAGTTTCACATGTTCATTGTTTTCTCTTTGCTTTCTTGCATATGGGACAGTTTATACTGTTTATAGCAAAGTGCTTTACACATGAACAGTTTTTACAATGCTTAGTAAAGTTTTGTCTCTTTAAAATTGGAATCTGGTTGCCAGGGCCAGGGTTTTGCATTCTAAGCAATAACTTTCCGACGGCCGTTCCAATGGCATTCTTTCTCTCTTTTGAAAATCATGGCTGATTAAAAGTCTAATGCAACAGCTGTTAGTGATCATGTGATTGATATGTTTTTAAAGACAGATGTTGAGTATTAGAAGCAGAGCCCTTCAGATTTCTTTGCAACCCATGAATACTTTAAATGGTTGCTTCCTTTCTCTTTCTCTCCCTCCCTCTCTACTTTCTTTTTTTTTTCCTCCAGCAGAACAACAGTTTGTGATGAAAACAAAGTGTTTATTTTTAGTAATATATGCAACTTCTTTCTGTGAAGAATTTTCTGGTATAAAATTATTTAGGGTGATGGGTGTGATAAATTCCTGATTAAGATACCAAAAAAACCCATATATTCTAATTGAAAAAATAGTTAAGAAAAGGAGAATTCAGAGCTGATCAACTATAACAATCCTCTGTAATCATGCCAAAAGGGTTCCAACATTGTCTAAAGCGTTCTCAGGCAGGTTGTTCATTCATTAGAAACCCAAATTGCAAATGTCCCCCTTCTTCTAAGGGCTTACATGGTTATTGTCTGGGCATATTTTCTTTTGCAAATTAACTCTCACATTGGAGGCATCTTGAAAAGATATCATACATGCATTTGTTTTTGACTGCCTTTGAAACTGTTCAAAACTATGGTGTTTAAATGAAAGCTTCCTTTCACATCCCTTCTTCGTTAACTGTGAGCCCTTTGATTTCACCATGAAGTCCTTCTGGATGAATTTATGACAACAGAACAATTCCTGTTGCTGCACTGGTGACATCTCAAGAAGTGATTAATCTTGCAATTCTGAGCAAAGGGAAGAACCTGCACTGTGAGGGGCAGAGACACACCATTACTTAAATTCAGTAACATTTAGCTGGAAGGTAGCTTAGAGAGCACAGAAGAGACGTTAAGAGTCAGTTAGGACATTATTTCCATTTTTCTTCCATTTTAGTTTGAAGTCTCCATTTGAAACTGGTAGTGAAAAATAATTTTATGGCTATTTGGTCTTTGTCCTTCAGAAAGATATTTTAGCATATAACTGGGCCAGGACTCTAGTTCTTTGCTCTAGGGCACTGGATTTAGAGAGTTTGGGATTCAGAGGAAACTGATAGCACTTGTGGTCTTTTATCAGCATAGAAATAGAACTTGGCACTGAGTTAGCAAAAATAATTACGAAAAATAGAAATCCACCACATGGTGGGCAAAGTGAGTTATTCTACACCCTCTACACTGAGGGTGTTTTTCATAGCCTTTGACCCAGGTACAAAAATTTCTGGTTTGAATCTAATAGAATGGCACAGAACAATGTATTTCCAATGGCATTTGGAGTGATAAAAATCATTCCTAGAGAATTAGAACAAGAGCAATCATTTCATTTTACAGATAAGGATGCTGAGGCACAGAGGTTTAAAAACGTGTATAGGACAATATAACTAATGTATCTGAGACAAGATTTTAACCAGAGTTTTCTTAACTTCACACCCAGAACACTTTTCACATTGTCTCTCTTTATTATAGAACTAAGGGAAACTTTGAAAGTCCCACAGAGGACAAGGAAGGACTCTAAAAGAGACCTAAATCAGGGGTTCTTAACCTGAAATCTGTGAGCATTTTTTTTTTAACATTGGATAACTATATTTCAATCTTGATTTTATTTGTGACCTTATGTTTTTTATTTCATGCATTTAAAAACAATATTCTGAGAAGGGGTTTATAGGTGTCACCAAGCAGTTCAAGAAGTTCATGGCTCAAAAAGGGTTAAAAACTTCTGATCTAAGAAATCACTCCCCAAATTATAAAGCTCCGTCTCATGACAAATACTCCACATTTATGAATGGCCCAAAGCAAATCCAGGGTTTTATTTTTCCCACTTTAGGTGAAATGCAATCATCTATCACAGTGACTTAGTAAATAGCAAGAAGCAAAAGTTAAAAAAAGGTGTTACCAAAAGACAAGCTATTAGTTTGTCTTAAGCTTTAGGAAACTATTCCTTGAAGAAAACTCCAATACCTAGACATCTAATCAACCTGCTCTATCCTAATTAACATGCACAAGTCGTAGGCAATTCTAATGCATTTCACAGCAAGAGTACTTGCCCTTTCTATTATCTCCAGTCCACACATCAGCATTCATCTAGCCTGCCTTGAGATGGAGCCGTTAATGTACTGAAACTTTACTATGCATCCCTCTCAATATCACTTGACTTGATATTACCTCATGCAATATTTAGCACAGGAATCATGACTACTTGATGCTGTCAGTTGCATAAGAAGCCATCATCATTATCATCAAGAATGCTTACTGAGTGCCTATTATGCCCCCATTCCAGGGCACCTTGGTGCGATGGATAGAACACTGGACATGGAGTCAGGAAGACGCCTGCCCAGCCACCCAACTACCCATATGACCCTGATCAAGTTGTCTAACTGCTCAGCTCCAGTTTTCTGGAGATCATAACAGCATCTGCCTCCCACAGTGGTAGTGAAGATCAAGTGATGTGATGTAAGTAAAGCATTTTGCAAATAATAAAGAACTATAGAAATTAGAGACATCTCTCCCCCTAATGCAATCAGCACTGCATTGCACTATGTATATTGATCAAAGAATATAACACCACACAGAAGCCAGACGTTGCATTCAGGGATCTACATCAGTCAGTGAAGTGGTCTTATTTAAAATCTTTCCAGGAGGTTGGATCAATTCCTTAGTGTTTTCAAATGGGTTTATGGTAGCCTAAGGAATTCCATCTTGGATAATTAAATATGTAAAAATATGATTTCTATTTAGAAAGCATTCTTTGGATAATATAATTTAGTTTCAGTAGAAATTGCTTTATGCTGTTTGTACTCCTTGACTCTGACAGAAGTGCTAGCCACTGATGCTGATCGCAAGGGCTTAATTCAGTCAGTTTAGATCCTAGGGGTTGTGTGGAATGGAGGGAACCATACCGATGTATGTGTCAGATTTGATGCACTGTTTACAATCAGTTGGTAAAAAACAAACAAACAAAACTTTCCACAGAATTCACCATTCCTAAGGTTTTTCTTCTCTGGCAAATCTAAATATTTTTAGTTCAAGTTTTGAATGTTTACTAAAATCTTTGATAACCTTAACTGCTTTTGAAAATATCTACCCTTTCTAAAGCCTCATAAAATGAATGTGAAAAAAATGTTTATGTATTCACATGACCAATCATCCAATCTAATCTTTCCTTTACTGACCAGCAGTCCTTCAAGTGAACATTTTTCTCAAATGTAACAGAATTTTCACCCTAAAATGCCATTTAATCTGGGTTACAGTAGAATCAAATTGTTCATGAAGGCTTCCCAAGGGAATATGTAGCTTTAGAGACTGGTGGCATGCACTGATGAAAAGGACCCTCACAGGCATCTTTGTTATTCATTTGATTTTTGGGAACAATCACTTACCTTAATGAAGGGTGTATGTGTGTGTGCGCGTGTGTGTGCGTGCGTGCGTGCGTGTGTATGTGTGTGTGTGTGTGTGTGGTCTAGATTTTAAAAATCTCAGTGTTATGGGAAATTCTCAAGAGTGCAAACTCTTTTTTCAGATGCAGTCTAGCAATTCATTTATTCATCTGTACATTTTAGCCACAAAGACTGAAAGGACTGAAAATCAACAACAAAAACTTTTAGAGAAGTGCCTGGAGGCATTTGAAGATTATGCTGCTTACCCATGATTATGTTATCAGAGGCTAGACTTGAACTCACATCTTCCTGCATTCAAATCCAATCCTGTATTCTCATGTATATATGCAGATTGCACATGCATATTGTATATGCCCTCTGTGAAGTGCTATTTATTATATGTACATATTATATATGTGCACATATATAAACCATATATATGTATATTCATCTATAATATGTTTCAATATTTACATAATTACATCCTATTCAATTGATTTTCTTATGATTTTATGTAATTTTTTCCCTCTGATAGCTTGGTTAAAGTATACTTTCCATTCTTAAAGCATAATAAATGATGTCCCACAGCTTACTCTGTCAGTTGTATCAAAAGACACCAGAATTCTCCAACTTCTCTCAAGTTTCTTTCCATCTTACATCAGAATCCTCCCAGGGAATTAAAACTTGAAAAGCTTCTACATTTACTAGAGAATACCCTATACTCTAAGACCCTCCCTTCCTTGTCTGGTTAAATTCATTACCCTTCATTCTGAGTGCCTATTTGAAATTCTTGAACAACAGATGCATGTTAAACCTCAATTGAACAATGGCTCTTTTGAAAATCTAATTCAAGCATCTGCTTTGCTGGAAGCCAGTGTAGCCTAGGGAAAAATGGACTGGATTCCAGGAGCCTGGATTCTGCTACTTGAGTTTTGTGACATTTGCCTCAGTTTTGTTTTTTTTTTTATCCCTATGCAATAGTTTTCTTTTCTCTGCAGCTCCCGCACCCCCATCCACTTTCAAGTAAGCGCACGCAGGTAGTGAAGGAGCATAGGTGAGATGAAGTGATAACACATTAAACAGATGTAGAATAGGAGTAAAATAAACTAGATTGGTTTGGTTGGGTCCTGGAAAGATACAAATGGTTTGCATTTCCTTTGTAGTTGTCTTCAGTTCATTGGTTGTAGAGTCCATATAGAGGGGATGCAGTTCAATTCAGTTTAGCTGAAATCAATTCAACAAGCATATATTAAAAAACCTTCTATATGCCAGGTATTATACTAGATACTAGAGATCCAAAGTAAAAAAAGAGTTCAATGATTCATTATCCTGGATAATTCAAGTCATGGAAATGGGTAAGTTTAGCCAATTGAAAGAATGGAGAGAGGAGGAATAAAGAGAGAAAAGAAAATAGCTAAGGGTATATCCTTGGAGGACAGACACACTTATGGACTGGAGGAAGAAGATGATCCATGAAAGGGGAGCAAAGATTGAACTGCCAGCAATCCAGGAGGTGAGGAAGGAGAAATGAATGCCTCAGAAGGCTATGGAGGACAGGGTATCAAGATAGAGGGAATAGTTACTAGTATCAAATGCTGAATAAAGTTTAAGGATGATTAGAACTGAGAAAAAGACCACTGAAATATGCAATCAAAAAGGGATTGAGAATGAGTAGTTTCTGTAAAGTGGTGAGGTCTGTAACCAGACTGAAGAGGGTTGAATTAAAGAAGGTGATTCTAAACTTATTCTGAAAGATTGGCAGTAAAGGTTAGATTGTACAAAGTATAACAGTTTGAGTAAGGAGGAGGGCAGAGATCAAGACAGCAAACCAAGAAGATGGGAAAAGGACCCATGGACAACTAGGTAGGATGTAGTATGTTTTGTTAGAGTGTACGTCCAAGGAATGGATATCCTTTATTCCTCTCTGGGTCCTGCATTTGGTTGTCCAGGCTTCTTTCTTCATTATGAGCCAGCAGCCTTCCCACCCTGGAAGCTGCCTTCACTGCCATACTTTAGCAGTATTTACCTGAAAGATCCATCTATTACTGTGGACCCTTCCTCTGGTTGTTTCTGATTCAAACCTCTATCTAAAGGAAGGTCCCCCAGCACAGCTAGGTTCAATACTCTATTTCTTTCTTATTCTCCAGTTCATTCAGCTGTATATCATGATTTAGACCTTAGGTATTTGTCATCCACTTAGGTTTTAAAGTATAGATAATTAGGTTGACCTTTTTTGAGTGATTAAAGATCTCTCAGAAGGTCCCACTTTTGAGTCTCCTGACCTCTTTCTCCACTAAGCCCCCCACATGAATATTTCTTCCCTTCTCCTCTACACCTTTTCAGTTTCCTCTTATGTATTGTCTTCCTACATTAGTGTGTAAACTCATTTAGGGTAAGGACTATCTTTTACTTCTCTTTGTATCCTTAGCATTTAGCACTGGTATATAGACAGTATTTAATAAAAACTTGTCAACTTAATTTTATTTTTTTTAAGGTAAACATGTCTTGAATGTTTTGTCATAAAGGATATTACTTTTATTTATAAAACAAACTGAAGAGGGAAATGGTATAAATGACATTATCCCAGGAATGTATGAGTGAAAAAGATGGGTTGGTCATGTGGCAAGAATGAGGGATAATTGATCTACAGTTAATATGCTCCATTAGTATCCTCACAATGTCAAAAGAAAAACTCCCAGCATTTTGAATAGACCCTTTGTGACAAGCTTATGGAAGGGCATAGAGATTATATATTTGAAAATTAGAGTTTAAATTATTACATTTCTTTTAATATTGAATGATAGTCATGGATGAAACCTAGGGTTTTTTGTCCAAGTGCATATCATGATTTAAACACTAGGCATCTATCATCCACTTAGATTTTAAAGTATGAATAGTTAGGCCAAACTCTTTTGAGTGATTATAGATTTCATGTAGTAGGCTCTGAAATGATCCAGGTCTTGATACAATCTGTAAGATCTCATTATTAGCATTTCCTGCTTTTTTTGATGGATCTCCTCCCTAACCTTTGCAAATGCCCTTATTGAGCACACATCTTGTTTTATGATTTATCATTTTATAACCAGTGTCTTTCAACTAGACCATCCATCTCTATTGTTATATATTTTAAGGAATCTTGAAAAAATTTATGATATCGATGGGAGACAACTTATTTAAGGAGAAAATTTCAACTGGAGTTTTTCTCTGCTGAGTCAGATTCTTTTATGATAAAACAAATAATTATCGCAGTGATAGATTTTATCATCTACATAATTCACTCAATTATTTATTGGTAGAGTTATGGTCTAATGTAGAATATTATTTGCAAAAGTCACCCTGTTACTTTCCAATAAACTCATCAATGATGTACTCTCTGTATGTGGATAACATTTTCATAGGTATTTTACACAGCTAGAAATAATTAGATAGCTATGGAGTTTCTTTTGGTTGTTTTCTGTGAATAGTAATAAAACCCAAAAGTTTGTCCATGACTTTGCTATGTTCTTATTTATATATCTAGAAAATTATTCAAAGCTCTCAAAATTCTGCATCAGGATCTCCCTGATATACACCTGGACTAGTTCAGCTTCTTTGTGAAATTGTCTTATTCTGTCAATATCTTTTCATGTATCCATTTCCCATTTTCCACCCTAAATAACTTGTCTAAGTCAATACAATTGGAGTAATTTTAATTACATAGTATGTTTCTCCCCCTCATTTTTATGATTTCTTTTAGTTTTAAATTAAATGTTGTTTTTTTCTTTTCATAAGCTAATGGTCTATCTGACTATGCACACAGATGATTTAGGAATAGCTCTCACATCCATAATGAATGATTTTCATCCCCATTAAAATTGAACACATTCATTTTTTACTGTAGTATTATTTAGCACTCTTCAAACTCCTTCTTTATCTCTTCTCCAATGTTTGTTTGTTTGTTTGTTTTTTAATACTGGATAGGTTTCTACTCCTATGACCTCCTCCTCCAAATGATGAATTCTTCCCTAGAATCTACATTGGAGAACATACCTCTATTACACATGATCCCTCCTAAATTGGCTCAATTCTTGACTCTATCTCTTTCTACTTCCTTTCCCCAATAACTTTAGCAATCTGTTATGTGTTAACTTCCTCTATCAGAATATTTCTTTTTTGCTTGTTATTTGCATTCTCAGCATTTAGCTCTAGGCCTGGCACAAGGTAAGTACTTAATAATTTCTTTTAATCTAATCTAATCTACTCTAATCTATCTGTCATATCAAGAACCTTCTGATTCTTTCTCTAAGAATTTTTTTTAAATTAGGTAGAGAGTTTCTATGTGGTCTATACATTTAATCTTTTCTTATTTAACATTCCTGAAACATAATTTCCAAGATATGTTTTCCCATTCTCACTATGTCCTTTTCTGAAGTCAGTGATTTTCATAGCGTATGTTAAATTTGCGTGAAGGTTGTCAGAAAACACTTCATAAAAGTGTTTCACTACTTCTTCATCCTTTCCAGCAAGTATTGGTGTATAAGTTGCAATTATTTACATGGTATTCTTTCTGCAAATATTTACCATGAGTACCACAATACAAGATAACTGAATATTCTGTGAAATTATGGTGTTGTTATTAGACAACATGTTAAAACCAGATCTGTCAACTCCTTTATGTAAATCTCCAATAAGAACATGGGAGTCTTTCTTCCACTTGGCTATAATTTTGACATCCTTACAGTAAGGATGTCAAGACTGACACAGTTCAGTTCCTTCAGTGCAAATAAGTCAGCTACTTGGACACTCTATAAGGAACTCTCATCTAGAGTGTCAATGGCCAAACTAATGTTTACAGACAATCTTAAAACTGGATCATTCTTAGAACCTTCTGTCTCCTTTTGTTGACTCCGTCTCTGTCACTCCAGAAATGAAAAGGCAACACAGGAGACTGATAACTTTTTTTGTTTGTTTTTAATTTCATGATTTGTGCTGGCTACAATTCATCACCAAGTGGCTCTTACTAGTAATAAGTCTTTCTGCACTTAGGATGGTCCTCAGAAGTCAGACAAAGTCTGTTGCCAGGACCACATTAGTTGCATTCCCAGCATAGTAGAATCTGCCAAAGTTTGAATTTTGCTAGTGTACTCTTTGAGAGCCTAGTATTACCAACAAACCAGAATTAGGTATTAGGAAAGAACTTTTTTGAGGAAATCAAACATATTGGCAGCAAAAATAAGAAAAACCCCAGGAATACATCACTTGACACAGAGGGAATATTTGACAAAAGACAAAAAAATTTATTTTAAAATGTTTCAAAGTATAAGATAAAAATCTATAAAACCAAAGATTTGCATTATTTGGCATGAAAGAAAGAATTTGGAAACATTTTTTGAAGAAAAAAGAAATTTTTCCCAATAAGATCAAAGTAAATCAAAGGTGCTCATTTTTGCCAGGATTATTTAATATGGTGCTAGAAATTATATGTATAGCCATTATAAAAGAAAAATAGATAAGTGAAATAACTTTGGGCCAAAATAAAGCAAAATTATTTCTATTTACAGATGATATAAAAATTTATTTAGTGAACCATGAAGTTGCAACAACAAATAATTATTTATTATTAATAACTTTAGTAAGGGACAGGGTACAAAAAAAGAGGTATTAAGGTTCAGTGAGAAAAGTGTTGAGTTTGAAGTCAGATGACCTGAGTTCAAATCTTAACTCTTCTAAGAATGAGGTGTGTAATCTAATTCCTCTGAATTTCTAATCTGCAAAACAAAGGTATTGGATTAGGTGACTCCTAAAATCTTCCAGTTCTTAATTGATGATCCTATATTACTGTCAACAAAATTCAGGAGGAAGAGATAGAAGTTATATTCAAAATAACTAAACTTATCAAAGTATGTTACCAAGAGTTAATTTACTAAAACACAAGATTTACGTAACAACTATAAAACCCTATTTACAGAAATAAAAGATAGTAATGTGTGTGTATATATATATGTGAACATCCATGTATATGTAAACACACACACACGCTGTGTATATGTGGCACACTAGATTGTAGACACAAATTAGGAAGACTTGATTTCAAATCTGGCCTCAGATACTTAGTAGGTGTTGATCTTGAATGTGCTACCTTAACTACTGTTTATCCCAGTTTCTCATTTGTAAAATGGGGCTGATTATAGCACCTACCTACCTACCTACCAGGGTTGTCGTGAGGATAAAATGAGATAATATTTTTAGTCTGTTGCAAATGTTAAAGAGCTCTATAAATGCTGGCTAGTATATAATGCTTATACGCATACATATATATGTAAGTATGCATACATACATATATACATACCCACACATATGTATATGTGTGTATATATGTGTGAATATATATATATACATACACACACACATACACAGCTGTGTATGTGTGTGTGTATAAAGAGAGAGAGAAATTATATAGCTGAGTCACCATTTTAAGGAAGATAAGATCAATAATCACTCGAATAGGCCAAAGCTTAAATATCCATATAGACTGGACCTTGTTCTCCATCCCCTATAGCTCCATGCACAATGACTAGTTCAGCTTCTCCTTCTTCACCTGGGCAGTGCAAGCAGTCAATTAACCACATCCTGTGTATCCTGTGCACTAACTGTTTCCCTTTTATCAAGTACCACTGCTTCAACATACCATGGCAGGACCTGGGCCCCAGAACCAGTTCTTCACAGTACTAAAAGGCATCAGCCTCAAGATTCCTACTTCATCATATGGACTTGGCTCCTGGTTATTCACCTGAATCACAGAGACAGTTCACATCAATTATGGATCAATAACGGTTTCTTTTCTGAGTAAAGAAGATGAATGTTCCATGTACTAAAAAGATGAAGTGAAAAGCACGCCTGCTAGTGAGTTTTCTTATGTCTATAAGTACAATATTTATTTTTGATCCTATAAGCCTTTTTGAAAACACACATAAAATTAATGCACAGAGAGGTATTAATAAATCATTGTTGAATTGACCCCAACAACCTAAGGAGTCACTTTACCAGCTGCTTGAAAACCTTTGGACAAATACTATCTAGGTAAGGGACTTGCCTTCCTTCCTTGACCCAACATCCCATTATTTCTTGTAGATATTTAAGACTTTGTCCACATGTACATCACCACAGTTTCTTTCTAAGTTCTTTGTTGTTGAAGACAGCAATAGAGGGGGCCGTTTGAATTCTAAGATAGCAAAGCCTGAGCATGAATAGAATGGCATAAAAATTCTCTGATGAGAATCTTGCTGCTTAGAAGCTTTAAAGACCAGTGCTTGACACAGTGTGTGATGTGAGAGTAAACACACTTTTTAGTCTCCATGGTTCCATTCCAAGGCGATTTTTTATTTAACATCAATCCAGGTTGCTCAAAAAAATGCAGCAGATGGTATTTGAATGGTAAAGTATATTAAAAGATGTATTTAATTATAGGGTATGTTTCACTTATTTATTTATTTGCCAGACATTTAATTTAAAAATAAGCCCAATTAGCCTGTTAATATCAGCTTAAGGGGAAATTCAACAATTTGGAAAGTCATTTCAGATAACTAGGGAACAGGTTCCAAGCTGGGACAAATAATAGCCTCCTATTTCTGAAGCTCTACTATGAGTTCACTAAATTGAAAAAGGCATCATGGCATTTTTTTTACTTATCCCATGAAGATTTTGCTCCTGTTCCAGCCCCTGAAGAGCTGGAATATTAAGCCCTGGCTCTTGTAGATTCAGGCTGATCCAGCTAAGCTTTTTTGCTTATTTTTCTCATTGACCAATAGCATGCATTTTGAAATGAATTGCTTGTGTTAAGGCAATAAATAACATGTACTCATGGGCACAGAGGAGCCAAATGGCTCACGTGGAGATCCAACACATGACCTGAGATGTGATGATTTTTATTTCATTAGCAGTTTATGTCAACAACCAATTTAGCTAACTAGCCACTGATGTGATACAGGAATAATACATAATAGGAGTGATTGGCCCTGTTTAAATGCAGTTAAGTATTTATTGGGGGTTAGTTTGATCCTCTTTTAACATTCAAAACCCTTCATAACCTGGTCCCTTCCTACATTTCCAGTTTTCTTATTCCTTACTCTTCCCACTCCACCCCCTGCCTCAGTGTACTCTGTGACCCAGTGACACCGGCTGCCATGTTGTTCTTTGCAGGAGACATATCATCTCTTCATTCCATATATTTTCATTGTCTTCCATTTCTGGAATCCACTCTTCCCTCAACTCTGCCTTATAAGCTTCCTTCAAATCTCACCTAAAAGCTCACCTTCAGGAAAAAACCTTTCTCTCTTATCTTAATACTATTGCCATCCCTCAGAGACTACCTCCAATTTATCCTGCATACATCTGGTTTGTAGAGAATTGTGGGCATGCTGTCTCTCCCAGTAGACTGTGAGCTCCTTGAGAGAATGAACTATTTTTTTGTCTTTCTTTTATATCCCTAGTTCTTAGCATAATGTCTTATAGATAAAGTCCTTAATAAATGTTTGTTGATCTGATAATGTTTTAGCTTCCAAGTCATGTGGCTTGGGTTTAAATTCTCACTGTACTTCTTACTTCATGTAAGTTCAACCTTTTCATTTTTAAAATGGAAATATCACCTGCACTAATATGAATCACACTATGGTTGGGAGGAAGCTATTTTAAAATACTATGTAACTATACACACACTCACACACACACACACATATCACTAAGTAACTGGCTAAATATAAGCTCTGTGAGGGCAAAGACCTCTCATTTTTGCCTTGTATCCTCATTGCCCCTGTGGCACATAGTAGGTATTTAAAGAATGCTTGTTTAGTGCAAGTAAATTGAAACGCTGTTCTTTTGTTCTTATTACTCTACTGAAAAAGCACATAAGGAAGGTCTTCTAACTCTTCCCTCTTTACAGATGAGGAAATACACACTTAGAGACTAAAGTGACAAGAAAATTCCCACACTACTTATGTATCAAGTCAAGTCAAGTCAACAGCATTTATCAAGCACTTACTCCAGTATCTTTGCCAAGAAAACCCCAAAAGTGATCACAAAGTCTGATTGAACAAGAACAATGTGCCAGGAACTATATGTGCTAAATGCTGGGAATACAAATAAAAATAGGAAGAAAGACACTCCCTCCTCTCAAGGTGTTTACATTCTGTGGGGCAAGACAACAGGTTGAAAGAAAATGAAAAGTGGTGGAGAAAGTAAGGGAGCTGGGGGAAAGGGTGATAGAGAAATCTAAAGAATCAGGAGTATACCCTGTAGAATGATTGATGTTTTAGTGCCATAATTACCCCCTCTCTATATTTCTTAAGTCCAGAAATGTAGCTCTATCTCTTCTATGCTTGAAAGTCTAAAGTATAGCATAGGTCCCCCTCCTAACTCCAAGGTAATGCTCTTTCCATGATACTGTTTGACCATTGGTGAAAATAAATAATCACAAGAAAATAATATTAGCAGGTAAATCCAGGACTAATCTAATGAATCCTTATCCATTTTCCTACAAAATTACCGAGATAAAAAGGCATAGAAATGAAAGAAAAATGTCATTCCTTAGAAGAAAGAAAGACTGATTAATCCAGAAGTTACAGGGGGGTCTGCTTTTCTAGTCTGAACTCATGAAATTTCAGAAGGCCAATGACTTACTGATCATCACTTTTTAAAAACTCAGAGCTAAAAAGGAAATTGAATCTTCAGTTACACACCTTCCTCAGCCCTCTGCAGTCCTAATTCATAGTCTCTTCCCTTAATATAGGGAGAAGTTTTGTGACTTGAAAGACCTGGAAGAATTGCTGACACACAAGAATAATTTATTTCTCAAACACAAACGAAAAAACTCATTTGTTGGGTCTCCATCAGTGGTAACCATAAGGATTCCATTTGTGTAAGTCTCAAGCCAATTTACAGCAGTAGCAATTACTATGGTGGATCACACAACTCAAGACCTCAACTCTAGAAACAACTTTCACACGTTGTGACTACATTTATCCATGAACATAATCAGGCAATGACTCTCATAGTGGTGCCTGACTGTCTAACTAAACTACTTATGGATTGAATCTGCAGACAGTCTGTTCAATTACTAGAGAACAAAGGAGGCTGACTAGCCTGATCTCACCAGTTCAATCTCAAAATTTCTATGCAGACCAACCACAACCCATGGATCTTTAGGGACAAATTTTGTGTGTGTGTGTCTGTGTGTGTGTGTCTGTGTGTGTGTGTATGTACATAGATAGATAGATGATGAGATAGATACTCCCATAACCTCAGGAAATGTTATTAGAAACATATGTTCCAGACTGTGATATGAAACTGTTACATTAATATGGAAATATGGAAATGGTATATTAAAAACAAATGTAGCTTATTAATTAGTGTGTATCTGAAATTACTACAGTCATCTGTAGTGTACTATAGTCAAGATCCTAAGCACTGAGTGGTTAGAAAATCAGAGTACCTATCAGGTGTGACATAAGTACCAATGACTTGTGACATGTTCATTTTACTTTCACATAAGATATCTTAATTATACTAAAATGGTTCTAGAATATAAAGACTAATCAAAGCCTCCAAGTCTGTGGAACACTGATGGTGAAATCTCAGGATTACATCCTGACCTCTCCCTAGACAGAGAGAAAGGAAACAGACAGACAGACAGAGACAAAGAGAGAAATAAAGAGACAAAAACAAAAAGAGATAAAGAGAAAAAGAATACAAACTAGGATATATTAATTATATATATATGTATATATATAATTTATTATGATATAGCTAGACGGCTTCATTCTTAGATTTATAGGTTCTTAAATTTAGAACTAGAAGGACTTTAGAAGTCATTGAGTAAAACTACCTTATTTTATGGGTAAGGAAACTGAGGCACCTCGGTGGTAGTATCAGAGGAGAGAAATGGATGTTTGTGAGAGATGTTGCTAAGGTAAAAATCAACAGTATTTGGTAACTGATGGAATAAGAGGCTGAATAAATGAGAATAAGAAATTGAATATGAGACTTAGATTACCATCTTGGGGGACTGGCGAGATAACAATCCAAAAGAAAGTGCTCTTGATTTCCAGGCAAAGCGTTGGGTTCCTATTTTGGCTATGCTATTTGCAACCTTGGTGATCTTGGTTGTGTCACCCCACTTCCCTGAACATCCATCTTCTCTTCATCTCTAAAATGAAGAGGTTAGACTAGAAAACCTATAAGGTCCTCTCCATCTCTAAATCTCTGGTTGTATTATCAATTAATGACATTTCTGGGGATGGTTAGATGGCACAGTGGATAGTGTCAGACTGGAGTCAGGAAGACTCATCTTCATGAGTCCAAATTAAGCCTTTGATACTTACAAGCTGTGTGACCCTGGGCAAGTCACTTAACCTTGTTTACCTCAGTTTTCTTATCTGTAAAATGAGCTGGAGAAGGACATTTTGATTTTGAAATTTGAAACTATGATTTCTTTGCCAATAAAACCCCAAATGGGATCATGAAGAATTGGACGTAACTGAAAAATGAACACATTTCTTGTTATATAATTCTCTAGACTGGGCCTACACTTAAATTAAATTCAATAAACATTTATTAAGTATGTACTATGTGCCAGGCACTGTGCTAAACATTGGAGCTCACAATCTAATGGGGAAAACAACACAAAAGGAAATGGAAAGGGTCAGGGTGATGGGGAGGAGAGGGTGACACCAGGATGTACATCCTGGGGTCATTTTTTTCCACAATGTTTAAATCACAGAGAGCTGCAAATGCAAAGTAGAGTGATCTGGGAGTCCAATTTTTACCTTGTATAAAGGAAGGTATTGGGAGGAGCTCAGTACAACACCCTCTAGCTTCTAATTAGAGGAGAGAAGGCTGAAGAGGAGGTATCCAGGCTAGAATTAGCAGGATGATAAGATTAGAGGTGATTATCTTTTCTTGAGAAGGACATATTGTTCCCAGGAATTGAAACCAAGAAAATTGGACTCACTGGACCTAGGTCTGCCTTGGGGGCAATGCACCATATGTCTAATTGCCACCCCCCCCTTTTTTTTTTTTTACAGATAACCTTCAAATATTTAAAGAATGCTTTCACCACTCTCCTTTCCTGTCTGTCTTCTTTTCTTCAGATTCTTTTAAACTTACCACTCCCTTCAATAAATCCTCATATGGAAAAATTTTTATAAATGGGCAGAGATGCTGCAAAAGAATGCCAAGAGGTATATGCTATTTTAAATGTATGTATATGTGAACATTCACCTCATCTTTTAATAGTGTATGGTAAGGTATTTATTAGACTATTTTATCATGTAGCAAAGCTATTAACTCATTTCCTTTTTAAGCAATATCCTTTTTTCCTCTTCTCATAAAACTAAATAGTATGTTTAAATCATTGGAACGCTGTCAGGCTAAAGCGTTGGGGAACTCTTTGGTATCTTACATTATTGTAAGATAACATTAGCATTCAAGAAATATGAGCCTATGTAATAATCAGATAACAAATATTATGTAAAATGAAACACAGATTTTCACATCTGGAATCCCTCATTAGGTAATGGCATAGATGATCTGTGAGTGTCAGAAGAAGCACAGATTCTCTGGCCTTCATTCTCTTTTTATTTTCTTTTTCCATTTTTTTTCTTCCTTCCACCTTACCCACATTGGAAAAAAAATACAAAATCTCTTCAACAAATAAACTTAGTCAAGTGAAAAAAAATTACCATGTTGATCATGTCAAAAAATTTATCACATTCTGAATATGTCCATTAGTCTTCTGTCATGTGGTGGGGAGCGTTCTTCATTATCAGTCCTCTGGACTAGGTTGATTATTGCTTTGATCAGAGTTCTGAAGTTATTCAAAATTGTTTGCTTTTACAATATTAATATTAAACTATAAGCTGATCTTTTGTTTCTTCTCACTTCACTCTGCATCATTTCATAAAAGGATTCCCAGTGTTCTCTGAAATTTTTTTCTTCTTCTCTCACAATGCAATGACATTCTTTACCTTCTTATATCATGAGCTGTTCTTTCATTTTCCAAACTACAGGAACTTCCTTAGGTGCTGTAAATATTATATATACATGGGTCATTTTTCTCTTTCTTTGATTTCTTAGAGGTATAGAATCAGTAGTAGTTGTTTCTGGGTCAAAAGGCATGCACAATTAATAACCTTTTGGGCACAGTTTCTGGCCATCATTCTTTTTATAAACTGTAGAATGTATGACAGTAGATGCCTAAATGTTCTGACTCCAATATTTTTCCTCTCCAATCCATTCTCCACATAACTGCTAAAGTGATTTTCTTGGACTGATTGTTTGACTTGGTTACTTCCTTACTCAATAAATTCCAATTACATTTTATCACCTTTAGCAGCAAATATGACTTGTTTCTATAGTGTTAAAAGCCCTTTACTCCCTGTCACTCACCCACCGTTTCAGTCTGATATACATTGTTCCCCTTCAGGCACTCTGTAGTCATGTCAAACTGGCTTTTTTTTTTTTTTTACTGTTTTTCATGTGTGATATTCCATCTCCTATCTCCTTGAGTTTTTTTTTAATATAAATTTATTTATTTACCTTTTTACATTCATTTTCACAAAATTTTGGGTTCCAAATTTTCTCCCCATTTGTCCCCTCCCTCCACCCTACAGCATTCTAATTTCCCCTATCACCAATCTGCCCTCTCTTTTGTCCCCAACTTCTCTTTTGTCCTGTAGGGCCAGATAACTTTCTATTCCCCATT
>CM053770.1:607747641-607767679 GCA_028658325.1 Potorous gilbertii
CATCTCTCTCATTTCTTTTCCCAGTTTTCCTCCACCTGTCTAACTTGATTTTCAAAATCCTTTTTGAGCTCTTCCATAGCCTGAGCCCATTGGATATCTATTTCCGATGTTTGGGATACAGAGGCATTGACTTCTATGTCTTTCCCTGATGGTAAGCATGGTTCTTTCATCCGAAAGGAAAGGAGGAAACATGTGGTCACCAAGAAAGTAACCTTCTATGGTCTTATTTTTTTTTTCCCTTTTCTGGGCATTTTCCCAGCCAGTTATTTGACTTCTGGGATTCCTCTCCACACTTGCCTACATATGCCCAGCTAGGGCTTGGGGTCTGAGATTCAAATGCTGCTCCCCAGCCTCAGGGCTTTCAGCGCAGTCTGGCTGCTATTCAGAGGAAGATTAAATTCAGGTTCTCAGGTGGGGGCAGGGCCGCCTCCCAGGCTCAGTTCCCTCAGGGGGTTTATGCAGAGACCTTCTGTAATGGAGCTCCTGCCTGCTCCGGAATCCCCTGGCCACCACTGCCTCCCAAGGGGGCCTGAGTTATGGGGACACCCCACTTCCCCTGAGCTAGCCCATAAATCTCTCTCACTGACCTGTGTGCCTGTGGGTGGAGGGACCTTCGTGGCCACTGGAGATTCCTTCCCTGAAGCCTTCTCGGATCTGCTCCTCTCAGGGCTGCATGGCCAGTGCTCTGCTCCGTGTCTGGTGTGCGATGGACCTTTGGTGCTGGTTTTTCAGGGCTCTCTGGAACAGAAGTCTCCTCCACTCGGTTGTTGTGCAGCTTCCACGGCTCCAGAATTTGTTGGGAGTTCTTTTTAACAGGTAATTTGTGGGCTGTGGGTTCGGAGCTAGCATATGTGAATCTTTCTTCACTGCCATCTTGGCTCCTCCCTTCTCCTTGAGTTTTCATTGATTATCCCCCATGCTTAGCGAGTTCTCTCACCTGATCTCTATCTCTTAGAACCCCCACTTTCCTTCAAGATACAGCTCAAATTTCTTCTACATGAAGCCTTTCCTTCTCCCTCCAACTGCTATTATCCTCCTCTCAAAATGAAATTATATTTATTTTGTATATATTTACATTTGTAAGTCATCTCTTTGAATAAATTAAACTCCGTAAGGACAGGAAAGTTTCAATTTTTTCCTTGTATCTCTAGCACCCAGCATAAATATAGCTACCTATTATTTAGCCAGAGTCCATAGCATATAACTGTGCTATTCCCCCCACCCATTAAATGCAAAAAGACATAAAATCATCAATGATTGCTATGTACATTAGAATATAACTTCTGAAACTTACTTTCCTAACCCAAATATTCATTTTTTTTTCCTCTTGACTTCCAAGTGAGAAGCTCCTTGACTGATAACTACTAAAGCTTCTTTAGATACTGCCATTTCAAGTTAAAATAGTGTCTTGTAAGACATTCTTTATGTCAAATACAATTTGGAAAAAAAATGTATGTATAACACAACATCAAGATCTATTGTATTTCCTCTTCTTCTCTTCCTGTCTATTCTCTATTTCTACTCATCTCTTTTAATTTTTTTAAATTTTTTTTATTCAAGTTTTATTTATACTCTGTTTTTTCTTCAGTCAATACCAACTATTCCTTCCCCCTTATTGACTGAGCCCTCCCTTGTAATTGAAAAGAAAAAAAAAACTTAAGCCAAATTAAATAACACATCCACCCTATCCACCAGTGTCTGATCTTACCCATAGTACCCTACTTCTCAAAGAAATGAGGGAGCTACATGTCATCATCTTTTCTTCAGGGACCAAATTACTTAAAAAACAAAATGCAGTTGTGTGTGTATAAATATATGTGGGTATAAATAACAATATTGTAGTAGTGTGTGTTATCCTTGTGGTACTACTTACTCTACTCTCTATCCTTGTGGTACAACTTACTTTACTCTGTATCCGTTGATTAATTAGCCAATAAACAATCTCAGATCCTGACAGAACCAGCACTACATACATGAATAGCATCTCAGGCCACCAGACCTGCTTCTAGCCTGGTCCAAAAGCTGATAATTTTGGGTTTCAACTCCAGTGGAGAAGGGGTTGTCACCACCATAGCCAAAGATGCCATCTGCTGACCAACTGCCACCAAGAGCAAGGTATTCAAAGAACCTAGAACTAGGCACTGTGCCAACAGCCGTGTTGACCATCCTGTTTCCTGTGGCCATTATCCAGAAGAGCAACCCTTGTGGAAATGTGACCTGATGGCTAATGATTATAGAGTCTCTGACTTCTTAACAGTCATAGTGACTGAAGACTCAGAAAAAATGTCTTACCTGCAAAGCTCTTGGCCTTATCAGATGGTTTGATATCAAATATGGACACAGTTTTATCGATGGAAATTAAACGAAAGAAGATGTATTACTATCTGTTCTGTGATTGTATGCTAAGCACAACAGGACTCTTCAATGAACCTTATAGCTACAACCTCCTATATGTGTACCCTATAACACTGAAATGTGAAATCCTTTGGCGCGATGACTCTTCTTAATTTATACCTCTAGTGATGGCACAGTGCTTTGCAGATAGCAAACACTTAAAAATATTTTTTCACACATTCATTCGCATGTCAAATAGTAGTGGGGAAAGAAGACATCCTTACAAAACTCACATTTATTAGGAAAGGTACTTCAGTTCCCTTATTTCAAATAAGGCTATGTTTGATTTTAGGTATATACATTTATTCAAATAGCTCTTCCATGCTTATATTATTTAAAGTTTTGGCTTTTTAAAAAATATAAATCAATTATATCTATTTTATCTGTCCTGCACATAAATCTCTATGTGTAGCTAAGAACTGTACATGTATACATATACACATGTATACATTACATACATATATATATATAGATACACATTTATACATACATATAAGTGTGTATGTACATGTATCTATATCTTTTTATACCTATGTGTGTGTACACACGCACACTTAAGAGAAGTGATGTGAGTGGTTCTCCTTTGGAAACATCCATTCTCCAGAAGGATCATTACATTCAGTGATAAGTCTACTTCACAATTCTGGTGATACTGTTTAGGGAGGATTTGGAAAGAGCAGGAGGGATTCAGAGATGACAATCACAACACAAGAGGAAGTTTTTAGCCTGGACCACAGGATTTTCAGGGTTGCAAGGAGGTGGCATACAACATCGCAGCAGGTGGAGGACTCCATTATAGAAAAAAAAAGTACTTTATAAATGAAGCCAGAATGTTGTTCCAGAAAAACAAAAATCTTAACTGATTCAGCACTTTGTGTTTGTCCTTCGTTCTCAAAGAGGACCATGACATCAAGATGATGACATGACTGCAGTTGACTTTGATTTGAGGGAGGGCTGGGCAAGGTCACCAACCTCACTTTCTTGTCCTGAGTCATCTGGGTCCAGTGGTCTGATATTCATCAGGATGACTGGAGATGGCCCAGGATGCAACTCGAGACCCTGTCCTTTTCAGGCTAAGGTCTTGCCACATTCTCACTTTGAGTGAGATAGACCCATTCAGTGAATAGGCTTCTGTAAGTTACTCAAGGGTGGGACCTTGAAGAATAATAATAAAAAAATCAAACTAGGTAGGGAAGACCCTCGGGGTTCCTGAGTAAAAGAGAAATGATGACTATTTAATTATTGTATTCACTCTGTGCTGGGTGGGTGGGGACTTGTTGCGCAGTCTATGATGCTCCAGAGTGAATTAGGTTTAAGCTAGATTTTTGAGCAAGAAATGTAGCCAGTAAACCTGAAGGGGAAAAGGCAGCTTTTGGCCATGGAGTCTACCTTCCCCTGGCTAGAACAGGAGGGGAGAGGAGAGGAGAGAAGAGGAGGGGATGGCTGTTGAGATGTCAGAGACCCTACAATCATTAGTCATCAGGTCACATTTCCACAAGTGTTGCTCGTCTGGACAATGGCTACAGGAAAGAGGATGGTCAACAGGGCTGCTGTCTCAGTGCCAAGTTCTTTGGACACTTTGCTCTTGGTGGCATTTGGTCTGCAGATGACATCTGTGGCCATACAGGTGACAGCTTCTCCACTAATTTATATATCCTTAAATTTATCAGCACCGTTGTGTTGCTACTGGATAGAAATATGCTAACTCCCAGACTGTTACTAATCATGATCTTAGCGACCTCTTAGATGAAAGTCTGAACAAAGCAAGACTTGAGTTTAAATTTAAATTTTAAAACTTATTATTTTTTTGTGGAAATAATGTAACTGTATACATAGAGGAAGCAGCAGAGTGCAGACATGGCAATACTTGTTAGCAGCTTCTCTTGGGAGCTCTTAAAATTACTATGACAATCAGATATTACCTTCAGACTTGTAAATCTCTGTGGGTTTTATTTTGTTTTGTGTTTAAGTTATGGATTTATTTATAATAAGACCTTTTGTGTTTTAGTTGTTCTACTGATATCCTTTTTTGGGTCACTTGATTCAAAGATATACTTTTCATTAATATTCAAGAAGGCTAATTTCTCCTTTACCACACTAGCAGAGTTCATCATATATACTCTACTGTCACTACCTCCTTATCTGCTAGTGGAAGATATTGTAGTATCTCTTGGAAATTTTCGGGAGGAGGGAAATGTCCTAAATTTTCAGAAACTGGCATAGTGCATTTAATTCCACCTAGTAAATGAATATAATGTGCAAGCAAATTCTAAAACATGTGATTTACAATTCTGGCCTCAAAGCCTTGCTGCAAATTCATACTACAAAAGGTTAAAAGTAATCACTATTTCTAATTGACAACAGAATTGGAATCTCATAAGCAGAAGAATATACTGTATAAATTATAAGGCTAGGCTGATTTTAGAATTATGTACAAATAGGAAAAGGAAAATCCAGATCAAAAGAAGTGGCTGTGCCTTTGTGAAAAACCAAGAGAAAACCCTACTGTGTGTCACTGTATATCAGTGTGTTCTGTGTTCAAAGATGATCAAAATATTCAATAGAAATCATACATTAAAAATCGTGTTTATTTATCCATATATTAAGTAAACAAATTTTTACCTATTTCTGTCCTTTGTTTTGAACTATCCCTCTCTTCACTTAGATGGGTGTTTGGCTCAAGTCTGAACAACCAATCACAATTTGATTGCTTAAACTAAGCAATGTTTCTGCTGTATCACTTTTAGAAATATGAGTTTCTGATAGAGTGATAGAAATCACTCCATGCTGAATAATAAAATGAGTTTCTATATCTTTCTCTTTCTGCCCTCCATACCTTTTCCTCTACAATGATTATTTACTAACTATATATTTACTATATGTATATTACTATATATTTACTAACTAAATGTCCTATCTCTGGAATATATTATAGGATCATAGATTTAAATTTAAAAGCAACCTCAAAGTTCATCAAATTCCACCCTCTTGTTTTAAAGATTAGAAAAGTGAATTCTATGGAGATTTAGTGACTTTTCCAAAGTCACATGATATAGTCAGGGGTAGAGTCTCAACCAAGGTTCACAGACTCTAACATACTTATTGCCTACAAAACCTGGTATTAACTACCAGTAGGAATCTATACTTTCACCTTCTGGGAATGGGTTGCAGAAAGAGGAAGAACAACCTTGCCCTGTTTAGAGAGGGCAAGCTTACATTATTTCCATTCCTCTCATATGCAACTATTATAAATTTCCTGTCTTTTATCAAATCATCATGATATCTCATTCAGGGATTTTTTTTCTTTTTTAGTAGTACATTTTCCATATCCCCTTCTAGGATGAGACCTCCTTTCTGTTCTCCATCCATTCTCTTCTGGTTCCTTCCCTCCATTGCTCTACTTTCTCACAGACCTACGCACCTTTAAGACACCAAGACAATTAATATCCCTCCTTTACTCACTTTCAGGCTCCCCTCTGTCTCTTACTTCCCCCTGTTATCCTCCTCCCCCCAAAACCTACATATATTCTTTCACTTAAAGAAAAATATTGAATTTAGTTAACCCCTAGCATATTAATTCAAATCTTCCTCATTGTCTTCTCCTGACCCTAATGTCTCTTTTAATACTTTTCCTTTGGTGATTTCTCCTTGATCTTATCTTGGCACTTGATCTCCTTCCTTCCTTTCTCCCTCCTTCCCTCCCTCCTTCTCATCCTTCCCTCCCTCCTTCCCTTCCTTCCTTCCTTCCTTCCTCCCTCTCTCCCTTCCTTCCATCCTCTTCCTCCTCCTCTTCTTCCTCCTTGTCCTCTGTTCTTAAACATTTCTATTCTGTCTTCTGTTCTCTCTCTCTCTCTCTCTCTGTCACACACACACACACACACACACACACACAAGCGCGCACACGCTCACACACAGAGTAGCCTCTAAGAAATAATTGATTTTATGCTTTTTTGCAAACCAGATAATTTGTTCAGTTCTTTTTTTATTATAAAATAACTGAAATGAATTATTTTATTTAAAGTCCATATAATTTCATTGGTGATCAAACTCAGGTTTTCAAGGTATATTATTAGCTTGAACTACATGGTGAACATCTTGATTTTTAAAGTATTATTTTCCATTTTTCTCTGATTATTTGATGGATACAAAAAAATCCTTGGTAGTTTGAAATGAGACTCTTTTATAGGTGGAAGACTTGTTCTTCCATGAATACTATATTTATTATTTGATGTTGAAACTAAAATTTCATGACTATGAAATTTTAAACATTTTTCCTCTTGTGATAGGTAAATTTGATCAATCAGTTACATGTACCAAAAGTTCTGTGAAGCAGGTCTTCTTGTACATTTACTGTAGTGTTGCAATCAGGTTTTTCTGCATTTATTAATTTTTTAAAAACTTATTTTCCTTAAGTTATATGCAGCTATCCTGTTTTCAAGATTAGTTACTTTGGCTTGTATAGAAATTGTTTGTGTTATGTAAGTGTTTTGCTGTTGTCTTTTAATTATCTTTTCCAAAATTTTCTTTCACTTCTATAATTTTCCAAATATATCATTTTTTATTCCTTGGGAAAAAGACTCCATTGTGTATTCTAACTATTCCATTCTGTGTTTGTTGGCTCTCATATGAAGGCCCTGACTTATGGCCTCATTGCTATGCTAATATCTTCTTTTAAGAATTTTATTTCTCTTTTGGACTGTTTTGGATTTTCTTGCTATTAAACCATGATATTTGAGGAATCTGTGGAAATCTTATTTCCACTGCTGTTCTTTGGTTTGTTTTTTCTCTAGCATAATACTTATTCGCTATATCAACTCCATGGGCACAAGACTGACCCTGATTAGTTTTCTAGACTTTTTACCCTAGTTTATAGAAAATGTTTCTTTGTTAGCCAGTTCTATGTTGTGACTTCTGCTTCTTCCTCCAATTCTCACCTCCACACCAATACGCAGATCGATCCACGTGCAATGCAAAATCAGCATTTTCTACTGTATGTGAAATAGAGGAGAAGTAGTTTAAATCACTTTCATGAAAGAATAAAACATAAGAAACCACAACCAAACTCTGAAATAGAAAGTAATAAGAATATTTTCACTGACTGTGGCCAGAATAAAGAGTGGGATGGGAACGGGGAGGGTGAGTGAGAATGTTAATTATTTAATTCTCTAAAATTGTCTGATATAACCCTTACTTTGTGTCATTTTGCTTTTTCATGGTTTAAAGTGCTGTTCTTTTAAGGTTTTTTTTTTAAATATATAAATAATTTTAGTACTGAAAAGGGCAGCAAATTCTTTTGGAAAGAAAAATATTTAAATCAAGTGCTAAAGCTTTAATATACTATGGCTATTATGGATGTAGATTCAATTACTGAAAATAAATGGAAAACTACTTAGGTCTGATAAAAACTGCTAAAATACTTGTGTGAAGAAATATGGTTTTCAGATGAGATTGGTGGGTTTAAAATAGAAAATGAACTGTAGATTATAGATAAATACTTGCATCACACAGTAAGTAATATAGGATGAAGCCTAGCTTGAATGGTTTAAATGGTTTAGTGCTTTAAAAAGGCAGAGAGAGAACTTCTATTTATTAAAAACTGGAAAAATCTGAGTGGGAAAGAATAGTTTCAAATATACAGAATGAGATTTGGGACTATGTTCTTGACTTTAGAGGCACAGCGAATTATTGGTCACTTAGCTCATTTACAAATAACTGTACAATTCAGGAGGATAAAACAAAAAAAATGAGAAATAATTATCTGGAGATTCAGGTATGATTTTAAAGTGATCATCAGTTTTTGTAGGTGAAATTTGGGGTTATCTTTCAAGTGAAAGATGAGTCACTAAGAGTCAGGAATATTTTATTTAAACCATTAAATACTACAGGAGACAGAGACTCAAGCTGGTGTGATGAAGAGACTGCAGAACCTGACAGAAGAGGAAAGGACTATCAGGGAGCTAAAATCAGGTTGTTGAAGGGATCCATTAGCTTCACCAGATTGCCAAAATGTTTCCATACCCATACACATCCCCCCCCTCCAGGAAGAACAGTCTTAAGTCTCTGTAATAATATTAACTCATGTTTACATGCCACTCTAAGGCTCATAATGAACTTTTATTTTAGAAGTGTGAGTGTGTGTGTGTGTGTGTGTGTGTGCGTGTGTGTGTGTGAGATTATTCTCCCTTTCAACTTGAGGAAATTGAAGTTCAGAGAGGTTAAATAAAGACTTTTTCAGGGCCATTAATCTAGTTTAGGTAAGAAAAATGATTTGGACTCAGGTACCTAGGGGCTAACAAATACAGGACACTTTCACCTGCATCCTACTGCCTATGGATAATTTATGTAAAGCATTTCACAAACCTTGAGGTGCTATGAACTATTATGTGATATTAACTACTAGAATGACAATGATAATTAATAGTATCATAATTACACATGAATGTAATATAATTTTTATATTAGTGTATTATATCATGTCATGTCATATTATGTGTTGTTGCATTTTATTATATTACATGACATTACATTATCTATCAGTGTATATAATGACATAATATATAGCATTAGTGATAATGATGAGAATGTTGTTTTCTACTCTGACATGTCCAAGCTGACACACTGAATTAATGACAGAGTTGAAGCTCGAATACTGACATCCAATCTGAGTCAATTCAACAAGCATTTTTTAAGTGCCTACTATATTCCAGGTGCTACGCTAAGAACTGAAGTAATCCAAATGCAGTTTAACAAGCATTTATGAGACTCCTCTTACTGTATGCAAACTGAGAATGCTACACTCAAAATGAACAAACAAACATACTTTCCCTCTCAAAGGTCCCATTCTACCAGAAGAGCTTGTAGTCTCTAGACATCTCCCTCAGCTCCTCTTATAACATTGCCTCTTCAAGGGTTTCTCAATGTCACAATAAGTGCTTTCAGGCATTTGAAAAGTAATTCTAACATAGTAGATAGGGCAGGAGAAAAGGCTAGACCTGAGGTAGATAGGATACAGAAGTAAAATTTGCTAGATCTCAATAACTAAATCTGGTTTATTGTATGGCCGAATGTATGAATGTATATATTATATGGTGGAAAAGCAAACTCTTGGCTATGCTACATGTGCTTTAGCATAGCAAATAGCACAGCTTTGTAAAAGGGAACCATGCTGTACCCATGGGCAAAGGGATCCTTAGATAAAAGATTATTTCTCTTCTAAAAACAAACAAACAAGTAAATAAATGAATGAATGGGTGAATAAGATAGCAGAAATATAGAACAGAGACCCCCTTCACTGGCTTTATTTCAGTTGGAAAACCAAACCTTCTCCCTTTGGTTGTTAAGATAAATGTGTTGGCACCAATAGTCGTTCGGGCCCTCTCCCTGCCCTCTTTCCTCATAAAAATGAAATAGAGCTTCCCTTGAATCTTATACTTTATATCATGGAATAAAAGCTCTCAAAATCACAATGACAGTTTTACTAACAGTCGGTGAAGCCAGGGATCATAAGCTCTTTCTGTGAAGGACACTGCTCTGGCTCTGTCCCTGTTGTGGTGCCTTCCCTTCCAAGTCCCTCAAAAGTAGTTAGAAGTAAAAATTAACATATTTTGCAGAGGCCACCAGGCAGGCAAACATATAGTAAACTCCTCCCCTTATTCTATTCTGTGATTTTATTCTGCATTTTCTGCGTTCCTGATCTTTGCCATGTGGTGTTCCATGGAGTTTCTTAAAACTCGCAGATATTATCCACATTGATGTGGATTATACCATCTGGTATACTCACAGCACCATTTGCCACTGGTGGGGTGACCTGAGACCCTGAGTCTCTTGAGAGTAGTACAGTGTTCCTGGTCTCTGAGGACCTCTGGTTTCTACAACTTTAGGTGCTACTGCTTCTTTCTGGTGCTCCACAGAGACCCTAGTATGAGAGAAGGAGCTGTGTCTAATGACTTGGTTGCCCTGAAGCATGGGACTTCTTTATGACACTCTCCCAGACTCTCTCTATGGTATCGTCTCATCTGCTCCAGTACTTTTGCTTAGAGAAATACAGTTCTCACCAGGGTAATACAACCTGTTTGTCCTCCTCCTTCTTATGCCCAAGAAGTCTCCTCTCTTCTGCCCCAGGGATTTCATTCAGGTGTTACTGAGAAAAAGAAAAGTTATGGGGACATGTTTTCCCCTCTGGCTCTTGTTGTCACTGCATTCCTTAGCTCACTAGTGTATCACCCTGGAGCTCTCTTTTGTACAGACGGTGAAGGCTCAAAAGTTAAAATTTCATATTTTAAAAGGATGGGTCACTGATTAGTAGCTCTCACATTCCACTCCTGGAGTGCTTTACTTACTTGTTTGTTTAGCCAAAGAAATATCTCAAATAGTGATCCTATAGGGATGAACATGCATATCAACTACTTGGCAGAAACTTCACTATGTTTAGGTGATACTGTAACTTCTGATTGGTCCCTGTATGTTCCTATGACTTTTGGTCAACTCAAAGAGGATTGACCACAGAGCATTGTAGAAGATTGACTCTGGTATAGAAATCTCCTCAGAGGTATGGAAAGACTCTCTTCCCTCTCTCTTTTGGGCTAGCCTTTCTTGGGGCAGGTCTAGTCCAAGCTCCCTTTGGATTTCCAGTGAAGGGAAGGGTTTCTTTCCTCACCAACCTTTCAACAATTGGGACAACTATGAACACATTACTCAGAAATCAGATAGGTAAGTCACTAAATAGCAGTCACAAGGAGAGGAAGCTTCCATCTGATAACTACCTCATGAGTTCAAGATTCCTGGGTTTCTGAGTTGGTCATAGAGAGATGTTTCTGCAGCTACTTAAATTACTGAAGGAGAAATGTCTAATCATCCTAAACCCAAAGAGACTGAATAGCCATGCCTAGGTGACCAGAAGATCTGAACTTTGTGAATCATTCAGGTAGTACTCATAAGACTATAAAATTTCTGTTGCTCATATAAATTTGAACTTATCTCCCTGGAGAATATACTAGGTGAATATGCACACACATATGCATATGAGTGTGTGTATATATCTATATATGGAGATATATAGATATATTATATATACACCCATACACATATACATGCATGTATGTTTACATGTATATGCACATATACACATGTATTTATATATTTATACATGCATATATATAATATGTGCATAAATGTATATATATATATACACACATATGAATATAAGGGGAGGGAATAATCATTTATATAGCATCTACTATGTACAAATGCTGTGCTTTACAAATGTGATTTCATTTGATCCTTACCACAACCCTGTAATATAGGTGCTATTATCCCCATTTTACATTTGAGGAAACTGAGGCAAACAGAAGTTAAATGACTTGCCCACGGCCACATATCTAGTAAGTGTCTGAGGGCAGATTTGAGCTCAGATCTTTCTGACTGCAAGCCCAACACTCCATCCACTGCTACTTCTGATATCACTTTGTTTTAAGTATTTCTTAATATTTATGTTTCACCTCATACTCATAGAAGTGGCGAAGACTCATACTGGGGTTCCACTAAACCCATAATGGACAATAGCATTAAATAGCTATAAACTGGTGGCTTTGCTGTCCAAAATGGAGAGGGAACCTACAATTCTGCCATTCTGAACTTTCCAGAACAGAATTTTCCAGCTGGATAATAAGGATTGAGTCCTGCTGCAATTCATCCTTGCTCTGATTTAAACTCAGACAGGTAGAACTCAGAACAGAGGAGTGGCAATCAGACTTTACATTGAAACAGAATACTCTGGGAGCACTGAAAGCTCACAGGTCCTCAGCTTGTCCCTGAGATCCTGGGATAACACACTCAATAGCCCAAGAAATCAACAACAGGACTAGCCCAGCCTTTCCTTCCCTCCAGAAGTATTGTAGAACCTAGCCTTAAAATCAAGTTTGAAACTAGGAAGGACCCTGGAAACCTGGGTTAACAAACAAAATTCACCATTAAGAACTATTATGTTGGCAGAGAAGCTCAAGACACAAACCCAGAAGAGCATGACTCAAAAACATCCACAAGCAAAGCCTCAGAGAAGAGGACTCACCAGAAGCAAAAATTGGTAAGAGAATCTGGTGGAATGATAAAAGACGATAGACAAGTCATCTACATACAGATGTGAAAAGACAGTCAGGAAGGATGGTAAGGGTTGATCATGAACTCTAGAGACAGAAAAAAGTGTTGGCTATAGACTATGAAAAGCAATTAATAATGTTTGGAGCTCAGCAGAAAGGTATACCTTAATGGAATTTCACTTGGAGTCTACAAAAGTAGAAAAGGACTCCAGGACCTGAGAACCAGGAATTTTGAGATACCCTTCAGTTCTTTGGATCCTCTGGCTGGTTGTTATCTTTTGACTTCAAGGAAGACCAAAGTGACATCACTATGTTAGAGTCAAGTTACAATGTGTATGTGACTAATCACTCCAATATGAGTTAGAATGCTCTATCACAGGTCAGGCACAAATAGTCCATGTGAATATTTGGGGTAGATTCTCTAAATTTGTGCATCTCCTGTTTCTTTTGAGCTACTTCAATTCTGTTTTGCTCCTAGAGCATAGCACTTTCTATGATGAGGGCACGCCATGTGAGTCATTCCTATGTCAGTGTCTCCCACATCACACAATTTAAAGTTTTCAAGTGTAACCTTGAGAGCATCCTCTGTGTCCTTTAAATATATCTGACTACTTTTGAAATCTAAGACTAGCCCACTTGCCCCAGTCATTTTGTTTGTACAAGACACAAGTATAACCTCAGGCTTGAGGGGAGAGTTTCAACTACTGTTCTTAATATAACATTTTAGTAAATACCCTTTTCTCGAAGTTGTTTGCCTGATAATTAATTGGGAGCACATTAATGGGGACTCATGAAAAATAGTATCAAACATTCTAGCCCTTCATGATTATTCCTAGAATTCCAAAAGAAGTTCTAGCTGCCCTCTAGGGCTCAAATTTGTGATGGAGTATACTTTGGGGAAATGGAGATACTATACAAGTATAAGGAGTGCCATGGGCAAAAGTTATGGAGACTTCAGGAGGTATGTACGGGGGAAAGTAAGGGAAATGTAGACCACTGTAGCTAAAGCACAAAATATTTGAAGGAGAATAGTATAAAATGAGATTGGAAAAGTAGAAGGGAGGGACAAGGTTTAATGGTAAGGAGCTTGAAATCTAGTCAGCAAGTACTGGAACTCATTGAAATGTTTTCAGCAGGGGAGTGACCTGACAGAACTTGAATTACTTGCCCAGGATCACAAAGGTAATAAGTGAAAGAGATGGGATCTCAAAGAAGAAAAAAAATTAGGAAATTGAACAATCAAGTCACTTATGAAGTGAGAAAAATAATTTATTTTAAAATACTTTAAAATATTAACACTTTAACTTTGCCCTTTGAGAGAAATGTGATCTTCAGTTTACAGAAAAAGAAACTGAGACTCAGAAAGATGAAATGATTTGGTTATTCAACAATTGTTGAGGTGGGATTTGGACACAGGTCTTCTTTAACTTAAAGCCCAGTTATTTCTCCTGTTAAGTAAGAAAAAGAATAGTTTGAGGAAAAAATATCTGATCAATGTTTTAATAATAAAATACTCTCTCAAAGGATTAATTTCTCAGAACTTTACATTAGTGTGAAAAATTAAGGGAAGTAAGCTGTACAGTAAATCAACAAATCCAGAGTGAAAATAGTCCCATGTATACTAGGTATAAGGTAACTTGTCAAAGATAAGCATTGTTGTCTGGTTTTCATAAAGTCCAGGTAAATTCCAAATGCTCCTGGAAAGTGGTGTCTTTTAAGATTCTTAACTCCCAAATCAAGTTTGTAAAATTGGGTTTCTCTTCTTCTGCTCCTTCCCATTTTAGGAAATCCCCTCACCAGGCTCCCAGGGGACATTCATCTTATCAGTACCAGAAAGGACTCCCAGGCTTGCTTGAGTGTGCGGAAGAGACAGCTGTGTTTATGCTATAGTCATCTTTCTTCCTATGCCCTGAAATCAAGGTTAAACCTGGGGAAAACTGCTGGGCAAACTTGGCTATCAGACTTTTATATTCTGAGAAGTTTGTCTTTATAAAAGTTAGGAGGAATGGGAGGTACTCAACAGTCTACCACTAAAGGGAGGAAGCGATGTAGAAAGGCAGTTGTTAATTTTTAATAATCCTGAAGCCTTCAACTTTATCCTATTTCACTTTTTTTCAGCTCCAGCTCTACCTGGGGGTTGGGGCAGCATGGCAGAAAAAAGGAAGCAGAGGGAACATGCATTTGTTGTTGTTCCCTTGCCTGAGTTATGTCCAACTCTTCGTGACCTGATTTGGGGTTTTCCTGGCAAAGGTAATGGAGTGGTTTGCTATTTTCTTTTACAGATGAGGAAACTGAGGCAAACAGAGTTACACAGCTAAAAATTAACCAATATATCCACTTTATCTACCTAGCCACCTTAAGAAAGAAATAAAAAACAAACATAAGATTCAGTATCAAAGGATTTGGATTTGAATTGTGGCTCCAGTACTCCCTGGCTTCATGATTATGGACAAGTCAGTTTGCCCCTCTGTGCTTCAATGCTCAATTTGTAAAACTGAGTTGTTTTTATATTAAAAATTCTTGGTCATCTTTACATTATTCCTGTTTAACTGCTATAGTATCTACTTAGACTGGTGACCTTGACTTACACTTCAGTGCATGCCCTTTGACATTAGGACTAGTTTTGACTCTCCTGATTTGTTATACTTTATTTCTACCTTCTTTGTTGCAGCAAAGATAATGGCTTCTGTCCCCTCTGCTGCAATGTGGAGATGACTTCTTCTTCCATAGAGGTCCTTCCTTTCTTTCTAAATTGGGTTTCAGAGGTAGTTCATGTCTACAGGTGCAAACCTGCTTTCAGTCTAGCCTCTAGAGGATGGAATTGACCCTGGGAACACAGGCCTTTCATGCCTACCACAATTAACAGTACTAATCATCCATCTTGCACCACACACATGGACAAATCAGTCTAGCCCAAGAAGCACTGTGTCCTAGGGAGAGAGTTAGGTGGGATCAAGCCATTGCTACTATCTTGACAATCTCCATCCCCCCTCAGAAACCCAGTGATAAAAGCTCAGGACCCTAAGGCCAAAAGTCCATAGAACGGCAGTATTCCCTAAGCCTGTAGTCATTGTCCATGGGAGTAGAAATGGGGGACGGGGATCTTCATTCTCAGCACCATGAACACAAACCACCATCCACATGTTGCTGATGTGCAGGGAAGCAAGCCCAAGCAATACCAAGCCTCAGGATACCAGCCTTAGACTCAACCTGGCCATCCTCCAGGGAAGCAGCTTTGGCAGTGACATGACCTAGCCCCTGCCTCTCCAGATGCTGCAGCCTTGAGTCTTTGTCAGCTGCAGCAAGTAAGGACCCAGAAAAAAAATGTTGTCACCATTAAAATCCATAGCCCCAACAAATGGTTAAACATGAGGATCAGCAGGGTTTTGCAAAGAGAAAGTACAACCAAGAAAGAACTAATGTAATGAGATCGACTTCGCTGCTGCATCATAAGAACCATGGGACCTCTCTGTCTGCCCTGTGTGTGTGTGTGTGTGTGTGTGTGTGTGTGCGAGTGCATGCGTGCGTGTGTGTGTTGTTCTCCCCCTTTATCGTGTGATAGCCTTGCGAGCAAGGGCTCTCTTATTTTTCTCCCCACTCCCTCCTAATATGAAATCCTTTCTTTCACTACGTTCCTCTCCCTTCCCTTTTTCTTTCCCTTCCTTTTCCTTTCCTTTATCCTCCACTTCTCTTACCTTTCTTTTTCTTTATTTTCATTTTTATTCCTTTTTTGCATTTCACAAACATTAAGAAAAACAAAACCTTCTAACAAATATGCGGTCCTTTGTGTCCCTGGTACTTAGCATAGTACTTTGGAAATGCCAAGCGCTTAACTGATGTTTTAATTAAATCATTCTTTGATAGGACTTCTTGCTTCACCCATTTCCCATCTCTGCTCCTAGTCAGGATACTCATCTCATTCTCCTCTGAGATAAAATCCTCTTCCTAAAGGCCCTCATTGCCCTATCCTGCCCTTTTAACCCTGTTCTTGTGTCCACCTATTAAAGGAATATGTCACTCTATTCTATCAGATTCCTAATTGACTCTCTCTCCCTGGTCCCATCCAGTACCAGTCCCAAGGGGCTATGTCAATATGAGCTACATTGATCTTCCTTGTGTCTTTGTGGATAATTACTTAAGAGTTTAGTCTTCTTTGGGTTATCTCCATTTGAAAAAAAGTATATTTTCCCATTCCATTGAAATCCTACCATAATGTCAGACTGTATAAGAGAAGGGACAATTTTGGAAGAATATATTAGTAAAGCACAAGCTCTGTCAAGTCACAAGACCATAGATTTAGAGCTGAAAGGGACCTTTGGGGTGATGTCACTCAGTTTCTTCATTGTACACGTAAGGAATAGGCCCTGGACTGCACATGTAGTGAATAGAAGAGATGGATTTTGAACTTAGCATGTCTGATTCCAAATTCAATGTTCATTCCATTGCATTACACAGTCTCCTGGACAGATTTCAAGTATGGTGATAAAATCTGTATCTGGCAGCAAAGTCCCAGCAGAGATAAACTTGGAGATGTTCATTATGAGTTCACCCACCAGTTGATAAATGATTTTGGCCACAGCAGCTCATGAAGACCATGGGGTTACAATCTATGTCAGTGGAGGAAGTTTTCACAATGATGGAAAGACCTCTGGTTTGAAGCAATAAAATAAAAGAGGTCCAAGGTCCAATAAAGGTCCAAGGAAATGAATCTCTGATGGTGAAATTTCAGGCCTGAATACTATTAAGCCAGGAGATATTTTGGAGGAGGGGGATATTCCAAGTAATCTGCTCATCACATCATTTAAGTACTAGTCTACCCTAACGCCCAATCTCAGCTCAAAATTACAAGGAACTGAATCTGTTCCCACTAAAGACAGCATTGACATTCCATCTACCCAGTTTTAAATATAACTTCCTCATTTTATAGCCACAGGAATGTATATTAATTGCCCAGCTATAATAGTAAGAAGAAAACTGAGCTCTAATGATTTCTAAAGACATATGCTATGATGTCTTTATGTTTTCCAACTGCAGTTATCTCCATGTGGCCTTTGAAAGCATGGGCTGGCTCTCCATACATGGAAGAAAAGTACAGCACAAGTTTTGGAGGATACCACCATTGGAATGTAGCTAAAATTGCATGATGCCTACAAATATGAAAGATCATTTTATTCACTCTTCACAATAACCCTGTGAGGTAAGCAATAGTAGTAGATGGAGTATCGGACTTGGAATCAGGAAAACCTGAGTTCAAATTTTGCCTTTAACATTTAGTAGCAATGTGATTCTGTGCAATTCTATTGACCACTCTGAACCTCAATTTCCTTATCTGAAAAAAATGGAGATAATAACAGAACAGGACTGTTACAAGGTACAGAGTAGATCATGGGAATCAGATAGAAATGACATTGAGTAAAACCCCCTCACTTTACAGATGAGGAAACGGGGGCTCAGAGTTTACATGATTGGCTTAAGTTCATTCAGCTAATAAGTAGTAGAATTAGAACTTGAAAATGGATTTCCTGACTCCAAGTTGAGTGTTTTCACAACATACTATGCCTTAATGATATTTTCATAGGTTGTTGCCATAACCATGGTAGGAACTTTCCTGAAAGATCAGCTTGAAGGCCCTGGATCATAATCAGAAAGGCTATTTATCAACCTTGGAAAACAGATTTTTGTCTAACAGCTCTTTAAACCCAGACATCTAATCTATACTTGGTGATTCCTTTTTAAAATTTTTGTAATATTTATGTTTGTGCTTCCAAATGTAAAATCAAATAGATGATGGAATACATTCATTCTAAAAATATATTTTTTATTGTAGAAAAGAAATTTGTGGCAAGCTTAAGAACTGTTCACAAGACCACCTGGAGGGACTTGGAAAGCTATCATTTTGAAAACTACTGATCTAAAGCACATTTCACCAACTTGTTGGAATTCTATTGCCGCTGGCATGAAATACTCTTGGTCTGTGGTGGTATTTCTTCAAAAAATTCAGTGAGATTCTTAGCCACCTTCAGGAAGTAGATAAGAATGATTCTAAGCTCACCACTTTGCCAGATTTCTGTAGTCACTTTTGCCGGATTAGTAGATCATGATATTGGAATGTTGGCTCAACCTCACGTATGTTAATCTAAAGTTTTGTTGGTCTCACTGTGAGTTGCAAAAGACAATAAATCAAAAATGGAAAAGAATCTTAGGGTTGGAAAGAACCTCAAAGGTTGTTTAGTTTAATCCATGCTTCAATAGGAAACCCCTCTGCAACATCTATGACAAACAGTCTTCTGTCTCCACTTGAAGACTTGCAGTGATTTGAATCCATTCCATTTTTGGATAACTCGAGGAATTTTTGCTTTTTAATAAAATAGATGTAGTTTCAACTTCCTCACATTACTCCTGTTTCTGACTTCTGGGACTAAATAGTGCAGTTATAATTCCTCTTCCATATGATGTTCTTCAAATACATGAAGGCATCTTCCATAAATTTCTTGTCTTCTCTTCTTGAGGTTAAAGATCTTCAGGTCCTTCAGCCAATCTTTCTGAGCCATAGTCTCCAGTCCATCCTAGTTACTTTCTAGTTTGTCAGTACTTATATATTTCAGTGAATCAACTATGCCATTATACCAAATGTAAAGATCACAACCCATACATATAGTCTCATGCTATGCAACCCTCCATAGAGTAAGAGAATCACAGACTTTAAGAGATGGAAAATACTCCAGTGGTCATCTAGTTCAATCCATAAATACACAAAAAGAATCAAGTTCATCTAGTTAATCCATACACAAAAAGAATCACTATTATAACATAACAGACATGTGATAATCCATCCTTGGTTTAAAGACTTCTATTAGGATAAATGACTACTTCTTTTCAGGTAATCCATTCCACTTTTGGACAGCTCTAATGGTTAGGGTTCTCCTCCAAAATCAAAACTAGGCTGGTTTCTTTTTCTATCTACCCATTGCTCCTCATTTTCTATCCTTTGGGGCAAAATAGAAGAAATTTAATCAATGCTTCACATGATGAATCTTCATATACTGCTATCATATTCTCTCTGAATTTTCTTTTCTCCAGGCTAAAAAATGCCCAGTTCTTTCATTTGATCTGCATGTGAACATGGACTCAAGAAAGACTTTTAACACCATAGTTGCCTTCCAGTGGATATTCTCTAGCTTATCAAATTTATTCTTTGGTGATATCCCCAAAATGAAGACAGTACTCCAGGAGAGGTCTGATGAGACCACAGTACAGTGGGACATCCACTCTCACTCTCTCTGTTTATTTTTTGAAACTATCATTACATCTCTTTTTTTTCTTATAAATTTATTTATTTAACTTTTTTACATTCATTTTCACAAGATTTTGGGTTCCAAAATTTTCTCCCCATTTGTCCCCTCCCCCCTCCCCAATACACTGAACATTCTAATTACCTATATCACCAATCTGCCCTCTCTTCTATGATCCCTCCCTTCCCTTACCCCATCTTTTCTTCTGTCCTGTAGGGCCAGATAACTTTCTATTCCCCATTACCTGTATTTCTTATT
>CM053770.1:607768179-607813401 GCA_028658325.1 Potorous gilbertii
GAGCCCATTGGATATCTATTTCAGGTGTTTGGGATACAGAGGCCTTGACTCCTATGTCTATACCTGATGATGAGCAGTTTTCTTCTTCATCAGAGAGGAATGGCGCAATCATCTTGTCCCCAAGAAATAACCTTCTATGGTCTTATTTTTTTCCCTTTTCTGGGCATTTTCCCAGCAAGTTACTTGACTTCTGAGAGTCCTCTCCACCCCCTGTCTAGATCTGCCCAGCTAGTGCTTGGGGTCTGAGATTCAAATGCTGCTCCTCAGCCTCAGGGCTTTCAGTGGCAGGCCTGGCTGCTATTTAATGGGAGCTTAATTTCTGGTGCTCAGGTGGGGGCAGGGCCACCTCCCAGGCTCAGTTCCCTCAGGGGGGCTTTATGCAGAAACCTTCCCTAATGGAGCTCCTGCCTGCTCTGGGAGCCTCTGGCCGCCTGCTGCCTCTGCCACTGCCTCTGCTGCTGCCTCCTGAGGAGGCCTGAGTCCTGGAGACACCCTGCTCCCCTCTCAGCCTGTCTCTCTCACTGACCTGTGAGTCTGTGGGTGGAGGGACCTTCGTGGCCACTGGAGAGTCAGTCCCTGAAGCCTGCTCAGACCTGCTCGCTTCTCTCAGTGTGGTGTGGCCAGGGCAGGGGAGGGCTCTGCTCTCATCCGGTGTGTGATGGACCTTTGGCATCGGTTTTTCTGGGCTCTCTGGAACAGAAATCTCCTTCACTGTGTGGCTTCCACTGTTCTGGAATTTGTTGGGAGTTCTTCTTAGAGGAAATCCATGGGCTGTGGATTCAGAGCTAGCATATGTGAGTCTTTCCACTCTACCATCTTGGCTCTGCCCCCATTACATCTCTTAATGTAGACCAAGATGCATATATTTTTGCATGTCATAGCAATGTTGCCTGAAATAAAACTGATAGCCCACTAAAACCTCTTTATCCTTTTTATAACTATGGTTTCATAACTATACTTCCACCATCTTGGGCTTATGAAACTAACTTCTGTGCCCAAGTATAAAACTTCACATTTAGCTGCAATTGCATTTTATCTTACTAGATTTATTTGGCCAAATTCTCCAGCTAGTGGTTCTCAAACAGAAGTCTAAGGTTCCCTGGTATCCTTGGGACCTTGCAGGAGATCAATGAGGTAGAAAACTATTTTCAGAGCAGGAATATTATGACATTTTAATTTCTAATATGGTGGTATTGTTGTTATCATTTCTCCTTCATTCTAGAAGAGTGCAATGACCTCAGGGAGGTGATGCCATGACATGTAAATGAATTGAATTTAAGTGAGGAGGGTTGTGCAGTCAACAACCTCACTTACTCCTCTAGAACCATCTGGGTCCAGTGGCAAGATATAGTTGAGGATGATTGGAGATGACCCTCTCTGATATGGTAAATATTGATAGATATAAGACACATAAATAACATTCTTGCAGAGTCTTCAATAATTTTTAAGAACATAAGGGGCCTTAAAAATAAAAGTTTAAGAACATCCTTTTGGAGCCTGACTCTTGTTCTGGATATTAGCTATCCTTCTCAACTTTGAGTCATTTGGAAATTTGATAATTATGCCATCTGGCTCTTAATCCAAATCACTGATAAAATTGTCAAGCAGTTTAATGTCAAGTACAAATTCCTGGGATATTTTACTAGAGACTTCCTAATTCACTGACATTGTACAATTAACAGTAAGTTCTTGAGTGTAGTCATTCAACCATTTCTGATTCTACCAAATTATGTTATCATCTAATCCATATCTCTCCACATTCTCAAAAAAAAGAATATGAGCTATTTTATCAAAAACTTCACTAAAATATAAGTGAACTATGATTTCCATAGTATTCTACTTAGTAATCTCTTCACAAAAAAAGAATGAAATTGGTTTGGCAGAATCTGTTCCTGAGGAAGTGATGCTAATTTTTTAAAATCACTACTTTGTTTTCTGGATATTCATCAACCACCTAATGCTCAATTCTATATTTTTCCAGGAATCAAAATCAAACTCATTGAATTATGATTTGTAGATTATGGTTGCATCCCTTTTAAAAAAGTGTGACATTTGCTCTTCTCTGACATGGTACCTCTTCTATTTCCCATGATCTTTCAAACATCCTGACTGTGCTGCTCAGCTAAAAAGCAATTGGCCCTTTTATTTGGTATGCCTAATGGATGGTCAAGTGGCTTCACTGGAGACATTGAAGGGAGAATAGAGGGCAAGGCAGGACAATGCAGGAAGTACACTAAAGAAGAATCAACCCTCCTACCACCACACTGTGATGAAGCAACTGATATAGTTAGATTGGGATAGCTTACGTTCCTGCCCTCTGCCCCCAAATACGATAAAAATACACAAGAGTCAGTGCTGACATTTTCAAAATATTTTACTCAAGGTCACAAGTGGGAGAGGTTAAGATTTCATTGCATATCCTTTGACTCAAAATTCATTGTTCTCCCACTATACCAGGTTGCCTCATTGTGTGGAAACTTTCAAAACAGAAACTTGTAGTTACAAACCAACAACTGGTTTCTCACTGCTTCCTTGAGTAAAATATTTAAACTCTCTGGGCCTCAGTTTTTTCAACTGTAAAATAAAGGGGTTAGATTAGATAGTACCTTAAATCCTTTCCAACTTTATACCTATGATTCCTGTGCAGAATCCCAGATTAGATTAGGAAGGAGAGTGAAAAAAGGAGTCAAAAAAGAAGCAGAAAAAGAAGATGGTACCAGGCAAGAAAATATAAAATAAATATATTACAAGAGATGAATCCTTGTTTCTTTTTCTAGATGTTCATTCTCCTTAATGAGAGTTAATGACCCTAATATCAAATAACTCAGTCTCAAATGTACAAAAAGTAGAATTTGAAATGAATGTCAAGTAAGAAAGTGAGGCTGAGTCCGACCAAGATAATATAGTGAGCAATCATAAAAATATCTGAGGGAGGGGAAGATATTAAAATATTTGAAGATATTATTAGCCCTATCAAAGCAGACTTATCAATATGAACCCATATTCCTACTTATTTATCTTCATAAAACCTCTGAGAATTATCTGTATACATACTTGGTATCTTTGAAGAAGACTAGAAGAGAACAGTAGACTTTCATGAACAATTTCCTACAGCAATCTCTAAGATCTCTGCAGTGATGTAATTAGCTGAAATATACAACAAATGTAAGGTTGTACTATGTTTATAGTTTGTTGATTACCAGAAATAAAACATTTTTTTAATTCTGTCAAGCCAATCACAGCCTCAAGACTATCTTTCAGTTGATAATTATTCATATTTGTAGAGTGCTTTAAATTTTATCAAGTGCCACATGGGCTTTAACTGATTTGATTCTTACAGCAGCCCTAAAAGGGACCTTCTACAAATGATTATACAAGAAAATCTGTCCCTTAGTGACAAACAGTCTTTTGATAAGTCTCTCAAAAATACATAGGCTGACTCTCAGATGACACACATATATAGTCCATCCATTTCCTAAGCTACACATGAAGCATTTTCAGCTTGGTAGGAATTGTCAGAGTTTTACAAATCCATAATATTATTACTAAAACCTTACAGTGCCCGTCACAGACAGCACTGCTTTACAAAGCCCTCTATAGATACATAAGAGTGTTAGACATTAAGTTATCCATAAATGCTTTATGGTGAGGGGAAGGGAAAGAAGAGAATGATTTAATGACCCAAGTCATTCATGGATTCTTTTTGGATCATCACATACAGGAAAAATAGTAGAGAGGAGAACATGGTTTTTCTGCAGTTTATTTCACAGATTTGACTTAAACAGAGGTCAAATTAACACCTCTTGAAATACAACCATTCACTACACATGGGGAAAATAAACCTGATGATCCTGTCTCCAGTGGCAGCATTACAAAAGGATTCTACTTTTTTTTTTATTAGCAGCAGCTGCATAAATAAGGCACTGTCTCTATATTACAAAGAAACCTGTGCTCAGTGGCATCTAGTGATTAAGAAGGCATCTTAGTATAGCAATAGAAAAACTATTTCTCCTCTCCCAAAGAATTAATGCCTAGAATGAAAATATTATAGAGAGCTAGAAGAGTAGACAATTTTCCCACTTACCCTATTCCACGTTAGATAGGTTGGTGATTTAGAGTGCTCTCAATAAGACCACCTACTTGATTCACATTGTGACTTATGAGACACAGTGAGAGAGAAAGCTTTGAACTTAGCTCTTCTGATTTCAGAGTTAATGTTCTTTCTACTATATTCATATATATACAAAATGTATGGTCTCTACGTGGCAGCACACTCTAAGGGGCTGCTAACTTTGTCTTTTGTTCTGAGGAGAAGAGGAAGGGTCAGTAGGAGTGCTCAGCTCTGCCCTACCCCCCTCCTTCAGAGTATGTCAGTCCACCTGACCCATGTTGTCACTAGTAAGACTACCTTCACCCTGGACATCTGATAGTGGAAAAGTATTGCAAATTCCTAGTCACCATACCAGAATCTGGAGTGAGTAACTGGTACTCTTTTAACAACATACAGTGAGGATTATTGATCCCTGGACAATATTTTGTGAGGCCAAGTTTAATGGTAGGGGTACAAAATAATCACAAATAGAAATTCCTAGTCTAACAGGTTTGTTTTTTACCAGGGAACCATATCCCCAATCAGACAAGGAACACTCTATATATGTATGTATCTGTGTATCTATATAGGAGTTAGCTCCTCAATCATTTCTCTTTCCCTAACTTACTACACTAGAGACTTGGAGAATTTCCCTTTGAATAAGAACTGGGACTCTTTCTCTTGGTTAAGCTAAACTATCTTACACCCAGTGAGAGAGCCCATCCATTTTGTGTATTGTCTATTATATCCTTACTTTTGTACTTCCTCTGATTTCTGTTTTCTATCATCTTGGATAAATGAGTTTATTTTCTATTCACTACGTGTGGTCTTTAGTAACTAGCATTTGGTGAGAAGGGAGTCAAGCCTTGTATGTATAGCTTGGAGTACTCTTTCCCCATTAAGGGATAGCTATCAAGGGCACAGCTTGAACCTAAAATTATTTCCCCAACACTATCACTATTTGTGGAAGGGGATATAGATGTAATTCTAGCCCAATACAAACTTCTCTGAGGAGAGATTAGTGACCAGCCTCTGGCACCAAGGAACCAGATGAATGTCTCTCTCTCTGTCTCTCTGTCTCTCACTCTCTCTCTCTCTCTCTCTCTCTCTCTCTCTCTCCCCACCCCCTTCTCCCTCTCCTTTCTCTCCCTTTTCCCCTACTTCATTGTGAGTCACATCTACACAAACTCATATAAAGCCACATAACCTACATGACCAACACAACACACACAGCACACCTATGCAAAGGGCTTTATCAGAATAGAGATTTGTTGCATCCTTAGGTTTAACTGTGACTAAGAGAAATTGTCTGAATGAAGCTGCTAGAGACACTGAAGGCTTGAGAATGCCAAGTTTGCTGGTAGAAGGCAGCTTCTTACAAGGCTTCTTACAAGCCTTCCTTCTCATTTACTGTGATAAAGACATTGTGGAGATTTTTGAAGGAGGAAAGCTCACTGTGTGGTGCATTTATTTTCTGAGAGATCTGTTGTGAGTTTGTTTGGCTTTTATTTTTTTAAATTATGTGTTTAATTTTGTGATCTGTGCCCTGAGAAATGGGGATTTAACTTCAGTATACTGGGGAATATCATGCATGCGATACATTTTCTTAAGTTTCCTGGGTTGATATTGAGTCAAGAGAATAGGAAAATCTCACAAAGTGTACATGAAAGTTTTCATGTCATCAATCATTCAAAAAACAAGCATTAATTAAGGTATTTACTATGTGCCAGATACAAATGTAATGGATGAAACCATTTTCCTTTCACTAATATGTCATATTCTAACAGAGGGGAAAAGCACATACATAAATGCATATATCATAAATGTAAATACAAACGTATACAGAATACTGTATTTAAATAAAGCATATTAAGAGAGGAAGGCACTAGCAGCTGAGGAAAATCAGAGATGTATTCAGACAGGGGATGGTACTTAAGCTAAGTCTTAGAGGAAGAAAGGGATTCTTTGAGATAGAGATATGAAGGGTGAGTATTTCAGACATGAGAGACAGCCAGTGAAAATGCATGGAGATGGGAAATGAAGGACTGCAGGTGAGGTATACAGATTTACCACAAAGTTAGGAGGGACAGCTAACACAAAGGATGACAGAGTGATGTAAGAAATGTGTCAACAAAGCCAGAATACTTGATAGCTCCAGGAAAATGGAATTTCATAGGGGTAAATGTAAAAGTCTTACTTTTCAATTAAAAAAAATAAATTTCACGTGTACCATATTAGGTAGGCATGGGTGGAAAAATTTTATCTGAAAGTTATCTGATGGTTCCAGGGCACTGTAAGCACAAGATATGATATGTAAGCCAAAAAAAAAGTTATGAATCTTGGGGCTACTTAAGACTACTGTATCTAGGCTTATGTTTCTACTGCCTTTTTCATACCACAGCTGTAGAATGGTACAGTTATCACATGTGTTAGTGTCCTGGTGTCCCTGTGATCTGAAAAATCTATATAAAATTTTTTGGCTCTCCAAATGTATCTAAGAAAAAGTCTGAATTATTATGGTATTAAAACATAAAATCTGTTGATATTATACAGTGTTATACATATATTTTATGCATTTTTGAGTTGCTAAACTTTTTCTGTGTTGCCTGGCTTCCCCAAAAGTTCCATTTAATTTCTTATGCAAATTCAATATAGAAACAATATAGAAATTGCAATGAGGAAAATCACGATGTAGAAGGAATATCTGTATTCAAGTTAGGGCACTGTGTTTTAAGAAGGACATTGATAAGCCAGAGAACATGGAGAAGGTCAACCAGGATGATAAAAAGCCTTGAGATTTTACAATAGGTGGAGGGATTGTAAAAAATAAATAAATAAAAAGGGCATTTAATCTGAGGAGTAAAAAAAATAATGACAAACAAGATAGCTGTTTTTAAATATTTGGAAGGCTGTCATGTGGGGAATTCAAATTGTTTTGTATGGTTCCAAACAGTAAAACAAGGAACAATTGATAGAAATCACAAAAAAAGACAAATTTAGGTTGAATATAGGGGAAATTTTCCTAATAATTAGGGCTGCCTGCAGAGGTAGTGAGTTCCCCATCATTGGAGGTCTGCATGCAAAGGTTGGATGACTGTTAGGTATGTCGTAGAAAGGAGGCATATTTCTATGACTTGGAATAAGTGGATTCTTAGGTACTTTCCAACTTTGGAACTATATGCTTCTGTAAGGCACACTTCCTTTAATATTAGGGAACAATCTCCCCATCATTTAGAAAAATATACAATACCTGCAATAAAAATTATGCAGATGGATCTTGAGAACCCAAGAATGGAAGCAGCAAAACCAAGGAAGTAAAATCATGTAACAAATGAGAGGAATATTTTTATGAGAAACCCATCATGTTATTCTTTATTTCCTTTTTTAATCTTAACATTTTAAATAGCTATTTGGAATCCTACTTTTCAAAAACAGCAGGTCACAAAGTCACACATTTTTTTTCTCAGCATTTGGAATATTTGTTGCACATAAGAAATTATTCTCTGCTTCCAAAAGGGTTCTGTGCTTTAGATATTTTTTTCTGTCACAATTTATGACATACAACCAGACCTAGGTTCTTCTAACTATTTCAGGGTATAATCAGTTTTTGTTAGGCAGATTAGTAGATGAGGTCAGGCAAGAAAAGGATATATTTTCAGACTTCACTAATTATAATAAACAAATTACACCAAGTTATTTATGTTCTGTGCTTATTTGTGCAACAATGTTGTCTGCCTACCAGATGACTTGCCATCTTGCCAGCCAGTTGAAGAGGTCCAAATGATGTGTCTCTGCAGCTATGAAAACACAGTCTGAGATTGATGAATACAAACCATGATGTAGTCCTAGGTTCTGAATGTAGTTTTGTATTAAAGTATACCCTCAAGGACCTTGATTCTTGCAGGACCTTGTTTTGATTCCACAGCTCCCTATGTAACAATAGCAACAATAAATAAATAAACAAAAGAACACAAAAGAACAACCAACTGCCTGACATTAAAAATAATACTCTTCTTTAGCGAGAAAGTTCATAGATCATAAGATTTAAGCATTTAAGGTAGTTTCAAGATAATCTAGGTATAATCCCTTATTCTCATAGAATGAAATTCCTTGAGGATCAGGACTTTTTATTTTTGCCTAGTACAGTGCCCTGCACAAAGTAGGTCTTCAGAAAATGTAAATGTATGTTGAAGTAAATTAGATTTTATAGATGAGGGAACGTGAGTTCCCAGAGTTACCCAAGTAGGAGACAACAACTCTGTGATTTTGATTTGGTTGGTTGGTCTTATGTATCCAGGTCTGGGGTTCTTTCCATTATATCACAATGCATGGAATAAACTGTAATTTCTCTGACAGCTTCTTGTCTCTCTATCTCTTTAAGAGTGGTAACTTTGCAGATTTTAAGGAGCAACTCTATTTGCCCTGCCTGAAATCCTACTTTTTGGATACGTATCTTAGCAGACCTTGACTTGACTCTCCGTTTCAGTTGATTTTGTTTTCAGTCACATCAAAAGCTTTGTGACACTGTGGTTTTCTTTGCCAAGATCCTGAAGTGATTTGCTATTTCCTTCTCCAGCTCATTTTACGGGTGAAGAAACTGAGACAAACAAGTTGACTTGACTTGTCTAGGGTCATACAGCTAGTAAGAGTCTGAAGCCAGATTTGAACTGACCAAGAAGAGTGTTCCTGACTCTAGGCTCGATGCTCTATCCACCATATCACCTACCATTTACCATACACAAATTCTAGTTTAGTCTCAAAGATCAAATCATATATTAGAGGATTTTGAGATTTAGATTTGGAACTATAAGGGACCTTAGAGGCCATTTAACCTTTATTCAACCCCTTAATTTTACAGATAAAGAAACTGAAGCTCAGAAAGGTTGTGGTTTGCCCTTGTCACACAACTAGCCAGTACTAGAAGTGAGATTCAAACCCATGTATTCCTGGTTCAAGTATAGCATTCCATGTATATACATTGCCCCTGACCTTGACCAATCAATCTACATACAAGTATTTAAGTACCTGTTAAAAGACAGGGACTACTTAAGAACTGTGAATCGAAAGACAAAGATAAAACTCTGCCTCTAAGAAGTCTACATTCTGCCCTTAAAGCAGTGGAGTCTTATACCCTTCTGACATCTGACAAATCATTAAAATATGCACACCCTTTGACCTAATAATACTCTTATTAGTCCTATATACTAAAGAGATTTTAGAAAGAGGAAAAGTCATCATATTTGTAAAAATTCACCTAACAGGGTTTGAGGTTTTTGTTTTGTTTTTGGTAGCAAAGAATTAGAAACTCAGGAGGTACCCCTCAATTAGGGAATGGCTGCACAAGTTATGCTATATGAATGGTGACAGTGATAACAATCTATAGAAGATACTAGATCTGAATGAATTAGATAATAAGCTATAGGAGATATTAAATCTGAATATCACATTTCTGAGGCCCATGGATTTTCCAGAAAGAAAAACAGAAGACCTGGCTAGGGTGGGAAGGCTCAAGTCAGAGCATCTGAGTTTGAGACTGAATGAGTCTGTGACAAGTTTGTCAGTACCACAATCTAAATATTTCAGTCTCACTCTGTCACTCTAGAGGGATTGCTTGGGGGTAGTGTTGAATTAAAGAGAACAGTCATACCAGCTCCAGCTAGTTATTCATCTAGAAATTTGTGTAGTGTCAGATTTGCTTGGGCAGAGTTCATTTTATCATCATAGCATATGAATCTCATGTAATTGGGGAACCTGAGTCAAAGTTAGGCACTTCCACATTGGCACTATGGGGCAGCCAGTGTTACAAACATCAAATGGTGCCATCTAAGCCCATAATTGCTTGAGACCTGGCTTCAGATGGGAGATGAAAGTGAAGATAACCAGAAGTTGAGCCAAGGTATCCAATCCTGAGGGCTTAGCTAAGTGGTACAGTGAATAGGACATTTGATCTGGAGTTAGGAAGACCTAACAAATCCCACCTTGTAGCAACCCTGAGCAAATCATTTAACCTCTGTTTGCCTCACTTTGCTTATCTATAAATTAAATATCTATAAATAATAATTGTAAAGAAAAATGAGATGACAATGGGACCCAATAGAGCTCAACTGTGCTTCTTTCTTCTATTTTTCTGGCATCAGTGGTTGCAGTATTCCCTGAGACCAGCAGCTAGTTATTCCTGGAATGGCATTTGATTGTTTTTCTAGGTTGTTGTTCAGTTAAGTTTGACTCGATGACCCCATTTGGGATTTTCTTGGCAGAAATACTAGAGTGGCTTTCCATTTCCTTCTCCAGCTAATTTTACAGGTGAAGAAACTGAGGCAAACAGGGTTAAGTGACTTTCCTAGTGTCACACATGTGGTAAGTGTCAGAGTCCAGTTTTGAAATCACCAAGTTGAGTCTTTCTGACTCCCAGCACTCGGCCACATTGACAGAAGGGAGTTACTCAACATCATCTGGGTAACTTAAGGTCACCAGATAGTCTGGTTTAACCTAGACTGGCCCAGTTATCTCAATAACCCAGGCAAGCATCCTGGAAAATTCCTGTTTGATCCCCTGCACCAGGAAAATAGCTACAGACCAATTGTGACTTGCTTTTCCTTACTTTGTGAATGACCATATTTAAGTTGGCCACATCACTGGAAAAAAGCTGTAGACAAACTGTGAAGTGTATCCACTGCACTACCTGGCTCCCAGTTGTCTTTAGGCCCTGTGATTATTGAAATACACACATACTAACAGTATGACTATGGAAAAGGCACTTAATGGGATGAATTAATATTAGCAGGAAACTATCTACAAATCTAAGTTACAGAGGGTTAATCATGTATATCAGTGGGAGGAGTTTCCACGCTCAGAATTTCTTACACTAAGGAGATCACTCATCCAGAACCTACTCTCTCTCCATTTCTATTAATCATGCTTGTAGTATTAAGAGAGAGTCTTCCATGATTTTGAATCTCTTTAAACTTGTCATCCTTAATCAATGTATGCTCTCTTATATTTTACAATTTGTCCCATATTTGGGTTCATTGGTCTAGGATTTGCTGACTTGGTGTAGCACCAACACAATATTCACAGAACCTATGGTGGGCCATGAATATCCCGGAGCAATTCTGAATCATGAACTACAACATTCTCTCCACATGGAAGACAGAACCAAAACATTTATTCAGACACCAGAAAGTCACATCCATCATAGTAACAAAGACATCTAAATATAGTAACAATGCAGAGGGCAACCCCAGCCGCTGGGCTTCCCACAAACCAGCTCCCACACTCATGCTAGTTTCTGCCTTTCCCAGCTCTGACTGCTCTCTGACTAACTTTCTCTCAGCTCTGCTATAGCTCTGCCTCTTCCTGTTTCATGTGACTTCATTCATATGACTCAGGCTTCCGTGTGATTTAAACAGGTCACATGGGCCTATTAATGAATGGGAAAGACCTTCCTATTAAAAAGCAAAATTATATTAACAATATATTATATTAATTATATTAACAATAAGCAAATATGCATTGTCAATATACTCGGCTGGTTGCTTGGTGGTCTAAGGTCAGGAATGGGGCTGTGTTCTTACCCCTTTTGGATTCTAGTAGCAAGTTTTCATAATATGGCAAGTAGAGGTTAGGTAGATTATTGCCATGAAAAAATGGACACAATACACTGCTGCACAATAGCTGTGTGTATTGTAATAATAAGAAGAACTTTAACTCATTTTAAATAATACTTAAGCATTGCAAAGGGTTTTCTTCACAAAAATTCAGAGATATAAGCAGTGCAAATATGATTATCTCTATAAAACAGATAAGTCTGAAGATCAGAGATTGTGACATTCATAGATAATAGTAGATACTGGATCTGGGGCTTAGGAGTCACAGCTCTAAAGGCAGAAAGAGGATTAGATTTGTTCTGTTTGGTCCCAGAGGGCAGAACTAGGAATTATGGGTAGAAGTTGCCAAACTGGCATTCTTAAAGGACAAGTCTGACCCTGTCACTCTCTCGCTGACGAAACTTCTGTGGTTTCCCATTGCTTTAGGAAGAAGATACAAAGTCTACTGTTACGCATTCCTTCCAAATCTGGCTCTAGCCTATCCTCCAGACCCACTTTACATCACTCCCTCTCACATATTCTACATGCCAGTCAAACTGTCCTATTTGTTCTTCTTCACAGAGGACATTCTATTTCATATCTATGCCTCTGCACAGACTGTCCCCTTGCCTAGAACATCCACTCTCCTTATTTCTACATCTTGGAATCTGACTTCCCTCAAGATTCATCTAAGTAGTCAGGCACCTCCTACACAAGAATTTCTTCCGTGCCTCCAGTCATTTAGGCTTTTCCATAAACCCTGAATTTGCTTTGAATATGTATTATATCCCATTATCTGTGTACATGTTATAGCTACTTCTCCATATCCCAGTGGAATTAAATTTCCTCAGAGGGTTTGCTAACTGGAAATCTCTATATAATTTTTGTTGCAGTATTATCATTTTTAGTATAATGCAACCTCATAGTACTATTAGATAGATTTTAGAATTGGTACTTCTAGGAGTTGCCCAAGCTTGCATCCCCTAACTAGACTGGATTAGAAGTAACCTTTGGGTATATGAATGGTACACTATCACTTTTGCAAGCAGCTGTTTTCCTTCTATTTCATATTTCCTATATAACTGTCCTCTGAAACATTTTCTTCACCCAGTTCCTGGATATTATTTTGAATTCTTGCTGTTATATTGTCATGAGTATCTCCCTCTGTGAGTATCAAAAAGAGACCCTGGGCATCTGTCCATCACAGTGTAACACCAGAGTTTTCTTGGAAAATTGCACAAAGGTTTGCAATCACCCTGCAAATTGGACTGCATTATAAAGCCCTTTCAATACCATGAACCACAGGTGAGTAGTTCCTGGAATTGCTCAAACAGTAAATGAAAGCTGTTTAAAATACCGGAAAGGAACAGACAAGGACACCTTTATAATAACCATATTATAAAGCATTGAAACACAAACACATCCAATTATAAAGTAGTTTCTTCTCATGTTCCAGAAGGATGAGAGGGGGAATAATGTAAACCTTCCAGTCTGTCCCTTCTATGATGGAATGCCTATAACAGTGATGCCTCACACAGTTCATTACTCTTTCTAAAAATATAGGCCAAAACATCATACTAAAAAGGATTTCACAGTTAGAATGATAATTTGTACTTTTATAGTGCGTTAAGGTTTACAAGATGCTTTCCTCAAATATCCCAGTAAGGAAAGTAATGCAAATATTGTTACCCCCCCCCCCCACTTTATAGCTTAACTTTTTCATAATCATATAACTATTAAATGTGAGAACTGGGAATCATATCAAGGTCTCTGGATTCCAGAATCACTTCTCTTTCCACCTTAGACTTAGAATCTGTTTTGGAAAGGACCTCGGACACTATCTACTAAGCCCCATCCATATCCGAACCAGAATTCCCTTTACAATATACCTGGCAAATGCTTAAATACTTCAAGTGATATAGTAGAGTTCTCATTTTTCTAGTCTGGAATGCTACATGTCATAATGTTGCTTAAGATTGCCTTAGCTTTCTTGGGTACATTATCACCGTGTTGATCTGTGCTGATATTGCCAGTAAAGGACTCTGTGGAGGATATAGTTTGGTTTCTCCAAAAGGAAAGGTTTCAGCCTCTTCTCTTATGCTACCCTGCTCTCTATAGGGATGTGGGTGGAGCCTTGCCTCTAGTCACAACTTTCTTCTCTTTTCCCCTTTAGTGGATCTCACTAGTCCCATTCAGCAATCTCATTAGATGAAATATTTTAGAAGATATGTCCATGACTTTTGTCCTGTGGTGGATAAGATAACCATTTTTTTCTCTGTAAAGATCAGGAACTTTTAAAAATACCCACCAATTATTAACAATAAAAAAGTAATACAAGCTCATAAGTATCCAGGCTAGAAAATGACGCTTTTTGGCCAAATTATTCACTAGCTTTCCCACGTTTATGTGTGTTAACAGTGTACATACACAGGTAACATACCACATTCATAGGCAATCATACATTTTATGTGGATAAAAGGTAAAATCAGGGTAAAAACCAACTTAGGGAAATGTGGGAAAACAAGCTGATAACGATTAGGCATGAGGAGAAAGGACAGAGAAAACTTTCTTCACATCGGCTGCATTTCGCAATAAAAGATGATGATTTCTTTATTCCATAAAGTGGAGCTGCCATGATGCTGGCTGTCCCACAGTCATCGATTCTGATTATTTCTTTAACTCTTGCTCCCTCTTTCGCTACTCCTCCCCACCCCACCCCTATTCTTTTATCTAGACACAGCAAGAGAACTTTAAAGTTTCCAGGTTCTCCTCTTAAATTAGGCTGACAGGACCATAGATTTTGTGCTGAAATCTACCTAAGAAGTCATCTACGGTCCGCAAGCCCTTCATTTTACATATTAGACTCAAGGAAACAAAGAAATTAACTGATTTGTTCCAGTTCATACCAATAGTATCAGAAGCTAGATATGAATCAATTCAGAAATCAACAAGCATTTATAAAGAGCCTACTATGAAACAGCAGCTGTGCTAGGCAACAGGTACACGAAGATGAAAAAAATTAAAAAAAAAACTGTCAAGAAACTTAAGGTTTTCTAATTCCAGAGCTAATTTTCTTTCTACTGTCTTATATTGCTGTGAAATCAACTACTTGAATGCTTTGTTCAGATCTGACATTATCATTAAATGTCATTTATTGTAATAGACTCAATATTTTAAGCTATCAATAACGTGCTGATTACTGACTCCATACTTAGTATATTATCTTTTTAAAATTTATTTATTTTTAGTTTTAAACATTCATTTTCACAAGATTTTGAGTTTCAAATTTTCTCCCCATCTCTCCCCTCCCTCACCCCAAGATACCATGCATTCTGATCAAACCTTCCCCCAATCTGCCCTCCCTTCTATCACAACCTCTCATCCTTTATCCCCATATTCTCTCTTTTCTTGTAGGGCAAGATAGATTTCTATACCCCATTACCAGCATTTCTTATTTCCCAGTTGTAAGTAAAAGCAATTCTCAACATTTGTTCCTAAAACTTTGAGTTCCAACTTCTCTCCCTTCCTCCCTCCCCAACCATCCCCACTGAGAAAGCAAGCAATTCAATATAGGTTATACATGTGTAGTTATGCAAAAGACTTCCATAAATGTCATGTTGTAAAAGACTAAGTATATTTCCCTTCATCCTATCCTGCCTCCCCATTTATTCTAGTCTCTCTTCTGAACTTGTCCCTCCCCAAAAGTGTTTACTTCTGATTGCTCCTTCCTCCCTTTTGCCCTCCCTTCTATCATTCCCTCCCACTCCTCACCCCCTTCTCCCCTGCTTTCTTGTAGTGTAAGATAGATTTTCATACTAAATTGAGTGTGCATGTTATTCCCTCCTTAAACCAAATGGAATGAGAGTAAGCTTCATTTTTTCCCCTCTTACCTCCCTCCTTTCCCATCTATTGAAAAAGGTTTTTCCTGGCTCTTTTATGAGAGATAATTTGTCTCATTCGATTTCTCCATTTCTCCTCCCAATATATTCCTCTCTCACCGCTTAATTTTAGATATTATCCCTTCCTATTCAACTCATCCTGTGCTCTCTCTCCATATATATATATATATATATATATATATATATATATATATATATATATATATATATATATACATACATAAAATCCCTCCAACTATTATCTTTCTATGCAGGAATGTAAACAGTTCAGCTTTAGTAAGTCCATTATGACTTCTCTTTTCTGTTTACCTTTTCATGCTTCCCTTGATTCTTGTGTTTGAAAGTCTTATTTTCTATTCAGCTCTAGTTTTTTCAGCAAGAATGCTCGGAAGTAATCTATTTCTTTGAATGACCATTTTTTTCCCTTGAAGTATTATACTCAGTTTTGCTGGGTAGGTGACTCTTGGTTTTAATCCTAGTTCCTTTGACTTCTGGAATATCATATTCCAAGCCCTTTGATCCCTTAAGATAGAAGCTGCTAGGTCTTGTGTTATCCTGATTGTATTTCCACAACACTCAAATTGTTTCTTTCTGGCTCCTTGCAATATATTCTCCTTGACCTGGGAACTCTGGAATTTGGCTACAATATTCCTAGAAGTTTTTCTTTTCAGATCTCTCTCAGGAGGTGATCAGTGGATTCTTTCAAATTTATTTTACCCTCTGGTTCTAGAATATCAGGGCAGTTTTCCTTGATAATTTCATGAAAGATGATGTCTAGGCTATTTTTTTGATCATGGCTTTCAGGTAGTCCTGTATTTTTTAAATTATCTCTCCTGGATCTATTTTCCATGTCAGTTGTTTTTCCAATAAGATATTTCACATTGCTATTTTTTCATTCCTTTGGTTTTGTTTTATGATTTCTTGATTTTTCATAAAGTCATTAGCTTCCATCTGCTCCATTCTAATCTTTAAAGAATTATTTTCTTCAGAGAGCTTTTGGATCTCCTTTTCCATCTGGTTTTTTAGGGCATTCTTCTCCTCATTAACTTTTTGAATCTCTTTTGCCATTTGGGTTAGTCTATTTTTAAAGTGTTATTCAGCATTTTTGGGGTCTCCTTTAGCAAACAGTGGACTCATAATTCATTATTTTCTTGCATCACTCATTTCTCTTCTCAATTTTTGCTCTACTTCTCTTACTTGATCTTCAAAATCCTTTTTGAGTTCTTCCATGGCCTCAGACCAATTTATTTTTTCTTGGAGGCTTTGGATGGTGGAGCTTTGACTTTGTTTTCTTTTGTTTGCATGCTATAATCTTCCTTGTCACCAAAGTAAGATTCTGTAGTCTGATTCTTTTTCTAGTTTTTGCTTATTTCCCCAGTCATTTACTTGACTTTTGAGCTCTTTGTCAAGGTAGCTCTCTGCTTCCAGTGGGGTTAGGGGGTGTCCTGTCAGCTGCTTGATCTCCCCACAATCTATGGTCCTAGAGCTCCAGAAACAGTGGCTACAGTAGCACCTGCTGCTGCTGTAAGTTCCCCTGACTCCTCTGCAGCCCTGGGACTGAGATCAGACCACTCCACTCTCTTGTGCTGGTCCCACAGGCTTTTTAAATTGACTTTCCAATTTATCCTCAGTGGTTTAGGGTCATGAAATCTAGAAACCACCACAGGTGTGAGAGATTCAGTCCCCGCAAGGCCTACTCAGGTCCCCTTTGTGCACTCGAAGCCCATAGTGGACTGTGCTTGGCTCTCAATGTGGTGTGATTGACTTGTTCTGGTGACCTACAGTCTGTCTTGGGCTGGAGATTTGCTTCACTCTGTCATTCTGTGAGTTCTGCAGCTCCAGAATTTGTTTAGAGACATGTTTTACAGGTATTTGGCTGGGCTTGGCTGGAGTGCTCTAGAAAGGCCATGTTGTTACTCTGCCATTGTGGCTCTGTCCCCTTAGCATATTGTCTATCCCTGCCAGGTTTGGTTCATCTACATATTTGAAAAGTATGCTATCTATGTATTTATCAGGCTATTTGTTGAAAAGTGATGAAATAGGAGAGGGTCAAGAAGAGATTCCTGGGGAATACCACTGCAGTCTTTCTCTCAAACAGACAATGAACTATTAAAAATTGACTATTCGTTTGGTTGTCCAACCAGTTCTAATTCATCTTAATTGTAATTATTGTCTTGGCCACTTCTCTCCATATTTCTCACAATAATAGCATAACTTGTTTGCTCTAAATTTTGGTAAACTGTGTCTAGATAAAACCCCAAAATTATCAATTTAGTTACTATATTTACCTAGAAAAAAATAAGAAATAGGGTTAGTCTGTCATGCCTTGTTCTTAAGGAAGGTATTTTCTTCTTTTATCAGTCTTTCCTTATTTGAATATTCACTAGCCATGACTTTAATCATGCATTCTAGAATTTTAACAGGGATTAAAGTCAAATCTATTATAATTGCAAAATCCAGTTTCTTTTTTTAAAATTAGAAATATATATATATGTAAACACAAACACACATACACACATATATCTTCTGTCAAATGATTGTGCAAGATGTTATATCTATGCTTTTACTCTCTTCATTATCTTAAAAGGGCAAAGAATTGTTTTACCTGTAAACAATACTATAGGTCAAGAAGAAACTGTAGGATTAATAAATAATAGAATTTTAATAAGACAAAAATTAAAGCATGCAACTAAAATGGTCTAGAGAATAATTTTTATCTTAGGTAAAATAGCTTGCGTTAGTCCTATAAAATTATCAGTTATTTTTATTCACTTTATCTCTTGTTTATGATATTAAAATTTGTAAATGATACATTATATATTTGTGTGTTTTTGTTTATGTGACTTTTACACCTTCACCCGCTTATCTGATCATTCAGTCCCCATCCTTTGGCATACAAATGCTCTCCTTGGACCTATTACCTCATTTGAGCCTCCTAACAAGAAGACACAAAGGCCTCCCTTGGCATAATTTGCTCATTTGAATTTTGTGATAACTTTTCAAGAAAGATAGTATGGATTTTATTGTCTTCATTTTATACTTGAGGAAAATGAAGGTTGGAAAGTTTAAGTAAACCTAGCACTCGGATACTCTGAAAGTACATTTTCTTTCACGAGAAGACTTGAGTAAAGTAAGAAAAATAACAAAATAATGAAACTCAAGTAAGAAAAAAAGTCAACATCTTGAAAATTAAAAGCAAAGCAGAGTTAAAAATGAAAAGACTTTTGAGTTTATATATAAAAGAAAGAGATCTTTTACCAAAGGTAAATGATAAATTGTTAACTAATTACTTATTTGGGAGAGGAGGAAAGAAGAGAAGGAGATAGAGAGGGAGGAGAGAGAGAGGGAGAAGGAGGGGGAGAGAAAGGGAAAGAGAAAGCAAGAGATTGAGAGAGACAGAGACAGAAACAGAGAGAGACAGAGAGAGATCCATTGATAAAAAGTAATTAACAAGAAATGAAGAAGAAATAAGAAAAAAAATCAGAATTCCAAATTAGATGTCAATGACATCAAGAATTTAAATGAAGCAGATGAATATATATTTTAAGTAATACAAATATAGATTCAACTCCAGATGAGCTTGGTGGTCCTTTGAATGCAGTCTGGTGACAAAGTGAATGGTAAGGAATGTGACTTCATTACAGTAGGAGATTGCCTATTAAAAAAACCAGAAAAGGACAGGAAAAGGAGACAAAGCATGAACTTGGAATGGTGAATAGGAGACCCCATTGCAGACATATGGAGAGAAGTCACACCCCAAACCATCCTTTAATTACCTTCAATGCCAGATTGCTAAAAATGCATTGGTGCATTTGTTATCCCTCTGCATGAACTGAGGTTTCATTTCCCTGTAGGGTTACTGAGCATTGATCTATATGTCTTCCTTGATTTTTGTCTTAATTTGTTGCTTTAATAAATATGTTTGCTTTCATGATTGCTTTTGTGTAATAACTATATAATGGGTATGAAGGAATAGCTAAACTGCCTGCCTAATATTAAGCTCACTATTAGTCTCCAGGCTGAGGGCAGAATGAGTTTCCCCTTAAGCAAATAGGGAAGGTAGTTTTATTTTTCTTGAATTCCAAAAGAATCATACAACTAGACTTCAAATATCTGACTGATAGATATTATTCCAAGTAGAAAACTCTTTTTGAAGATAGGAGAGTGATGAAGGCATTAATTATGTAGCCACAACTGACTTCCTCCTCCCTGCAAAGGTGTGTCCTTCCTGCTTCCCTCAACAAAAGGTTCTCAATTATGACTGAATTCAAACTTCACAGAACAAATACCTTTACTAAAATGATTTGTTCCGTAAAACTTTGACTTAGTCAAAAGTCTGTACCCAAAGACCTAGAAGTTCACATGTGACCTTGAGGTCATGGGATCCCTACCCCTGGTAGGACATTCCAAATCTATTTATAAATGCCTGTTAAATACAGGACTTCCAGTAGTGGTGAGGTGAATTGATCAAGACACCCTCGGACAATTGATTTTGTTAGATGGCATGGTATTAAACAAAGTGCAAGTAAATGTCTATACTTTGTTACTCCATTTTAATGGATGAAGAATTTCTCGAGTCAAAATTGATAGAATTAATCATTGAATGACTTATGAAATATTCATGACCCTCCTGACTTTTAAAAATCAAGACACATTCTAGGCAAGACTGAGTCATGAGAGTGCTCTGCAGAGTGTACATTGTGATCAAAGAGAACTAGTTGTACAGCTACCTCGAAACACTTCTTGCCACTCCTTCTAAAGAGTGGGCAATCCACAAGAGAAGAATATTGCATAAAATGTCAAATTTTTTTCTTGACATATTATATGTTTCTTCAGAGTTTTTTCTGTTTTTAAAAAAAATTCTTTGTCTTAAGTTTGAATGGATTTCTGGTGGGGGGGGGAATAGAGCAAGGTGGGGGGGGGAATGTAGGCAAATGAACATGGCTTCTGGCAGGGGAACCATTCTTTCCCTGGGGAGGAGGAGAAGGAAAGGGATTTTTTTCTCTTCCCACCCCCACATCATCCATGGCATCTTGCAGCAGAGTTACTTGCCCAACAGAAGACACTACATCCAGTAGGGATCAAACATAGTGAGTGTAAGCATATGAAGAGGGATGTTGAGAGCTGAGAGTTAGCCATAGCTATGGAGAGTTAAACTATGGAGAGAAACCAACCCAGTCTGGAAGTGTGAATTAGGAGGGTCAACCCAGAGTGGGTGTTACAATGTAAAATACAGATTAAAAAACTATGTATTTGAAGCTTTAAACTCAACCTCAGAAAGATAAATCACACAATAATAAATTAATTCTCAAGAGGATAAAAAGTCAAAACTCCCATCCTAGACAAATTTACAAGTAAATTCTATCAAATATTTAAAGGACACACAATTCCACTTCAATTCACTATGAATTTATTAAATCCCTGCTATGTTTTATGCATTATTGTGAGCATTAAGGATATAAAGAAAAAAATTAATTAGTCCCTGCCTTAATGAATTCATAATCTATAGGGAGAAACAACATGTACACATAGAAGTAAGTTCAAAATGAATATAAAGTGAATATTAATCATTTCAAGGTGTGTGTGTGTGTGTGTGTGTGTGTGTGTGTGTGTGTGTGTATGTTTATGTAGTGCTAATGACTTAGTCAAGCCTTGAGTAGAAAGAATGTGACACATACCTACAAGATCCTTCATCTTCTTTGGCCAGTTCCATCTAGGCAATGCTCCTTCCTTCCTTCTTTCCTTCCTCCCTTCCTTTCACATGGGGAATCATATACTTGCATGGAGGTACTCTGCCCAAGGCAATATAAATTTCTTGAAATAAAGCTCAGTTAAACCAAGCTTTGATAAAGCCCACTCAGATTCAATTGGAGGTACTTCACTATGCCTAAAACCCAAATAACTCTGACTCTCACTGATTGGCCAATAAGGGGCCCTAACTCAAGCCTCAATTGGTCATTGTTTGGGTTTCATTGGCTCAGACAGAGTGTACATAGCAATTATTTCTGTTCTGGCCAGAAGCCCTAAGGTCTTCCCCTCCTAGATTGATTTTTTCTTTTGAGTAGGTAAAAGGCCATTTTTTTTGTTTAGTCTTAATTACTGTAGCCTTAATTAATTAATTATATAGCCTTAATTACTGAATGGTTTTTTGCCTCAGACAACCTCAGACCTGGGAAATACCTTAGCTTAAAAAGGCCAAGGTGTCCCACTGCATAGGAGTCGTCTCCAGTCATCCCGATCTTTGTCTTGCCACTGCACAGCCCCAGATGGCCCTGGGGAAGAAAGTAAGGCTGGTGACTTCGAAGAGCCTTGCCTCACTTAAATCCAACTCACTTGCAAATCAAGATATCACTTTTCTGATGTTCTTGGTCCCCTTCATGAATGAAGGAGAAACAGCAATATACTGAACCAGGTTTACTTCCATGCCACAGTTGATCAGACTGGAAGGCAGCACACATGGTAAGTTTTCTTCCTAATGTCCAGATTCAGTAGAGTTCCCACTTGACTCTTGAGAATTTTGAAAATGGAGATCTGATAAGCACTTTTGCCCCAAGGATTCTAATGGATTCAAGTTATGTATATACCTCTCCTATTGCTGTCGCAGTAAGTTTTTGATGAAGAAATCCTTCCTTTTGATTTGATGTGTCATTCAGTATTGATTCAATAACTTTATTGTTTTATTTTACTTATTTCCCCAAGCGACTGAGTTCCAGAAATACAAGAACTGAAGTTAAGAAGATGACAGAATTAGTAACAGCAGGGGTCGGGTGGTGGTGGCAGAATTTGTTCTTTTGTTTCACCATTTTGGAGTTTCACTCTTTTACTCATCTCCAGTATGAAAGGGTCACAAGGAGATTTTATTTTTTCTAAGAATCATACTGCTCAGAAAATCCCCTGATTTACAAATTTTCAACCCTGAGGTTATTTTAGATATTACCTCCAAGGCAGGTGTTATCCAAGAAAGCTCCTTTCTCTTCTGGAAGGCTAAATCCCATCATCATGCTACTTCAGACACCAAGATTCTTCATCTTCTGTGCAGGATGTTGGAGATAAGAAATTCTTTTCATGATTTTACCTCTCTAGCTACTCAACCAAATACTTATCAAACTCTGTCTTGTTTATTTGTAGGAATTCTTGATGATTGTCCTCTCTGTTGCCTTCTCTTGGACTGAGAAAATTCACTTTCAGCCCTATTTGTGGTCTCTGATCTGTGCCCAAGAGGGGAACAGGAAGGTAAAGTATAAATAGGCACCTGACTTCCAGGAACTCTTCTCTTAGGTCACTTGGGAAAGCATATACAAATCATCATTTGCTTCTTTCTCTAAGGCACAATGAGCTTTTACTTAGGTGGATAGGAGAGAAGCGTCACTCTCCCAACTATGTTCCATGAGAAGATAACAAAGGAAAGCGGGAAAGGGAAAAAATAAACCTTTTCCAAAATGACAGGAACCAAACCAAATTCATTTTATGAGAAAAATATTCATTGATACTGGAAACCAGAGAGAGATAATATAGAGAAAGAAAAAAGGTTCAATACCAGCTGTTAATATTAATGTAGGAAAAAAGTATTGGCAAAAGTAAAATATATTTAAAATATATCCTATATAAATAATAATATATTATTTAATGTTTCATAGAAATGTATTTAAAATATTAATAATGAATATGGTAGATTTTTAGTCCATTTTAAAGTATAATTGACTAGAAAATAGAGTATCATATAATAAAAATCACATTAGATGCATAAATAAGATTTAAATGACTATATTAGTGGTTATAGAGTCATTTATAAAAAGATTATTTTATAAAATAAAGTACTCATTTATGATAAATATGCTAAATAGTATAGATGATATTTTACTAATATAATAAAAACACTATTTAAAATTAAAATCCAGGATTATTTGTAATAGAGAAACACTGGAAGCTTACTCAATCAATGAGATCTGATTTTATGACTTGAAGGATTTTATTAATAATGTCCATTGCATCCATTATGTGATAAATATACTTGAAATGCTAGCTATAGAAATGAGAAAACATAAAGAAATCAAGTGAACAAAGACAAAGTAGGGGCAAAATTATAACAAAAGACATTAAAGTAGCTAATAATAAATAAAGTATGAATAAAGTAGCAGAATTCAAAAAATATTCACATCATTAGTCTTTCTGTGTATCAAATATGTAACAAATTTTTAAGTAACAAATATGAAGGTAAGACACATTGCATTTAAAATACTAAAAAGCAACAAAAGAATACTTATTAATTCTTGGATTTTGGTGGACCACTCATATTCCCATAGTTATCAAGATCATTGGAATAAATGGCATTCCATGTACATGTATAGCTGGAAAAAAGAAAGGAAAGGAAAGGAAAGGAAAGGGAAAAGGAAAGAAAAAGGAAAAGGGGAAAGGGAAAGAAAAAGGAAAAGGGGAAAGGAAAATGAAAATGAAAGTGAAAAGGAAAGGGAAAGGAAAGAAAAGGAAAATGATGATAAACTACCTTATGTGGGAAGCTTTTTATTTCATTTAGTAAATGTTAGGTTTTATCAAGTTGTTCTTGGCTAAAAACACAATGAAAACAGCTAGCACTTATACAATGCTTAAAGCTTTGTTGAGTTCTTTGCAAATATTATCTCATTTTGTTTTCACAAGAATTCTGAGAGGTAGGAATCATTATCCTCACTTTACAGGTGAGGAAACTAAGAAAAACATTTGTTAAATGATTTGCTCAGGGTAACACAGAAAATACCTGGGACTGGATTTGTACCCCGAACTTCCTGGCTCTAGACCTAACACTATCCAATACCCTACCTTTTTGCCTCTGAAGTTTATATTGGTTATAGTGTAGCAAATTTTATTAGTTTTAAAAATTACATATTCATTATAGTTTAATATTTAATTTTACATCTTTAGAACTTGAATTTTTCTTTTAAAATTTTATAAATCCTTGCTATGTTAAAAACAGGAAGAAGATAAATGTGCCCTATATAATTTAAATTTAAGTATAAATTAAATTGTATGAAAATGACTTCATTAAATAACATACAAATAAATATTTCAAATTAAAAAAGACATTGTAATTCCATTTAAAAAATAAAAACTCTGGTCCATTGTAATAGCATGTATTATTTTTTAAAGAAAACATAACAAACATTGGGAGAAGCTCTTTACACTCAAACACTTAATGTCTGGTGACTCAAGGTCTCAATTCTCCATTACCTCTTACCAAACAGTGGTGAATATAGAAATTGACATACATCACGCTAAAAAGTTTTATTACTTGTTAACAACACCAAGAGTTTATACATGGAGATTAACATTAATATCTAAATTGAGAAGTAGAGATTACCAATGGATTTTATTTATTAATTTTTTATTAATTCTTTCTCATGATCCCTATTTCAATATATGGTTAGAGTTCTTGATGAATAATTCTAGAGAAATAAATGATTTTAACCATCATTCATTCATTCATTCATTCATTTATTCATTCATTCCAGCACCATGCCAGGAAACTGAATCTCTTCCATTTGAACTGTCTTCTGAAGATTCTGAGGATCACCTGGTAGGATAAGGTACCAGACACTGAAGTCCTTGCTCGAGCTGAACTGCCAAGTATTTCAACTATGCTTCAGAAAGTGCAGCTCTGATGGACTAACCACATTGTTCAAATGCAAAATGCACACTTGCCAAAACGTCTATTTTATGGAGAACTCGCATGGGGCAGGAGATCACATGGTGGCCAGAAGAAATGATACAAGGACACTCTCAAGGTCTTTCTCAAGAACTTTGGATTTGACTCTGCAACATGGGAGACACTGGCACAGGACCACTCAGCATGGCGTGCCTACATAAGAAAAGATACTGTGTTTGGGCAAAGCAGAATTGAGACAGCACAAAGTAAACGCAGGATGCACAAATTTGGGAAACCCACCCCAAATAATCAAATGGATATCTGTGCCCAACCTATGGTAGAGCATCCTAAGCTTGTATTGGTCTGATCGGCCACAATTGGACACATTGAAATTTCACTTTACAATAGTGATGTGATTTTGGTTCTCTTTGAAGATGGAGGACAACACCCAACCAACCATTCATAAAAATCAACCAGTACTGTAAGTATTGTTCTAAGTTTTTCAAATTGTTACACTGAGGCTATACATTTTTTCTCCTGTCTGACAATGTTTTGCGTTTCTCATGTTCTGCATTGAGCCTATTTCTAACATGTTCTACATTGGCTTATTTGCTGTTCCTTGAAATGAACTTTTCCTCTTTGGTTTCCTTGAATTCTCACATTACCTCTAGAATCCACAGGTTCTTTGCAGGTTCAACTCAAGTGCTATCTCTTAAATCTTTTGATTCCCCCTAATTTTTAGGGCTCTCCTTAAAAAAAATCATGAAATTACTAACATGGTTATGTATTTAATTCCTTAAGTAAAATATAAGCTTCTTGAGGCACACATATTAATTTCCATTTTGTCTTGATATACCTAGTATTTATCCCAGTGCCTTCTGCCTTGTGAAAGCTTAATGCATGTTTACTGAATTGTACTTCATTGATTATTTAAACTATGATCACTTCTCAGAATATATTACTTCATTTTTTTTCCTTTGGATTAATGGGAATTTTCATATATTATTGAAAAAAATCTTGATAAAGAGATTCTGAAAAATTGGGTTTTTTGCTCCTTAAAGTAATTTGTTCCAACTGAGTGGCTTCAGTCAGGTCTTCTGGAGAATAGAGCTCTAGATGGTATCTTTGTTGTCTTTACGCTGACTCAAAGGTTGGAGCTTAAGGGATACATCTGAGTCTTTCATTAAACATTTTTTCTGAGTAGGCTTCTTTTTAATTTATAATTTATGAGTTAACTGGCTAGTTCTAGTATATGAAATAGCTCCAAACTAAAAAGAAACATTTTATTTGAGTAAAAAAAAGTGCCTATTGTAAGCATTTTGGTTCAGACTCATTTAACTTATTAAACTTATTTCATTTTTAAGTAAAAGAAAATTGATATGTTTTTCTAACTGTTGTAATCACTACATTATTTTGTGATGGCTAATCATTTTTTATTACCTTAAGCTCAGAATAAGACAAGATAGACTATTTTCTTCTTGGAGAGATAACTAGGTTTGAAAAGTCCAAAATTTAGTATTTATTTATTAGTTACTTTACGGGAAAAGTTGGACAAAAGTCTGAGTTATATGGAAAACTATAATCTAATGAACAATATATAACAGATCCTGGGGGTTCTTAACCCAACTCCCATTGTCACTGATCTCAACCACTACATCCCATTGGGATTTTAGGTGGAAGTCTATGGAAGAAAGTCTATTCTGGTTAGCTAAGTGAACCAGCCATTTCAACCTTTTGATGGGGTTGTAAATTCTATAGTACCTTTCTTCCCTACCAAGTGACTAATTTTCAAGGACTTGTTGAAAAAACTCTGGTGATTTTCTGTAATCTCTAACTAGCTCCCTGGCTTTATACATACACTAGAATACACAAACAAGTCCCTTAGCCAAACTGAATAGACTTTCTGTCATAACTATGGTATTCAAATCAAGAGAACAACAGAAATATATGTTCAGGCTAAGTGATATGTGATTCTTTTGTATTCACTTCTTATCAATAAATGGAAGAACATCTATTTATTGCCTAAGAACAACTTCAGGGATTTCTCTCTCTCTTTTTTTTTTATATGTAAGAGGAAATGGTAAATCCATGAGGACTGATTAAATTCTCATTCATTTTTTTCAAGCTGTTGTATATTAATTTCAAGTACACTTCTAATCTTGTAGAGAATATTCAAGCTCTTGACAGTGTTTCATTAATACAGAATTGCTTTCAGGAAAATGAGCAGGGATAGCAGGACTGAAATTGGATCATCTGCATTGTACATTATCTGTTAAAACTAAAGACAGCTTCAGGAAATGCTGGAAATGAGGTAAAAACAATTAGAAAGTTCATGTAATATATTTGACTAAAATTTTTCTTTCCATTTAGCTTACTAAGAGTAAAGTACTTTTCTGTTTTGAATAGAATTTTTAGGACATGAAAATGTGCTTACTGGACCTGTTGCAATTCATAAGATTTGTAGAATTCTAACACACTAGTGCACCAGTAACCATAATTTCATTTTTTACCTTTACTCAATTCATAAATTTATTCATTGCCTTGCCATACTATATGCCTTCATCTTTAGCCATGATATATTATCATAGACTCGGTGGGAATATTCTGCTAGTCTTGATAGAACAGCCATGTGATTCTCTCTGCACTTTTTGGCTTACATTGTTGTGGTCAGGGTGTGAAGGCTTATGGGTTAAGTATAACAGACTTAGTGTTTTCCCTTGTTTTTCTTGTCATAAAGAGTATGTACCTGAATGGCAAAATTTAATGAACAGTCTTTAGACCAACACCCACAGCAACACCTGCTGGCAGCTCGGATTCGCTCTGCTATAAACCTTCTACCCTATGGTATATGAATGATCACAGTGGAACCTTGTTCACTCTTTACCTTTTATAGGAATGACAAATGTTCTTGTTCATATAGGGTCAGTTGCATGTATTTTTTTTTAAGATCAGAATTTCACTTTTTTTGTTATTATTTCATTAATGGCAACTGCTGTTAAAACAGCTATCACTATGCAACAGCTTAGCTGACATACCAATAGAGAAGAAATTGTGAGGTGCTTTCATGTCTCTCTTTTCATTGAAGTCACCATACATTTTCTATTCTTTTTGTCTGCTTTATTTTTCCTTATGATCATGTCTAAATATAAACCCAAACTCACTGAGTTTTCTGTGGGAATTTGATTCCCTTTATAGAATCATGCATATGTCAGGAACAGAAACAGCTTGTTTCCTCTTCTGATACCAAATACCTGCAGTACCTTTATGGACTTCATAGTGATGGATCCTGCATATGACTGTGATATGACAAACATTTTCCAATGCCCTGGATGTTTAAAGAAATATGGAATATTTATTTATTAAGCACCTATTATTTGTCACGTACCAGCTACTTCCAAAGAATCAAAGGAAAAAAAAAGGAAAGGAGTTTATGCCTTCAAGGAGTTTATACTCTAATGGGGGAAAATCATATATATGTCTGTGTTAATGTGCATGTATATGTATATGCATATGTATTATATGTGTGTGTGTGTGTATATATATATATATATATATATATATATATATATAGAGAGAGAGAGAGAGAGAGAGAGAGAGAGAGAGAGAGAGAGAAAATATATGTGCAATGTATAGAAAGCCTGTGCAAAGTAATCTTGAGGAGGAACAGGAAGGTATTACTAGCTAGAGCAAATTAAGTAAGACCTGGTGCAGAAACTAGTGCTCATGATGAGCCTTATGTAACAGTAAGCACCCTGGCATACACAGGGGAACTTTGATCTGCTTTTCTAAAAGGAAAGGCAACTTTTGAGGGGTTAACAAGAACTTAAATCAAGCATATGTATCATTCACTTAGTTCAGGGGAAGAAGTCAGCACCTTGAATTTCAGAGAAAATACAGAGAAATCTAAATCAACAGGCAGTGCTTTCAAACCAACAGTAAACAATACACACATCACAAATCAACAGATGGATGCAGTTGCCTGACCATAGATACATAGTTACCAAAGAGAAAAGCATCAATGTCTGGGTTTTCAAAGGCAGGGGCTGCTTTGTGACTTCCCAGAATCTCATCTGGTCCACAAACTTTCTTACAAAAACTAATTCCCAAAGTAAAACCTTACTTCACAGTCTTTACTTTTTAGAGCCAGAGGGCATCACAACTCTCTAGAACCAATGCCTCATTAACCAAAGGTGTGGGCCTTCCTACAAATCTTCCCAGGCCCATTAATGAGTGGGGAAGACCTTTAATCACATTATTCAATCAGAGGCACTTGTTTATACTAAAACAAAACCAGCAAAAGATCTTACTTTGCTTGCACACCTTGTCAGAAACCAAGCGGTAGAGGAGAGGAGAGAGCATCCTAGCCACTGGCAACAGTACAAAGGCAAGATCAGCAATATACTATCATGTGTGAACAAAAAACAAACCCCCAAACCTAGGAGGTCAACTCCTCCTTCAACTGTTCCTCATAGGGAGCTGGCTCAGTTGTTTACTATGGATTTTTCAGAGAACAAACCCTCTCTGCTACATTGATGTGATTTGAGAACTTAGAGCACTCTCCTGGTGTCATCCAAGGACTGTGTGTGTGACTGCTCAAGTGGTCAGTGTCTATAACCTGTCCAGTTCCCAGGAGAAGGAAAAGGTCTCCCGATCTCAGTTTTTCTCGAGCATATGGGGTTAACTTTGTCCCTATAGCAGGTGGGTGAGGTATGGGGACACTAGATAACAAATTATCTGACTACTTCCATCCTAACAAAGCATCTGGAAGGGGAATATCACTGACTCCTGCAAGTGTGTCATCATTCCTCCTCTACCCTTTCACAATTAAACCTAGCACTTAAAAAAAAATGACAACTCCCACACACCAGCTTCCTCTGCCATTTAATGGGCACTTGTCTTCTTTGACAGTACATGGCCTCAATACTTTGCCATGATAGAGTGGGTAATGCACTGGTAAAAATACATTCCCTATTTTCTTGTAAATCTAGTAAAAAGGACTTTAAACTGAAAAGAAGTGAAAGAAAAAAATGCTTCCATGTTTCCACCAACCTTAGATACCATTGAGGATAGTAGCTATACTGTAAGAAAAAAGAGTAGCAATTGAGTTTCCCAGAGAAAAATTCACAAATCCTAGAAGAGGACCTATGAAATAATTGGTGACCTCAGCTGCCTACTCACATAGGTAACATCTGGCATAATAGTTGTGTTCAAATATTTGAAGTGGCTTGACATAGAAAATGAATTTGATTTGTGTTCCTCAGTTCCGGAAGGGCAGACTTGGGAGTAATGGATGGAAGTTGAAAAGACATCAATTTGGACTCAATATGAAGAAAGACTTACTATAATTCTGACTTCATTTTCTGAATAAAATTATTAGGAATCATAAAATCTGTTAAAAACTTACTGATTTTTAAATTGTCTACACTTCCCAACATCTCCTTTCTCTTTTCTCCTACTAGGTAAAGGACTCTTAAAACACAGCCTGCACCCTTCCTGCCTTTCCAGTCTTCTTACACTTTACATTGTCTCACATATTTCATTTCCATTGTCTGTATCCTTTCTTTTCTTTTTTAATATTAATTTTTAAAAAGTAATTTTTAACATTCTTTTCTTTTTAAATTTTGAATTCTAGTTTCTCTTCCTCTCTCCCACTCTTCCCCTCACTTACTGAGAAGGCAAACAATATAGCAATTATATATATGTGAAATCATGCAAAACGTTCCATATTAGCTATATCACAAAAAAAAATAAACTGAGAAAATTATACTTCAATTTGCACTCAGAATTAATCAATTCTCTGGAGATAGATAACATTTTTTTTTAAATCATGGAATTGCCTTGGAATTATCTCCAATCACTGTATTGATCAGAGTAACGAATTCTTTCACAGTTCATCATAATTCTAACATTGCTGCTATTGTACACAATTATCTTCCAGTTCTTTTCATTTCACTTTGCTTCAGTTCATATAGGTCTTGCTTTTTTTTTCCCTAAAGTCCCCTTCTCATTTCTTATAGCACAATAATACTCCATCACAATCGTATGCCACAACTTGTTCATCCATTCCCCAATTGATGAACCTTTCCTCAATTTCCAATTCTTTGTCACCACAATAAAAGCTGTTATAAATATTTTTGTACATGTAGGTACTTTTTCTTTTTCTTTGATCTCTTTGGGGCATAGACCTAATAGCGATATAGCGGCGTCAATGGGTACACACAATTTTATTACCTTTTGGGCATAGTTCTAGATTGCTCTCCATAATCACTTGGGTCAGTTTGCTACTCCATGAATAGTTCAGAAATATACCTATTTTCCCTCATCTCCTCCAGCATTTGTTATTTCTGACAAGTTTGACATGGTACCTTACAGTGGTCTTAATTTGTGTTTCTCTAGTCAATAACGATTTAGAGCATTTTTTTCCAAAAATATAGATAGCTTTAATTTTTTTTCTTTGAAAAACTGTCTGTTCATATCCTTTGGCCATTTATCACTTGAGAAATAGCTCTTATTTTTTTTTAAATAAATTTGATTTAGCTATATATATATATTATATATATTTTAGAAGCAAATATTTATCAAAGAAACTTGCCATAATATTCTTTATATATTACTTCATTATTTATGGTACCTTTTTGCAAAATATACTTTCCCTCATTATCCCTCAATTAGTCTATTTTTGCTTTTGCTTTTTCCTGCGTTTATGGTTGTCATCCCTGCTTTTTTAATTGCAGCTGAAGCATAATAGATTCTGCTAAGACCTTTGTCCATCTCTATATCTTTCTGTTCCAAGTGTTTCTCTTGTACACAACATACTGTTGGATTTTGGTTTCCAATTCATTCTGCTATCCACTTCTGTTCTGTTCTTTAACTAATTTCCTTTACATTCATATCCCTTTCACATTGCCTCCCTCAATTTGTCCTCTCCTTTATGATCCCCCCACCCAAAATGCCTTATCCTCTTATCACTCTATTGGTTAAAATAGATTTCTATATTCAGCTAAATGTGTATATACCCTTCTTTGACCCAATTCCAATAAAAATGAGGTTCAAATATTATCCACTGCTCCTTCATTTATCCCTTTCACTGTAAAAGTACCTCTTTTATGTGAGAAAATTTGCCCCATTCTACCTTTCCCTTCCCCTTCTCCCAGTGCATCTCCCTTTTCACTTCTATGTTCTTTTTATTTTTTTGGAGGTCATCCCAATATAATCGAATCACACCCATGCTTTCTGTCTATGAAGGCTCCTTCTAACTTCCCTGATAATGATAAAGTTCTTAGGAGTTACATGCATCATCTTACAACATAGAAATGTAAACAATTTAACTCCATTAAGTCTCTTATGATTACTCTTCTATGTTTACCTTTTCATTCTTCTCTTGAGTCTTCTGTTTAAACATCAAATTTTCTATTTAGCTCTGCTTGTTTTCATCAGGAATGCTTAGAAGCCGTCTATTTCATTAAATAACTTTTTTTTGCCCTCAAGGATTACTCATTTTTGTTGGGCAGGTTACTCTTGGTCCTTTGTCTTCTGAAATATCATATTCCAAGCCCTCTGCTCCTTTAACATGGGCACTGCTAGATCTTGCATAATCCTAATTGTGAATCCATGACATTTGAATTATTTCTTTCTGATCACTTGAAATATTCTCTTTGACCTGGTGCTTTGGAATTTACTATACTATTTCTGGGAGTTTTCAATTTACAGTCTCTTTCAGGAGGTAACTGGTATATTCTTTCAGTTTTACCCTCTGATTGTAAGGTAGTAATGGAAGCATTTGTGCAGGTAAGTTTTTAGGCATTTTATTGTGATGAAGAGGGAGTTATAGGATCCTTCTTTGCTCTATATGCCATGCTATTAAATGTGTTTAGATAGACATAAGAAAAATAAAAGACATTAATTATTTATCATGTGCCAAGCACTACATGCTATGAGTACAAATATAAATAAAATAAATACTACCTATTCTCAAGTAGCTTGCAATCTAACGGGAAGAGAGTTTCAGAATAGCACATAAAAGGGACAAGGGACCTAAAATATCAAAGTATCCAGAGTTAGGATTAGAACTGATAAAAGTAAATATGTATATACCCCAAAACTCTGTCCTGAACCTTCCTTACTTCTCTTCTATGCGCTATTAGTGATCTCCTCAGTACCCAGAATTTTCAGCTTTATGCACAAAATTTCCAGATCTATATATCCAGCTCTAGTCTCTCTCCTCAGTTTCAGTTCTGTGTCTCCAATTCTTATTTAGTTTATATCCCATAAGCATCTCACATGCAACATAATCCTAAACAGACCTCATTATCTCTTCTGCTGATCCCATGACCACTTCCTAATTTTCCTAGTTCTCCTGAGGGCACTAATAGCCTCCCATTTACTGAGGCAGGTGAAAGATCAAGTGACTTAGGAAACAGAGATTCTATCTTTTGAGTATGTCAATTTATAAATCAGAGCATGCCTGTTGACCAACTTATCAGGACCAAGTCTCTTCCTCAGTTTAGGACTAGACCCCAAATACAGGGAGAGATAGGCTTTTATACATTAAAAACTATTCATCAAACAAGACCAATTAATTAAAAGGCAACTGTACAGTATTAGGTAATCTGATTTCTAACTGAATAAAAAATTAGGGATTTCCCAAGCTGGGTGGGGAAGAGTAACATGTACAATTCCCTGAAATCAGAAAAAGAGGTGACTCACTCCCCCCAAGTAACAATCAAAGGAACATGAAAAGAATAACTCATTGATCAGTACAGGGCCAGTTTTCAGATAAGACATATGGGTTACTTGGGGTGTACAACTGTGAGAAAATTCCTTGCATCAATCTTCAGATCTCAATGGATTTCTGGTCAGAAACCAAGGTCCTTAATTAAGTATCTCTAAGCAGTAGGGAAAAGTGGTCCAGTTTCCCAGACACACAGGGCTAGATGAAAGCAATGCATCGAGGTCTTCTCCCAATTTCCACAATTGAATAAAGTTTTCTCACAGGACAAAATTTGGACTAGACCCATAATTAAACAGAAACTTAACTAGATCTAGAATTGAGTCACAAAATGGAGTCAGGGTGGTTCACTCAATTCCCACAATTAACTACTTGGTATCCTAGGGTCCTAATCCCCTCCATCCCTTCTTTACAGAAGTTCACAATTTGAATTATCTTCCTCTCTTCACTTTTGCTTATTTCCATATCCAGTTAGTTGCCTAGTCTTGTGGATTCTACCTACCTCCACATCTGTCATCTTTATCCTCTTCTCTGTACTCACAGGGACCCTACCGTAATTCAAACCCTTAATTGGTTCTCCAGCCTCAGGTCATTCTTTGTTTTCGACTTCCATTCAGATATCTGCCAAAGTGAAATACTTAAAACACAGTCTGATCCTGTGGTTACCTTGATCCTAAAGCTCCGGTGACTCCATATATACTCTATGTAAAATAAAAATTTCTATTGATGTATTCAATGCTCTTCCCACAGCCTACCTTTTTAGACCTACCCCACATTCTTCCCTTTTACATATCATATATTACAAACACATTAGACATGGCAAATTTCCTCTTATCTCTGTGGTTTTGCATAAGTTGTCCTCCATGCATAGAATATACTCCCTTCTCATTTGTTCCCCTTAGAATCTCTAGCTTTCCTCAAAGCTGAACTCAAGTATCACTTCCTATAAGAAATGTTTCTTGATCCCAACCCCTCCCCAGCAGTTGATGCTCCACAATTACTTTGTAAAATTCCCACCCACCCCCCTCACCACATGTGAATGAGTCTAGGAAAACCGATTTTGGAAAGGCATGATAATATGACAGAAGTTTCTTAATTCTTGGTTGGAATCATTCACAGAAGTTCTGTAACTAGTCCCAGTCTGCTAACCATATAATAAAGGGGTAAACTGTTGATTGAAGCACAGCTACAACTGGGGAGCACTTAAAGTCATTAGTCAAGAGGCATCAATCCATTGGTCTTTTTCTTGCCTGGAATGTTCAAATGAAGAGTCAAGGATGAAGACCTTAGTGAGAAGAGAGGTCTTTAGCTCACCACCATGACTGCTAAAATGTGACTTATGAATATTTTTGACCTTGATATTGCTTTTGTCTTTGTTATAGCTATTCTTTCTGGGGCAGTTAGGTGGTGCAGGAGTCAGGAGGACCTGAGTTCAAATCTCACCTCAGACACTTGACACTTTCTAGCTGTGTGACCATAGGCAAGTCACTTAACCCCAATTGCCTCATCCTGGGTCATCTCCAGTCATCCTAATAAATATCTGGTCACTGGATTTAGATGACTCTGGAGGAGAAGTGAGGCTGGTGACCTGCACAGCCTTCCCTCACTCAAAACAAACTCAAGTGCAAGTTATGTCATTATTTCTCTGATGGCATGGTCTTCTTCAGCAATGAAGAGCAAACACACACATCCATTCTTTCCAGCTTTTCAGGGGAGAGACACTAAAGATGGTTTTGACCTTGTGAGCTTTGAAATGTCAGGAGAGTGAGCCATCAGAGGTTCTGGAATAGATTACATGTGGGATATTCTCATGAGCCTGTCTAGCACTGAAGTCTGAGAAGTCCACTTTAGGATACAGCTTAGCAGCATCTGAGTCAATGATCCATCCAACTGCTATGCTGCATTTGAACATGAACTTGGTGAAAGCAATGTTATATAGAAAATGTATTACTCTTTTTAAATGTTTACTTATTTATTTTTAGTTTTCAAAATTCATTTCCACAAAATTTTGAGTTCTAAATTTTCTCCCCATCTCTCCCTTCCACCAATGTGCCCTCCCTTCTAACCTCACTCCCTTCCCTTATCCCCATATTTTCTCTTGGCTTGAAGGACAAGATAATTTCTATACCCCATTACCTATATTATATTCCAGTTGTATGCAAAAACAATTCTCAACATTTGTTCCTAAAACTTTGAGTGTTAGAAACTTCTCTTCCTCCCTCCCTCCCCACCCATTCCCACTGAGAAGGCAAGCAATTTAATATAGGCTATATCTGTGTAGTTTTGCAAATGACTTCCATAATAGTCATGTTGTGTAAGACTAACTATATTTCCCTCCATCCTATCCCACCTTCCATTTCTTCTATTTTCTCTTTTGACCTTGTCCCTCCCTAAGAGTGTTTACTTCTGATTGTTCCCTCCTCCCATTTTCCCTCCCTTCCACCATCTTATCCTGCTTATCCCCTTCTCCCCTACTTTTCTCTAGTGTAAGATAGATTTTCATACCAAATTGAGTGTGCATGTTATTCTTTCCTTGAGCCAAATGTGATGAGAGTAAATTTTACTTTTTTCCTCTCATCTCCCCCCTTTTCCCCTCCATCGAAAAAGCTTTCTCTTGAATTTTTATGGGAGATAATTTACTCCATTCCATTTCTCCCTTTATCCTCCCAATATATTCTTCTCTCACCCCTTAATTTTACTTTTTTAGATATGATCCCTTCCTATTCAACTCACCCTGTGCGCTCTCTCTCTCTCTCTCTCTCTCTCTCTCTCTCTCTCTCTCTCTCTATATATATATATATATATATATATATATATATATATATATATATATATACGTATATATATAAAATGTGGGTATGTGTGTGTGCGTGTGCGTGTGTGTGCATATGTGTGTGTATAATCCCTCCAACTACCCAAATACCGAGAAAAGGTTCAAGAGTTACAAATATCTTTAAATATAGGAATGTAAACAGTTCACAGTAAGTCCCTTATGACTTCTCTTTCATGTTTACCTTTCCATGCTTCTCTTGATTCTTGTGTTTGAAAGTCAAATTTTCTTTTCAGCTCTGGTCTTTTCATCAAGAGTGCTTGAAAGTCCTCTATTTCATTGAATTACCATTTTTTCCTCTGAAGTATTACACTCAGTTTTGCTGGGTAGGTGATTCTTGGTTTTAATCCTAGTTCTTTTGGCTTCTGGAATATCATATTCCATGCCCTTTGATCCCTTAATGTGGGAGCTGCTAGATCTTATGTTATCCTGATTGCATTTCCACAATACTCAAATTGTTTCTTTCTAGCTGCTTGCAATATTTTCTCCTTGGCCTGGGAACTCTGGAATTTGGCTACAATATTCCTAGAAGTTTCTCTTTATGGACCTCATTCAGGAGGTGATCAGTGGATTCTTTCAATATTTATTTTACCCTCTGGTTCTAGAATATCAGGGCAATTTTCTTTGATAATTTCATGAAAGATGATATCTAAGCTCTTCTTTTGATCATGGTTTTCAGGTAGTCCCATAGTTTTTAAATTGTCTCTCCTGGATCTATTTTCCAGGTCAATTATTTTTCAATGAGACATTTCACATTATCTTCCAGTTTTTCATTCTTTTGTTCTTGTTTTGTAATTTCTTGGTTTCTCATAATGGCATTAGCTTCCATCTGTTCCATTCTAATTTTTAAAGAATTATTTTCTTCAGTGAGTTTTTGAACCTCCTTTTCCATTTGGTTAATTCTACTTTTTAAAGCATTCTTCTCCTCATTCGCTTTTTGGATCTCTTTTGCCAATTGAGTTAGCTTATTTTTAAAGGAGTTATTTTCTTCAACCTTTTTTGTGTCTCCTTTAGCAAGCTGTTGACTCACTTTTCATGATTTTCTTGCATTGCTCTCATTTCTCTTCCCAACTTTTCCTCCACCTCTTTTACTTGATTTTCGAAATCCTTTTTGAGCACTTCCATGGCCTGAGACCATTGCATATTTACTTTGGAGCTTATGGAAGACTTGACTTCCTCTGAAAGTATGCATTGTTCTTCCTAATCTGAAAGGATGGAAGAAAATACCTGTTCTCCAAGAAAGTAACCTTCTATAATCTTATTTTTTTTGCCCTTTTGGGGGCATTTTCCCAGCCAGTTGTTTGATTTTTGAGTCCTTTGTCAAGAGGAGGGTATACTCTGCAGACTTGTAAGTTCTCAGTTCCTCCAAAGTGGCACAATCAAGGCCCTGCACACTAGTCTGGGAGCTACCAAAGTTTTTCTGCCCAGAATCTGTGAGTAGTAAAATTTCCACTCCAGAACCACTTCCTGCACACCAAGCCCCAGGACTATGGTCAGGGTTGAGATTCAGATCAGCTGCTCAATTCCTCCAGGGGCTTTAGGCTGTGAGCTCCACAAATGGATGGCGCTGTTGCCTCCACTGTTCCTGGTGCTGCTGCTGCCTCGGGCCAGAACTAGGGGAGGACCCTCCTCTCTTGTCATGGAGGTAAAAAAGTACTGACCTTTGAAGCTGTCTTTGGCATTTGTGGGTTGAGGGATCTGAGAACATCTGCTGCTGCTGGGGATCCTGCCCCTGAGGCCTGTTCAGTTCCTGTTGCTCCTGGTGCTGTGTGGCCAAGGCTGGGCTGCACTCTACTCCATGCCCTGTGTGATAGACCTTTCCTGTTGGCCTTCCAGGCTACCTTGGGCTGGAAATCTCTTTCATTCTGTCATTCTGTGGCTTCCGCTGCTCTAGAATTTGTTGAGAGTCATTTTTTTTTACAGGTATTTTGTAGGCTGTGGAGGAAAAACTAGAGTATGTGTGTCTTTCTACTCTGCCATCTTGACTCTGCCCCACAATGCTCTTGAAAATGTATTAATTTTAAGCCTGCTCTCTCAAGGAACTCAGATAGCATAGGGGAAATTGTGTCATCAGGTGCTGAAGGGAAATGTTTATAATTTCTGTTTCTGCTCTATATGTTTCATATTTATTAGTTACCTGGAAGCAGGGCATTAATTACTGATGACTAACAGTGTGTGGAGAGGAATGTGTCATAATTGGGCCTTGAGGAGATAACAGTAGAAAAGAATTACCCTACTCTTAGGGCCCCAGGGTGGGTAGGAATGAAGATTTGCTATCAAAAATGAAGTCAGGGTTATCACTACACACATATTTTCTATTCACACATATTTATACATGTTGTTTCCTCCAGGGAATGTAAGCTGCTTAAGGGAAAGGACTCTTGTTTTTTTGGTTTTTAACCCTAATATCTACCATAGTTACTCAGTCATAGTAAGAATAATTCTGGTTGATTTATTTAAAAATCCCTCAGTACAAAGGGTATCCTCTTGGCTTTGCTTCTGACTTTATAAATTTTGCCACTGTGTCTCAGCTGCCATCTCACACTGAAATATCCTCCTGCCACACTGGCTCCCTTTTCCCATTGCTGAGTTTCTCTATTTTGGAGAGGGACCCAGGGCAGTCACCCTTCATTGCCCTTATAACTCTGCTTCTTATTTTCAGGACTTTGATAATTTATCTCCTTTGTTTCCTCATCCCTAACAGAATGTAAGCTCTTTGAAAACAAAGATTATCTTCCTTTCCTTGTATTTATATTCCTAGCATTTAACACAGTGCCTAGAACATAGTAGGCACTTAAAAAATGCTTGTTGTTTTGCCTTGTCCTCTTGGACACTGATTATTAGCTACATCTTATTCCTCTCCTTAAAAGATATCATTCCCCAAACTCATTGTTACAGAGGTGACCCCATGGGGCATGCATTGTGGATACTCTTTGTGTGTTTCATGTACTCTGACATTGCTGAAGGACATGAATGACTAGTAAGCTCCTAGTTGATCTCTTAGTCCCTATGATTGGAGTGGGGAGTGGGGTGGGTGAAGGGAGAGCAGTGAGCAAAAGAGACTAATTAGTGAACCAAGGACTATTCACTTAGTAGTCCTTAAAAGGAGACAGCATGTTCTTCACCCTTTCTTGTAACTTCTCTTTATATCTAGGTCATATATCCATTTTGATCTTTTCTCGGTAAATGGTATAAGATACCAGTCTATGCCCAGTTTCTGCCATACTGCTTTCCAGTTTTCCCAATAATTTTTACCAAATAATGAATTCTCATCCCCAAATCTTGTCTCTATACTTGTTAAATATAGGGTTACTATATTTATTTGCTGCTGTAAATTATATGTCTACTCTGTTCCATTAATCTACCTTACTATTTCCCATCAATTCAGGAATGGCTGAACATGTTCTATTATATAATTGTGATGGAACACTACTGTGCTATAAGAAATGATGGGCTCAGTTATCTTTAAAAAGTACAGATAGACTTGCATGAAATAATGAAAAAATAAGCAAAACCAAGAGATCATTGTATATGGTGACAACAATATTTATTTTAAGAACATGAACAAGTCATTTTGATTACTATAAATACCCAAATTAAGTATATAAGACATAGGAAGATATCTGCATTCAGAAGAACTGATAAATAGAAGTGTGTACAGAATGATTTTAAATACACACACAGAATAGCAAGTTATATATAACAGATTTTCACTTTCATGTGCAATCATCTTTTTATAAAAATTATACTCTTAGGGAAATGCTTACTTTATTCCATAAATTAAACATTTTTTAAAATAGAGGACAAAATTTTTGTTCCTTTTTTGAGCATTATGTTTGTCACCCTGGCATTTCTACACTGGACTTTCTGATAGGAGCAAGAAATGGCTCCCCCTCTCAGAAGTAGCTATAGTGCTTCTAAGCACAAGGCGGAGAGAACACATGCTTGTCTAGGGGAACTTGAATCTAAGCCTTATATCCCTTTTGCCTCTTTTCTTTATTTCTTTCCTCTTTAGTACTTGGTCAGTCATCCTGAGAAATGACTATTTCCAGCCCTGGAAACTGCATCATGAGATTGAGAAATTGGGAGTTTCTGGGAGCCGACTGCCATTGAGACGTGACTTTTTTTTCTTCTTTTTTTGGAGGAGGGAAAGCAGGGCAATTGTGGTTAAATGACTTGCCCAAGGTCACACAGCTAGTAAGTGTAAAGTGTCTGAGAACCAATTTTGAACTCAGGTCCTCCTGACTCCAGGGCCAGTCCTCTATTCACTGTGCTACCTAGCTGCTCTGAGAGGTGACTTTTAAGATTATTCTGCTTCTCTGGAGAGAAGATAACTCCTAAGATCATCCTGAAAACTGAAAGCTCAAGTTATAACCTGACTGATTAGAAGATCAGGACCCTGAGTTATAGCTCAGACAGTGTAAAATGTGGTGACAATAAACCCTGTGATAGTTTAGCTATCACACAAATCTCTCAGGAGTACTTCCTGAATCTAGGACAAAAAGTAGGAATAGCTGCTTACTGTTATCTTTCAAAAGTATTTTTCAGGGCCTATGAGAATGTTTTTTTTTAAAAATATGTATATGGCATTAAATGCAGACTATGTATGTGTGTATGTATATACATATGCAAATATTATATGTAGTATATGAATATGCACATATATGTGTACATATATGTATAATATCTAGTGGAAGAAATGAACCACCTTATACATGATATCACATGATTTGCATAGTTAGTAGATTAGGCATGACAAAGCCACACAGCATGGGAAGAAGGCAAACCCTTTTCTTTTAGAGGTCAAGGTAGTCACATGAGTTCAAAATCAGTATACCTTGGGTAAGAGGGCACCCCAGGAATTTAGACCCTGAGTTGATGCTCAAACAGTATAGAATAAAATGAAAGTGAAATCTGTTCATTGCCTCCACAAGTCTCCTAGAAGACTATATAATAGATGGATGTTTCTTGACTAAAATATTTTTCATTGTATACTTATGAGGATTTGTTTTGGTAAGAAATTTTCTTATGGCACAGAAAAATAACAGTTGTCTTATTTTTGATAACTACTACTATGCATGCTGAATATCTTTGCTAGAAGTGACCTAATTAATCTCTTTTGGGGAGATTTTGGATGTGAGTGAATTCTAAACTTCATTTAAGAAATTTTCCCTAGAACTTCAACTGGAGATATAATAAGTCAAAGAGTGAGAAAAGTTCATTGGGGATCAGTATCTCCTAGGAATGAATCTGGTCTATGTGAATCCATAATTTCAGCAGCACCCTAGAAGAGAGGAGTTTCCTTGGACAACTAGGTGTTGCAATAAATGAAGTACTAGACTTGGAGTCAGGAAGACCTGAGGTTCTGCCTCAGAAACTTACTAGCTGTATGATCCTAGGTAAGTCACTTAACCTCTTTCTGCCTCAGTCTTCTATGTAAAATGGGATTAATTATAGTCCCTGCCTCTCAGAATTGTTTTGAGGATCAAATGAAATTACACTTGTAGTACAGTGCTTGGTACATAGCAGATGTTTACTAAATGTTTGTTCTCTCCTCTTCTTTTCATAGGTCATGGATATTACCATAATATGACAAAACAGATGACATTTAAAGGGCTAAGATGTGAGAATATCATAAGTTCCTAGGTCGTCATCCCCATGGGGTACATTACCCGTACCCCATGCTTTGTTTGCTGTGATCGTGGCCATTCTAGTAGTTGGAATTGGTTAACAGGGCTATGAGACTCAGGGGTCCCGTTGTTTTAACCTCAGTGCCCTTCTTTTGGATGACATATAAAGGTAGATCCTTTATGAGTTATAGACTTGCCATAGCTCATTATGTTACAGCCAATACAACTATTAGCACTGAATGTACTCTCCCATAATTAGGACTATGTTTTACACATCAGATGCTAATGTTGACTTTGGAGTACTACCACCTGTGCCCATCTTATTCTCACCAAAATCATATTCCCGAATGCCTCTAAAATGTAACTTGTCCACCCTCTGAAAATGAGGGTGGACAAAATGACCTCTCTTCAACATAGCAACCAGACTACTGACTCCATTTTAGGGAACCAAGTGCTGTTGGCAACATTATCTCACAGGACTGTTTTGGTGCCCACCAGCATTACAGTGGTTCACATCTTTCATTCTGGAAGTAACTTTGCTGCAGAATATTCTGTCCTAGGTGCAGGTGTGTTGTTCTGAACAGTCTTTTTGTAATTCCATTTGGTTTCATTGCTTTTCATTTGATCATCTAAGGAACTTAAAGTTTCCCTCATCACCAGACTTGGTTTTCATCATGAGAGACTAATGAGAAACCTCAAGTTCATGATCAAGAATAATCGTGACAGATGACTGGCAGTGAACTTGTAATTTTGAAGAGATCCCCCTTTCTCCCCTTTTCAGAAATGGTACAAAATGATCTATAATTAGTGGCAGAGCGTTCAATTAAGCTCATCAGGTAAAGTGTGTGTGAATGAGGAAGGTAGTATTCAGAAGGAAATGTCATCAAGGTTTAATATACATCAGATGAACAACTACTGACATATTTGAATTCCCAAGGATAGTAAAGAAGAATTTATTAAGTCGGATAGTGAGGAGAAATTAATGCTGAGTGGTAGACTAAAGTTCCATTCAAGTTAAACATCTTATGAGCTTAAAGTAGATGCTTCCCATATAATTTACTACCAAGCTCATTTACCACTGAGCTCAAAGTGCAACTGCTGGGTAAACATAATTGACAATAGTTATTATGAGAGAAGGAAGTAACTGATGATCTTGTCTTGGCAAGATTAACTTGTGAAAGAAATCTGATCATAACAGATTGTAAATTTTTTATTTCTAGAGTTTCTGTGTGATTGCTTTACAGTCAATATCCCTCCCAGTTCTCTAGTTTCATATTTTAAAATTACATTATAAATATATACAATTTATAACAAAATTCATATTTCAAAATTACAAAGTCTGTGTTTTAGGTATATATTTGCTGAGTGTTTTCTAGAATTTAAGTACAATGCATTATGAGGAACAGACAAATGAGGGGTAGGTAGTAGATTCATCTATAAATAATTGCCAACTCTAGTCTGCTTTGTGGAAAAGTTAATGGTGAAATGTCATAGGTAATGAAAATGATGAACTTCTTGGCTTTCTAATGGTAAAAATGCCTCCCTACAAATCCTTTCATTTACCTACATGCCCCTTAAAAAAACTTTCACTTAAAACCTCAGAGACCTAGCATAAAAACTTTGTACACAGTTGAAGTTCATGAAGTTCACATCTTTTCTCATTTTTCAAACATGCCAGCTAATGGTACTGACCCTTATACATCCTCCAGTTTTCAGCATCCAAGTGTTATTGCCATGGTGTTATTGCCATGTTGATCTCTCAAACATTCCTCCCAGTATTCTGAAAAATGCTTAATGGATTTATGTAATTGTTAGGTTCTCTTTTTCTTTTATACTAATGATACTTATTGAAAAGGCAATTCTAACTTTAGAAGTATAAAATTTGTTTGTACTTTATGAACCCTATAACTAATAAGCACATTTGTATATGAGATATCATTTTTTTCTAAACTACCATTTTGAAGAATAAGCAGTTTGCTATTGATGTTCAAAATGATTGGAAAGATTCACCACTCATTGAAGTTGAAGAAAAATAATCTATAAGAATAAATCCTTAACTTCTTTCAAAAGTCTCTCCCTTGTCTCCCATAAAAAGGAAAGCAACAGTTTCTACTTCTTGTCTGAAGTACTTTCACTCTGGCACAAAGGAAAGAGACAGAGGTCCCAGCTGTATCCCAAGAATTGGTCATTCCTGTTTCACTCAATCGACAAATGTTTTGTAAACTTACAACTAGTCCTAGACCTTCTGAGTAATATGACCCCTTCAAAGCTGAACTTTTGGTAGAAAACTAAAAAGAAAAAAGAATTAGTGAATCCACTGAGTAAACGTATTTAATAAAAAAAAAAAAGGGACAGGGTTTTTTTTAAAAGAAGAATTAAAGGAAGTTGTTAATTAAAAATGTTTTTCTTGATTAGTCTATATCTGTCCTACATATATACATACCTACACACGTGCGTGCATGCACACACACACACACACACACACACACACACACACACAATACTGTGGCTTTGGGAACAATATTAGTGGGGGAATGGAGATTATTTTTTTTAATTAATTTTTTTAATAAATTTTTTTAACTTTTTACATTCATTTTTACAAAATTTTGGGTTCCGAATTTTCTCCCCTTTTGTTCCCTCCCCCCACCCCAATACACCAAGCATTCTAATTTCCCCTATCACCAATCTGCCCTCTCTTCTAACATCCCTCCCTTCTCTTGTCCCCATCTTCTCTTTTGTCCTGTAGGGCCAGATAACTTTCTATTCCCCATTACCTGTATTTCTTATTTCCTAGTAACAAGAACAATACTCGATACTTCTTC